>VZQC01006682.1:1358153-1759005 GCA_009823505.1 Rhizomys pruinosus | reverse complement strand
CAGAAAAGAAACTCCCCTGCCATATCATAGTTAAAATGCTAGGCGCCAAAGACAAAATTCTTGAAGGCTACAAAAAGAAAAACAAAGTCACATACAAAGGGAAAACCCATCAGGTTACAATGACTCTTGGCGCAAACCATGAAAGCAAAGAAGAGCATGGAGCAAAGATTCCCAGTGTTAAAGGACTATGGATGCCAACCCAGAATATTTACCCAGCAAAAATGTTGATAATGTGGAGAGGAAAGAGAAAAATCTTCCATTGACATAAACAAGATGACAGAATACATGTCCAGAAAACCAACTCCTTCTAAAATACTTGAATCATTCAAAGGTCAGAAGAGAGGAGCAAACATCCTCAAACACCTAGGAAGAGAAATAAATAAAAACAAACTGTAGGAGAAATCAGAGGCTAGAAAGTCCAAATGGATAATAAAGTGAAAGGAAGCATATCCATCTTTCAAATATAACCCTAAATATTAATGGGTTAAACTCCCCAAACAAAAAGGACTAACTAGAATGGATTAGGAAACAAAACCCATCTATATGCTGTCTACAAGAAACCATCTCAATTTCAAGGATACAATGATAGGCACCAACTTAAGGTGAAGGGATGGAAGAAAGTATTCCAAGCAAATGGTGCCAAAAAGAAAGTGGGTGTTGCTATTCTAATATCAGAAAAAATAGACTTCAAAGCAAAAGAAAGCAAAAGAGACAAAGAGGACCATTACATTACATCTTTATTAAAGGAGCAATTGATGAAGAAGATCTCACAATCGTGAATATATATGCACCAAACACCGGTGCACCAAACTTTATAAAGACAATTGTTCAGGATCTCAAGGCACAGATTAACCCCAGCACAGTAATAGTAGGAGACTTCAATACCGCATTAAGTCCCTTAGACAGATCAATAGGACAAAGGATAAACAGAGAAACATCTGAACTAAATGATACAATACACCAAATGGACCTCACAGACATCTATCAAATATTTCACCCAACACCAGAGTATACACTTTCTACTCAGCACCCCATGGAACATTCTCCAATATAGATCATATACTGGGACACAGGAAAAAATCAACAAATACAAAAAGATTGAAATAATCTCATGGATTCTATCAGTTCAATAAAACTCAACATCAACACCAGGATAAACCCTACAACCTACAAGAACACATGGAGACTAAACAACACGCTCCTGAATAATGATTGGGTCAAGGAAGAAATAATGAAAGAAATAAAAACATTCCTGGAACTGAATGACAATGATAATACAACACAGCAAAACCTATGGGATACTTTAAAAGCAGTCCTAAGAGGGAAGTTTATAGCTCTAAGTGCCTACATTAAAAAATTCAGAAAGAGCACAAGTGAATGATCTAACACTGCAGCTAAAAATATTTGAGAGACAACAACAAATGAACCCTAAACGCAGCAGACAAGAATCACAAAAATCAGAGCAGAGATCAATGAAATACAAACAAAGAAAACCATAGAAAAAAATCAATGAATCCAAAAGTTGGTTCTTTGAGAGAATAAACAAGATAGAGAGACCTCTAGCCCAGTTAACCAAAAGAAAGAAGGAACAACTCCAAATCAATAGAATTTGTGATGAAAGGGGAAATATCACAACAGACAATGAAAAATTCCAGACAATCATAAAGGAATACTTCAATAACCTACACTCTAATAAGTTTGATACCCTAGAAGAAATGGATGAATATCTGAAATCCTGGGAATCCCCAAAGCTCAACCAAGAAGAGATCAACAGCCTAAATAGACCAAAAATATATGAAGAAATTGAAGATGTAATAAGCAGCCTCCCAACCAAAGAATGCCCAGGCCCAGATGGTTTCACAGCAGAATTGTATAAAATATTTAAAAAAGACTTACAACCATTACTACTCAAGTTGTTTAGAAGGATACAAATGGAGGGAGTTCTCCCGGATTCCTTTTATGAAGCCAGCATCACACTATTACCAAAACCAGGTAAAGATACAACCAAAAAGGAGAACTATAGACCCATCTGCCTAATGAACACAGATGCCAAAATTCTAAACAGGATACTGGCAAATCGCATACAGACCCACATCAAGAAGTTCATCCAGCATGACCAAGTCGGATTCATACCAGAGATGCAGGGATGGTTCAACATATGAAAATCAATAAATATCATCAAACATATAAATGGACTAAAAGGCAAAAAAACACAACATCATCTCCATTGATGCGGAGACAGCCTTTGACAAAATCCAGCATCCCTTCATGTTTAAAGTCGTATAGGGAATCGAGCTGGAGGGATCATTCCTCAATGTAATCAAAGCCACATACAGGAAACCCACAGCCAATATCATCCTAAATGGGGAAAAGACAGAAGCATTCCCCTTAAAGGTAGGAACTTGGCAAGGCTGCCCCCTGTCACCACTCCTCTTCAATATAGTGCTTGACACCCTTGCTAGGGCAATAAGGCAAGAAAAGAAAATTAAAAGAGCACTAATTGGAAAAGAGGAAGTCAAGGTATCCCTTTTTGCATAAGATTGTCTACCTAAGGGATGCTAAGAACTCCACCAGAAAACTCCTAGAAATGATTAAGAGCTTCAGTAAAGTGGCAGGATGCAAAAAAAAAAAATCTAGAAAAATCAGTAGCCTTTCTCTACACCAACAACAAGCAACTGAAGAAGGACTAAAGGAGACGTTCCCACTCACAATAGCCTCAAAACCAGTAAAATACCTAGAAACAAACCTAACCAAAGACACCAAGCACCTCTACAACAAAAATTTTAAACCCCTGAAGAAGGAAATTGAGGAAGACATAAGAAGATGGAATAACTTCCCGTGCTCATGGATTGGGAAAATAAATATAGTAAAAATGTCCATCCTGCCCAAACTAGTGTACAGATTTAATGCAATCCCAATCAAAATCTCCAAGAGCTTCTTCACAGGCTTGGAAAAAAAATCCTCAATTTCATTTGGAAAAACAAAAGACCCCAGATAGCCAAAGCAACCCTGGGTGAAAAGAAGAATACAGGGGGGATCGCTCTACCAGACATCAAACTATACTACAGGGCTATAGTCATAAAAACAGTTTGGTACTGGCACAAAAACAGACCAGTTGACCAATGGAATAAAACTGAAGATCCAAACCTGAGCATATACAATTTCAGCCACCTCATATTTGACAAGGGGCCAAGAAGACACATTGGAGGAAAGACAGCATCTTCAGCAGGTGGTGCTGGCAAAATTGGATCACCACGTGTAGAAGAATGAAATTAAACCCCTACCTCTCACCCTGTACAAAAGTCAATTCCAGATGGATCAAAGACCTCAACATGAAATCCAAAACTCTGAAGGTGATAGAAGGAAACTTCGCAGCAGACTACAAGCCATAGGCATAGGAAAAGACTTCCCAAATCAGACAGCAGCTGCACAAGAAATAAGATCTACAATTGACAAATGGGACCTCATTAAACTTAAAAGCTTCTGTACATCAAAGGAAACAATAAAGGAAGTGAAGAGAAAACCCACAGAATGGGAGGAAACCTTCACAGCAGATACATCTCACAAAGCATTAATTTCCAGAGTATACAAGCTACTCAAAAAACAAAGAAAGAAAACAAATGAATCACTCAAAAATTGGAACAAAGAACTGAATAGAGACTTCACAGAGGAGGAATTAGAGATGGCTGAGAAACATCTTAAGACGTGTTCATCATAGCTAATGATTAATTTCCAGAGTATACAAGCTACTCAAAAAACAAAGAAAGAAAACAAATGAATCACTCAAGAATTGGAGCAAAGAACTGAATAGAGACTTCACAGAGGAGGAATTAGAGATGGCTGAGAAACATCTTAAGACGTGTTCATCATAGCTAATGATTAAGGAAATGCAAATTAAAACCACTTTAAGATTTCATCTTACTCCAATAAGACTGGATAGGATCAAGAAAACAAATGATTCCAAGTGCTAGAGAGGTTGTGGGGAAAGGGGAACACTCATCTATTGCTGGCGGGAATGTAAACTTGTACAGCCACTATGGAAAGCAGTGTGGCGAAACCTTAGAAGACTCAAAATGAGCTTGCCATTTGACCCAGTCATACCACTCCTGGGTATATACCCACAAGACTCATCTTACTGCAGATACATGCACAGCTATATTTATGGCAGCTCTGTTCACAATAGCAAAATGCTGGAACCAACCCAAATGCCCCTCAACTGACGAGTGGATAGAGAAAATGTGGTACATGTACACAAAGGAATTCTATGCAGCAGTAAAGAAAGACAACATCATGAATTTTGCAGGTAAATGGATGGAGCTAGAAGACATCATGTTAAGTGAAGTCACACAGTCCCAGAAAAAGAAATGACAAATGGTATTCCTCATATGTGGATGCTAGTGCCAATAACCCATTTACAAATATATCTTGTGGAGAGGGATGAATATTAAAAGAACAACAACAGAAAAACTGCATCAGAAAACTGACTGAAATGGTGAATCGGGAAGGGTTGGAGGGATGGGAGAGGTACATGGGTGTATATTTGATTAATGCATATTTAATTGATGTGAGTTCAACAAGGATCCAGTTTTGCCCAGACTCTGTCTACAGGTTACATGGTGTTTTGGGACTTAGTAAAAGTAAATATGTGTATATTAAACAATATTGCTTTAAAGGCTCTGATCAAAATGGTAATGCATCTGAGTTAATTGGAGATATAAATTGCTGTTGTCCACATTTGTTTTACTTAAAATCTGTATAACAATAACTTTGGGATTGGCACATACAAATGTTCTCTGTAATTTTTCTATTGTACAGTATCACCTTGTAGCATTCTCTTTCACCTATAGGATGATTTAACTTAAAATTTAAGTTTACTTCCTATGTTAATCACATACAGTCATCCAAAACAGCATAGGTGAATTTGATGAAATCTGGGCCTTGATTCCACCCTATAGGTATGTATAGTACAACTGCCTTTTTGAGACTCATGGGTCAAAAAACAAAAACCTAAAATAAAAAAGTGGGATTCAGATAGATATGAAACGTTTTTGTCAAAAACCTTGCAATTCAAATCTTAAAACTAACTATGGGAAAAGATATGTATGTTCTGACAAGTCAAAATGTCACCAACTGAAAGAAACGATACAGCTTTGTATTGAGTAGAATGTACCAGAAAGTGCCAGCAGAAAGGTTGGCCAGTCTGAACATTGAAAGAAAGAAAAGCCTCAGATTGCTACAAACATCAAACCCCTCTGTGGATCCTACTTGTAACAACTATTTATGATGAGTCCTAATGAAACTTACCTTCTAGGTGCTGCAAATGTTTTAATGTGAGAGACTTTCTTACCTCCCCCTCCATAGAACAAGGAGAAATATGATGATGATGAGGTCGTTCTCTAACTGTAAATTGGAGCCAATCTCGATAGAGGTAATCTCTTATAAAAACCAGTAAAATTGCCTTCTTTAATTGACTAATAGACGTAGGAACTGTGAAAAGGATTATTCTCTATTCAGAACCAAATATAATACTAAAGTCTCCTTAAGCTGTGCACTTAAGCAACATGTATTAATACAGGAGAGCTCTGATATCAGCAATGGATTATTTTACCAAGGAGATGTTGGCCAGGGTATCCAAGCCCCCACAAAAGGTAAAGTCTTCTTGCCTGTAAACTGGGATACTTGCAAGAAGAGAGGCGATAAGGCCCTGCTGTTGAAGACCTGATGTAAGCATGGGAAAGATGTATTGAGACCACACTTGCAAGTGTACAGTTGGTCTCTGGAATACCAGAGAGTGTTACCAAAGGCCAATAAACCAATAAAGCAAATATAGGTCTCCTTGAGTCAAGCAAGACTCCTCCATCAGCACCAGCTATACCTCACCTGCCTGGAAATATTGTGCATTCCTACAATTTTAACCACAACCCAGAAACCAAAGCTTGCTCTCCATAAACCTATATAACCCAAATTTTCATATGCATAGAGTCTCCAATCTCTACTCAGACATGACCTCTCAAAACTTGAGGAATCCAGATGATTCCAATCGAGGTTTACTGTAATGGTCTGTGATTCTCAGAAACCCAGTGTGATTCTGGACATATCACCAGGGTAGTGTGACAATGAGTAGGAAACAATCCATGTTTGTTTTTGTCTTTTAAAACTAGAATATAGGACTCCCCATGAAATATGTTGTGTTAATGGTGGCAATATATCCTGCTTCAAATTAGGTGTCTCAAAGCAATCACTCAAAATCATCAGACAATACTATTGACAGTCCTCCAAGCTAGCATGTTCAATATTTATAAAATTAGACAAAGCACATTAGAAATATTTGAAAAATAAACCTGCAATGGTTTTGCAAGAAAGCGCTAGAGATTTGCACTTTATATTTAGTGATGACAAAGAGCTAGCATGTTTCCAAGTACTTGATTCACATGAAATATAAGATTTGGATTTTCTACCTGAACAAATCCAGGAAAGAGCAGGGCCAGGTTGAAGAGAAAGTTTTGGAGTTCAGAGCACCTGTGTTCATTCCTGGATTTCCTATTGATTTATTTCATTTTTGGCAACAGATATGGGTTTTCTGAAGCACAAAATACCCTTTGAAAATAACATTCACTTTTCCACAGGATTGAATTTAGGACTAATCCAGAAAACACTATGGAGAGCAAGACTTATAAGTGTATAGAACCCATTTTATCTTGGTGGAAGCCCATTTGAGGAGTGTTCAATTATCTATTTATCTGTATTTAATATTCATTGCATTTGCACTTTGCAAATGAGGAAACCAACATCCAAGTAAAGTACTTTCACAAGAAGGCACAAGGAATAAATTCAAGACCTTAGGTCTGAGCTAAGACAATCCAATTCCAGAAAAGAAAATTTTCTAAAGCATAAAAACATTTGAATATCTTGCCATTGAATTTCTTTATTATATTATGTATTATGCATATGAATGACAATCAGAAGCATTAACCCACTTGGCATCGTGTCTCATCCTTTTAGAACAAAGTGAATTACTAATACCGGATGAAATTATGTTAGCCTATAATAGTCTAAATTTGGTAGAAGCATTTATTCTGATCATTTATTGCAGATAATTCTCTCAGGAAGAGAGTGTGAACTTGCTCTCCATGAACTTTTCTTCAAGAAGTGCAGTGAACTGAAGCCTTTAACACAAGTGGAACTTGAGTAGGCAATTTCTTTGGAGTGTGGTCGATTGTACACACAGAGCTTCTGGTGGACCTTCATCTGCAAAGCTTGCATTTTATTTAACCCCACAAATGGGAAATATGAAAGCAATATTAAAGGTATTAAAGATAGATGATCATTGGACTCATATATGCTTAAAATTCAAGAGTTTGAATGCTTTTATTAAAAAGTTTACATAAAGTACTGCTGATTCGGCATTTTTTACAGCAGTTGACTATCCAAAGATCTAGGATGTATATTTTGTGAAACACTTGACAATTCAAGTAAAGGATAATCTGATTTTTTCCACAAACTGGTCAATAATAAATGAGTTTTAAAATTTAAATCCAAACTATGGGTTGTTCACAGTGCATTATTGATAAAGCACATTCATTGTAACATTTTTACAGGATGATACATTATTTACTGACTCTACTAATAAAAATTCTAACCAAAATGAAACTATTAGGATAAAAAGTAATAATGCATATCCAAGCTTGCTAAACATCCTACATATAGCTTATTTTGATTTGGGTAGAGAAAAATGCATAATATAATTTGTTCTTCCGTACCTCAAAAAAAGCATTTTAATATTCAACAGCAAAATATGTTTCCTATAATGCCCTAAGTTCTATAACAAACATGAAAATCTTCAGTAACTCTTTCAAGTGAATGATTGCACATAAGATGATCTGAGTAATTCATTGAGAAACTGGCAGGTAACTCTTAAGCATAATAGAGTGACATATAGCCAAAACCCAGTTTCAATATATTTCAGAGTTAGAAGCATTGTTTGATTTGATTTTTTTTTCAGAAATATTTTGATTCTTTTAAATTCTGAGGCATTTTGCTTTTTTCTTTTAAATTCTTTGTTTCATATTTTCGAATTTGTGTTTACTTGTATGTGCCTGTTTGTATGTGTGTGTGTGTGTGTGTGTGTGTGTGTGTGTGTGTGTGTATTTCACAGCATGTATGAGAAAACACAGGAGTCTGTTCTCTCCTTCCATCATGTGTGTGATGTTTGAACTCAGATTCTCAGTCTTGGCAACAGGATTCTTCCCTGCTGAGCTGTCTCATAAGTACTGTTTATCTTTCTTTGAAACAGTGTTTCATGCAACCAAAACTTCCCTGAAAAGTACTATGTAGCCAAGGAAGAACTTGAACTTTAGATCACCTTGCCTCCACCTCTAGTTTATTAAAGAGATGTCAATGGCATCATTCCCAGTTTTTCTGTGGTTGTACTTAGGGCACTGTGCAATCCACTTTGAAAGTTCTACAGGGAAAGCATGCTACAAACTGAACTATATTACCTTTACATAAGTTATGCATGATTATGTAAAAGACAAAGCCATGAGGGAAACCAGGGAAATCTACACGTATAAAAATCAAAAGTAACAAGAAAATTTCGTGTGATTTTTAATATGCTGTTCGGGACATTGGATGTATGACAGACTGAAATATAATTCTTTTTTTTTTTTTTTTTTGGTCTTTTGGAGACAGGTTCTTCCTGTAGTCCCAGCTGTCCTGGAATTCACTCTGTAGACCAGGCTGGCCTTGAACTCACAGAGATCCTCCTGCCTGTGCCCCCCAAATGCTAAGATTAAAGGCATGAGACACCATGCCTAGTGAAATATAATTCTTATAACTTGATTTCAAATTAAAATTTCTGTCATGGTACTTGTTCATTTAGATATGCTTTATAATAATTCATGGAGAAAAATCTATTTAGATCCTTTACCCAGGTCCACTATCCAGATAATAGACTCAGAATGTCATCACAGTCAAGATGTTGACAGTGGGACAATTTACTCATCTTGAACAAATTCACATGTGTATAGATGCTCTATGTGTTCATGCAACTGTGTATGCATGGTGTGTGTGTGTGTGTGTGTGTGTTCAGTTTTAAATATTTGACAGCTTTCTAGATTGTTCTATCTACTACCACAATAAAGAAATAGGTCCTTTACCACATGATCTCTTGAATTGCTTGACCACAGCCATCTGTACTTAAAATCAAATGCAACTTGAACACTCATCGCCACTTCAAAATGGTTTCATTTAGATTATGTTATATTGGTGAAATCATGTTCCCTGTAAACTACTGAGATTTTTTTAAACACAATTTCTAATCCGTATTATCTCAAGAAATATACCAAAGGTATTGTGTCTGTCAATAATTCATTAATTTTCATTGTTGATTATAAGGTATGTATGCTTAAAGTTTGTTTAATTATTCACAAATTCTCAAACAAATGAACTAACTTCAATTATAGGTTATTATAAATACTTTATGTATTTTTTGTTTTGTTTTTGGACACAAGCTCCCACTGCATAGCCCAGACTGACCCTGAACTTATAGAAATCTAACTACAAAGAATGTTGTCATGACTGGCATAAGCTCCCATATCTAGCTTCTCTAGCAAAGTAAGACCCTATAACCATTTCTGGTTATTTTATCTGTGATTATAACACTTCATTTTAGAGAGTAAATGCCTAGAAATGTTTACCCAGGATATATAGCTATTATATAATTAGTTCTATAAGAAATTGCATGATTTTTGTTTGTTTGGGGGATTTTATTTTTGTTTTCTGGGGGAGGGTGCATTTGGAGACAAGGTATAACTCCCTTACCCTTGCTGATCTGGAACTTGCTATGGAACTCTTTATGTATACCAGGCTATACTCAAACTCAGAAAAACTCAGTGCTGGGACTAAAAGCATGCACTGATAAGCCCAGCCAGAAAGTATGTATTCTAGAGTTGCTGTGTTCAGTTATGCTACTCCTGTGCATTTACCAGACAGATAATTGTGTTAAATATCTCTTTGTGTATTTTCTGCCCATTAGTTTATTCTTTCCAGCAAAGTATTTGTTCACATAATTTTCCCACTTTCTCCTAGATTGTTTTCTGTAGAGTTTTGAGAAAACATCAACACATGGGTGTGGTGGCGCTTGCCCTTAATCCCAGCACTCAGGAGGCAGAGGCAGGCAGATAGATCTCTTGAGTTCAAAATCAGCCTGGTCTACAGAGTGAATTCCAGGGCAGCTGGGGCTACAGGGAGACCCTGTCTCAAAAAGACAACAAAAAAAGAAAAGAAAATACCAACACACAAATATACACAGACAGACTATGAGTTCATGTTCATATATTATACATATATATGGATACATATGCATAAATATACATATATGTATGTTTAGGAGCTTTTGCATTTGCATGTAACTTCTCCTAATCTATTAGTTTTCTTTTCATATACCCTATAAAAGTTTTCACAACCTTACAGACTTTTTTTCCTCCTCAAGGTTAATGAGGTCTAATATATGAATAGTTCCTTTAATGGCTCCAGCCATTTCTTTTGTGTGTGTGTGTGTTTTTTTTGTCTTTTCGAGCCAGGGTCTCCCTGCAGTCCCAGCTGTCCTGGAACTCACTCTGTAGACCAGGCTGGCCTTGAACTCACAAAGATCCGCCTGCCTCTGCCTCCCAAGTGCTAGGATCAACATTTGTCTTTTATCTTCAGCACTTTGGCTAGTCCCAAGTTCTCAAAACTCCCCTCTACTTTTCTACCCTTTCACCTTAAGATAGTGGCTGTCCTTGAAGGTGAGATGAGTTTCTTGCAGACAACAAAAAGATGGATTTTGTTTCTTAATCCATTCCTCTATCTTGTGCCTCTTGATTAGGGAACTCAGTCCATTGGTATTTAAAGTCCTTATTGAAATATGAGACACCATATAGATGGCTTCTGTTTCATAATCCATTCTCCCAGTCTATGTCTTTTGACGCCTATCCTCAAGGATAGGCATCAACTTACAGTGAAAGGATGGAAAAAATTATTCCAAGAAAATGGTACCAAAAGGCAAGCAGGAGTTGCTATTCTAATATTATACAAAATAGACTTCAAAGTAAAACTAATCAGAAGATACAGAGAGGACCACTACATCGTTATCAAAGAATCAGTTAACCATGAAGATTTCATAATCATGAATATACACACAACAATCTCTGGTTCACTGAACTTTATAAATTCAATTCTAAAGGACCTCAAGCCACAGCTTGATGCCAGCACACTAACAGTGGGGGATTTCAATGCCCCACTGAGTCCACTGTCAACCCAGGTCTTTCAAGTTTACACTAAAGCTACCCAGCACACTAAGCTACACCAGGAATACAAACAGAATCTAATACGTTAACACTGATATATACTCAGCTGTACTTTAACATGTACTCTTTACTTGTTTCCTCTGGTTTTCATTCCTCCATGGCTATTTTTTTGCCTTTCCTTGGGTAATTATATTGGATGCTATCTTGTTCTATTTTCAGTGGCTTTGAGCCTGTAGTTTTCTTAATACATACTCATAATTTCTATTATATTTTCAAAATTGTAATTGTCTTTTGATTATTTTCTTATGTTATTTTCAGTTCTATTTTTTTCTCATTTTCTCTGTGGGGCTTGTTTCAAGAAAATTATCATTAACTATTTTTACCAAGATCCTCCCATTACAAGTAAAGTATGGAAAAAAGACTTTCATTTAGACCTGTTTAACTTCACCATTTTGAATATCTTTGAGTATTAGTGGGCTCTGAAATATCTTCCTTAGTCTAAAAATATAATTTACATACATTACAAATTTTAGGACATTCTGTGATATGGCTCCATATTTCCTCTTCTTTTTTTGTTCTTTCTTCCTGCATCCTAATTGTTCTTGTCTGAATATTTTTCTGTGATTAAACCTAACAAAAACAAATTAAGGAAGGAAACATGATTTGGATTATGGTTTCACAGAGTTCAGTTCATAGTTGCTTACACACTCATTATTACATAGAACATGATTGTACTAGGAATATGTTGGAGAAAGCAGCCCACCTCCTGGCACACGTGAAGCCAAGCAGCAAGGGACCAGGGATAATATATCCCTAGCCCCACATCCCAGGGAATTGCTTCCCCCTGAAGCTGAACACTACATCCTAAAGTTTTCAGAAACTTTCCAAATATCTGTCATCTGGGTACAAATTCTTCTGAAGAGACATTTAATATCCAAGTCATTACAGTTTTAAGATTTTCACCTACTCCCTTTTTTTCTGAACATGGTGGCTCACATCTGTCTTCCCAGTGCTCAGAAGAGAATCTCAGAGTTTAATGTCAGCTTGTCCTACAAACTGTGTTCAAGGCTTGTAGTTCCTGCCTGTGATACACAGTAAGATCAAGTCTCATAAACGCTCACCAAACAAGCCTAAACACACCACAAACTCCACCCAACAAATCTAAACACACCGCAAACTCCAAAGTCTGTATTTCAGTATTCCCTTTGTGTGTTAGAACTGTCCTTAGTTATATAAGGGGAGATCTGATAGCAAGAAATTCTTTCCATTATCTCCATTTGAAATTTCCTTTGTAACCCATTCATTTCTGAAGAGTAGTTTTATAAAAAATGGAATGTGGTTGGTATTTATTTTCTAATACTGATTGAAACATGTCTTGTTATTCCTCTGGCCTCTAAGGTTTTGTCTGAAAAACCTATTGATATCTGAAATGCTTCTTTTTCTCTGGTTACTTTCAATATTTTTCTTATTTTTACTTTTCAAAAGTTTATCATTGTATCCTTTGGTATAGGATTTTTATTTAATTTTAATCCTACTTGTGTTTTTTGTTTGTTTGTTTCATTTTATTTTTCTTTTCAACTTCTGGGCCCCATGGATTCCTGTTTTCACAAAATTTGGAAAGTTTCAGAGATTAATTTTCCAGATTCTTTGAGGCCCACACATTATACTCTCTTGTAATCACATAATATGAAAACTGCAGTGACTCTGTGTTTTCATTCTGAAAGCATCAGAGATTATTTATTTTGGTTTGGTTTAATTTTTTTTATTTTTTATTTTTGGTAGGGGGCTTTGTTGTTATTGTTATTCCTTTGCTTTCAGTTTGATCCTTTTTTATATTTTTGATACATGTTATCTTTATTGCTCAAACTGTGTAATTGCTTTCCGTTAAGATTTAATATTTTCTCACATGTCCTTTTATACTACAATCCTGCTTATTTCATGGACTTCTTAAATTTCTATTAACATATTTTCAGATCAATAATTGAAATTTGATTCTTTTCATATATACTGTCACATCCTGCTTTTCATTTGTTTCAGGAAAATATTTAATTGACCCTTTCCATGTCAGTGACTTTTAAATTTACACCTTGTAAATATTTGATTCTAGTGAAGGTTAGGAACAGTTTATCATATTTTCTCATGTTAGTGATTTCTTGCCATTTTTTTAATTGAATTTTTGTGCATTTCATACATTTCTTTTTTTTTTTTTTTTAATCTTTTGGAGACAGGGTCTCCCTGTAGCCCCAGCTGTCCTAGAACTCGCTCTGTAGACCAGGCTGGCCTTGAACTCACAAAGATCTGCCTGCCCCTGCCTCACACCCGGCTGCATTTCATACAACATTTCTTAATCAAATTTAGACCTTATGATGAATATTTCATTTTCATTTTCCATTATATTTCTGACTTTTTTTTGAGACAGGCTATCTTGAGGCCAAGGCTAGCCTTGAACTCCTCTGCAACTGAGACTAGTCATAACTCCTGATCTTGCTTTCACTTCCAAGGTGCTGAAAATACAGGCTGATGCAACCAGGCATGTTACCTGCATTCATTATATTTACAGACCGTGCATACTATTTAAATATTTGTTCTGATTTGGCAAATGAGTCTTGGCTTGCCTTTGTTGAATATGCCTCCAATAATAGTTTAGTTGTTATAGTAAAGAATATAATTTATATTAGATGAAGATAGGCCATTGTTTCCACCTTTATAAGTTTATCTAGTTTCATGGACCATTTCATGGGCCAGCCCTGAGGAAGACAGGATGACCCCTAGGAAGGCAGGCTCAACCTATACCATGCTAAGGAGAAAAACTGGTCTCTTTAATGGTATCTTTGATGAGATAATATACTATTCCTTCCCAGAATTCTGTTCCTCTCATCTCTTACAGAGCCACCAATATATATGTAGCTTGATGAATTTGCCTGGTCCTTTTCTTCCTTCTATCTTTTCTAAGCATGCTTTCTCTAACCATTTGGTTTTCTCTAAAACTTCCATGCCAGCTAAGGACACAGTTTTTTTTTTTTTTCTTCTCTCCTCTGTTCTCTTCCTCTGGGTAGCTTCTAGTATATACAGCTTTCCTGCCTTGGGGTGCTTTCCTTTTAAACTCTAATAAAATTTTCTTCAAAACTTCCATTTTAGTCTGTTCTTAAATCCTCTCTAATGAGACTAAGAACCCCAAGAGGGAACTCCAGTTTCCCTAGGACTGTCTGGCAACCACAAAGTGATGCCTAAGATTTGTACTCAGAATTTCCCGAAACTGTGTCGCTCTGTTGAGATGCTTGATTTATTGACTAACAGCTGGGCTCCTGCTGCCTTTCCTGCTGACTGTGGAGATAGAGGAGGTTTCCACTGCCTGCACTGCTTCTCTACTCAGGTGCTTGCTGTTTCTGGTCGAACAATGAGTCTCAGCCCTTGATTTAAAGGCAATTTCCAGGTCAGTCAGCTAATTGCAGTGAATCTCTCTTCTTCCTTCCAAGCATGCCAGTACCTCTGCACAGATACAGTTTCTCAGGCCAGGCCAAATGCTATGACCCAGTCTCTGATTTGGCTATGACCAAATAGTTAGTGTTTTAGAGAGAGGTAGGATACTGGTATTCCAAATGAGAAAGAAATGTGTCAGAATCATGTGGAAATAGAGATTTCAAAATAGAATTGTTTGCTGTGATTGGATCCCTTCTGATAGTTCCACATTCCTGACTTAATGTTTCTCAGGGGACAAGGGGATTCCCAGTCTGCACTAGGCAGAAGTGTACACTTCTTAGACGCATTGTTATCTCCTGGCTGGGGGTTGGTGTTAACCTTATCTGATATTTCCTAGGAAAATATTTCCTATCTAGTTGAGGGATGAACATAACATGTCATAGCTAGGCTATGAAGGTTTTCTGTTAGTTAGGAAGACTTAAAATCCCCTGATATTGGCCTGTTTTTACAGTACTGGGTCCCAAATTGGTTTACTTTACTTTTACCATGGTTTCAGTTTAATATTCACTACAGTATTTCCAGGATTTATTGTGTACTCAACTAGGAAGAACAACAAATTAGCTCTGTGTCATCTAGTCTGAAATGGAAGTCCCTAAACACAGCCATTTCACTCATAAAAGGATAACTATTCTTCCTTATCATTTCCCAGAGGAAGAAATTAAGGTACAGAATTTCAGGCTATTCACTCAGGGTCACAAGGTGATCAAAGGTCCACAGAGACAGCAAACTTGATGTGGCTTCTGAAGGACAAATTCCTTCTTCCCATTTCCTCTCTTCCTTTGCATCTTGAACTACTTCAATAAACAAAGCAAAAAAAAAAAAAATGGCACCTTCTTGGAACTGTAATTTATCAATGGGAAAAATGATGTGTTACTTAAATTTTGTGAAAATGAACACAACAAAGCAGAAAGAAAAACTGAAAACAAGTACTTTTTTGGGAAATAACAGGCAAAGACAGCGAGAACAGCTGTCTTGCACACAGGATGCTCTCATTAAAGGAAAGCAATATTTTGATAGGCAGGTGTTGACTTGGCAATATAAGTAGCTTGATTCTGTGGCTGGGTCTTTGGCTCCCCTGTCCAAACCGATTTCAGGAGAATGAGAGTCAAAAATAGGATAGACACTTTGGGCCTAGGAACCTGCCAGACAGCAAGGACAGCTGAGTTGATTTCATAAGGTCTTTCCACTTTGGGAAGAGTGAAAGCGGCTAACATCACTTCTTTATCTCCCTCTGCTTGATATTTCTGATGCAGGCAGGGGGGCAGTCTGGATTTGACAATACCAGCAGTAATTACTGAAGAGACACTCTGTAAGAATCTGCTTTTGTTTTGTTTTGTTGTCTTCAAATACCAAAGGCAAATAAAGAAGTGTTTAGGAGAACTGAGAGCTCTCATGCTGTATTTCTTTTCATGTTGATGAATTCATGCATCAGTAAAAACGATAAGGCAAGCTATGGAGTGAACGTGAATGGTTTCCAATGCAAACACGAAGAAGCTTGAGAGTACTGCTGGTGTATGCTTGGGGAACTGAGGACATGGCAGGGAAAACATGGGCAGGACATTGTAAAATTCCTCTGTTGTTGGTGGGAGGTGCATCTCAAAACCAATTGTTATTCTTTAGATTTCTTTTCCCTCTAGAAAGGAAATTTTAAAGAATATCATGAAGAGACTGACTCGAAGCTTTCTATCTCCATTGCTTCTGAGGATGGGTGCCTGCCAATGTGACAGAAAGTGCTTAGTGATTCTTTCTTCCTCAAACCAGGTTTTGATACAAACTGTTCACAAAGGAAACCCTCAGACCCTGACAGATCATAAACCACCACTCCAGGTGAAGGGCCTTACCAGAGCATTTTCCAAAATATGGTTCCAGAACACTTTCAGCCATAAAATGATTCCTGCTCTCCACCACTAACCTCCCATCCAGAGGCTACTTGCCATTGCTGTGAGCCATGTTCAATACCCTTTCTACCAACCTGGAAGAAAGCAAAGGTAAGGATCGGAGATGTGCTGAGGCCCCTGACAAACAGTAACCCAACTTGCATACCACTAGCCTTGAATACTTAAACTTTCCCATCATTCTGGTGGCAAAACTTTTCCCTCATTGACTAATAAAAGTTCAAAATGTATTATGGAGAATGGTTTCTTGCTTTTTCTACCTGTGTCTTTTTTCCAATCTTAGTCTCAAAGCAATGTTTTGCTTTAAGAAATGCTCAATTTTGTGTTGGAAAGGGGACCAGTTAACAGTCAATGAATGGGTAGTGCTACAATTTCATGAGTATTGTAGGTAAAATGTCCTCCTGAATTTATTCTGATTTAAGATTAGCTAGTTGTCAGATGAGTGAATATCAGCTCACAGAGAATAATACATTTCCTAAAATAATATGACAAGTAAGTGAAAGACAGAGCTGAATTTTGGAAGCATGGCTTTTCATTCAACACTTTGATCCTCTAGAGGCCTGTGGCACAGAATTACAGTGCAGAGACAGGAGGTTGAGGTAGGAGAACAAGACACAGTCTGCCCGAACAAGTTAGTGAACCCTTCCTCAAAAAGAAATCAGCTGGGCATGGTGGCACATGTCTTTAATCCTAGCACTTGGGAGGCAGAGGCAGGCAGATCTTTGTGAGTTCAAGGCCAGCCTGGTCTACAGAGTGAGTTCCAGGACAGCTGGGGTTACAGGGAGACCCTGTCTTGAAAAGACAAAAAAAAAAAAAAAAGTTATATATCAGCTGAAATTTTTGAGTAGTTAGCATTGAAAGACAAGCACTCTAATTTTAACTAGAACTTTTTTCTTTCCCAAATGATGAAACTTTAACCATTTCCCATATTGATTCCTATTTTATTTTTAATATTATGTTTTTATTATCATTTTGTGAGTGTGTATGTATTGCCTGCATGTGCATAAAGTGAACCTGTGTCATGCATAAGCCATGTAGGTCAGAAGAGGGTGTGAGATCTCCCAGAATTGGAATTATGGAAAAGGTTATTAGCCACCATATAGATGCAGGGAATCAAACCTGGGTCCCCTGCATGACTAGCCAGTGCTATTAACCGAGCCATCTCTCCAGCCCCTAGTTTCCTGTTACAACTTCATAAGATAGAGAACCTAGAGTTTTCTCATTCGAAGTATTTAATAATTAATTCTAGTTTGTTAACTGATCTTATATTAATAATTTTTTAGCTGGGCATGGTTGGCACACTCCTTTAATCCCAGCACTCCAGAAGCTGAGGCAGGAGGATCTTTGTGTCTTCAAGGCCAGCCTGGTCTCCATGTCAAGTTCCTGGACAGCTGGGGCTGCCTGTCTCAAAAAGACAATAAATAAATAAATAAATAAATAAATAAATAAATAAATAAATAAATTTTTTGTTAGGAAGCTATCTGAAAAGTTCTAACAGGTTTTAGTTAGGAAGATATCTGGAATGTTATAGTTTTCCTTTAATAATAATTCTGTTTTAAAGTTTTTGAGAAACAATCTGATAATTTTTTTGGTTAACTAACCCTATTATAAACAATTTCACTATTAGCAAATTTGTAATGTATTGCTTCTAATTATGTGATAATATGCAACATTTGCTTTTAAGCTCTGTAGATCTGGGCCAAATATGTTTTCTTAAATATAGACAGACAATGGAGAGAATGGGAGTTGATGCCAATTTTTTTCTTTTTTTATTGAGCTCTGAAAACAATTTCAGCATGCTGAACAGAGTTCATTCGGAGAATTCACATTAAATGGGAAAGGCACTTTGCCTTTGGTTTCATGGATGATTATTTTTTAAATGTGTATGGCATTGCTGCCATTTGTAGTAATTGCATGTCAAAGATTCCTGCTTTACTCCGTGTTCTGTTTTTGTCATCATGTTGCTCGTATTACTATTTTTAAGATAATGTCCCATCTGTATATATGCATAGTTCATATGCAGTCAGGAAATTGTATTGACTAAAGAGCTCTCTAAAGGGACGAATTTATCTGTATTAATATCAAATCATGTCACATTTTATTTACAGTGATAATGGGACTTGGATGGATACCTCCTCCGGGAAAGTGCATTACATTTCAACCATGGTCACTGGTGGTAAAAATGTTAATGGGTGACATAACAATCGGAATTTTACATGACTCCAGAAATCGACATGACACAGAGAAAAGTTAATTTCAGTTTTGCCTCATTGATCAGATCTGCTGCCAGCCAAAAATTGTCACCCAAGTATACTGAGCTTTCTGCTCTTCAGTACTGATGCAGACACTGACATATAAAGCAGGAGTAATTGGGGCCTGTGCTAGGAGGAGGGATTGGGAAGTGGTGAAAAGAATCCATTTGTATCTGACCTTTTGTTAGACTTGCCCAGGCACCTTGGGGTGGTACCTGTCATCTCTAATAGACAGGAGAGATTTTAGATGTTTCAAAAATCTTGCTTGTAAACTGCTAGAAGAAGAAATTAACTACAGGAGTTCTTAAAAGAAGGTCTTCACATGGAACCTGCAAAACAGAGGCAATGCCTGGCTAGGTCTGGGGTCTGTAAAGCAAATAGCAGGATGTGGACATGCAGGAGGCGATAAGAAGTTATAGCATGATTTCAAAGCCCTTACAGCTAAAAGTAAGACAGAAGGAGAATGCTTTAACAAAATTCAGGGTGGGAAAGGAGGTGTGGGATATTGCTGAAATAGTTTATAGAGAACTCATTCCATTGCCTCTCCTTTGCAATAGGGAGGGCAGCATAGCATTATCACTCCCAATTTATAGATCAGAGGTCATGAGAAATGTTACATTAGTATTCAAAATATACATATATTGACATTTTTTACTTCAAAAGCCTTAATGTCAGCAAACAGAATTTTTAAAACGTTTTGAAGGAAAGCTATAATGTAAGAAAATAAAAATCATTTTCTAATTATAAGTAACAATTTTATTTTCTGATCTTAGTTAATTAGTGTCTTACTAAGTACATTGATGCATTTGTCAATTTTAATGTCATATTTATGTCAAATTTAAATAAGGCAAGCACAATTCATTGTTCTCACTTTGTAAAACAAAAAGTAAGCTAACTCCTTAAAAGAAAATTTTCCTAGCTGGGTGTGGTGGTTCATGATTTTAATCTTAGTACTTGGGAGGCAGAGGCAGGCAGATCTCTGTGAATTCAAGGCCAGCCTGGTCTACATCGTGAGTTCTAGGTCAGTTGGGGCTACAGGGAGACCATGTCTCAAAAAGACCAAAAAAAAAAAAAAAAACAAAACAAAAAACAACTATATCAATGCAAAGTAAAATGTCTGAATTGATCAAAACTACTTATTCAACCTTCTAGAAAACAAATATCCACAATGATGATCATTTTATATCTCAATCTTTTGAAACTATATATGTAGACAAATCAGTTTAACTATGTTCAAACAAGAACTGTGTCTAAGTTACCAAAAAGAGATTTTTTTCTGTTATATACTTAAATTAGAAACAATTCAAGGTTCATTGAATTAAATAAATTAGGCAAAATTATATTGCATAATTCTCCAATCTACCAGACCCCTCAAATACGCTGAATAATTCCTTCATACAAATCATGTAATTCTCTCTATATTTCACAAATATCAAACCCTACAGATTTATTTCTGCTCTTCAGATATGTGATAAAAATATACTAGGATATAAAGCTGCAGTTCCCCTACCAGGTGGGCTTGAGATTTCTTGCATAAATTAAAATTCTTTATTCTACCTCAGCTCTTAACTCTCTCTCTCTTCCCATGTTATTTATGAATGTCATAAGGGAGACGAGAGAACTGTGAATGACCCAGTACACATTAGTGCTCCTGGAAATGTCACAGAGTCTTACATTCAGGACACGATAGTGTCAGTTCTACATTCTCACTGCAACAAAGAACAGACTTCACTCTCTAAATAATGCATGATAAAAATGCCTCAAGTCAAAGGACTGTGAAAATATAAAACCAATTAAATATGCACATTAATATTATAATTTTAGCCCCCACATTTAGCTGAAAAATAGGTTTCTGCTTCTATAGGCATATTAAAATGCAAAATTTGTGTTCATATTGTGTGTACTTGTCATTGTTTAAACTACTTTATATACCTTCGTTAGGCTTCCTGGTACTTAATAGTAAAATATAANTGTTACTTCACTTAACATAATATGTTCTAGTTCCATCCATTTACCTGCAAATTTCATGATGTTGACTTTTTTTTTTTTTTTACTGCTGCATAGAACTCCATTGTGTACATGTACTATATATTCTCTATCCACCTGTCAGTTGAGGGACATTTGGGTTCATTCCAGTTTTTTGCTATTGTGAACAGAGATGCACTAAACATAGCTGTGCATGTATCTCTGTGGTAAGATGAGTCTTGTGGGTATATACCCAGGAGTGGTATGACTGGGTCAGGTGGTAAGCTTATTTTGAGTCTTCCAAGGGATCGCAACACTGTTTTCCATAGTGGCTGTACAAGTTTACATTCCCACCAGCAATGGATGAGTGTTCCCCTTTCCCCACAACCTCTCTAGCAGTTGGTATCATTTGTTTTCTTGATCCTAGCCAGTCTTATCAGAGTAAGATGATATCTTAAAGTGCTTTTAATATGCCTTTTCTTAATTATCAGTGACATTGAACACTTTTTAAGATGTTTCTCAGCCATCTCTAATTCCTCACTTGTGAAGTCTCTATTCAGGTCTTTGCTCCATCTTTTGAGTGAATCATTTGTTTTCTTTATTCTTTGTTTTTTGAGTAGTTTATATACCCTGGAGATCATGCTTTGTGAGATGTATCTGCAGTGAAGGTTTCCTTCCACTTTGTGGGTTTTCACTTCCTTGATTGTTTCTTTTGATGTACAGAAGCTTTTGAGTTTAGGGAGGTCCCATTTGTCAATTGTAGACCTTAATTCTTGCACAGCTGCTGTCTGATTTAGGAAGTCTTTTCCTATGCCTATGTCTTGTAGTCTGCTGCCAGAATTTTTCTTCTATCACCTTCAGAGTTTGGGGTTTCATGTTGAGGTCTCTGATCTATCTGGAGTTGACTTTTATACAGGGCAAGAGGTAGGGGATTAATTTCATTCTTCTACAAGTGGTCATCCAGTTTGAACAACACCAATTGCTGAAGCTGCTGCCTTTCCTCCATTGTGTCTTCTTGGCCCCCTTGTCAAATATGATGTGGCTGAAATTGTATGTGCTCAAGTTTGGATCTTCAGCTTTGTTCCATTGGTCAACAGGTCTATTTTTGTAACAGTACCAAGCTGTTTTTATGACTATAGCCCTGTAGTATAGTTTGAAGTCGGGTGTAGAGATCCCCCCTGTATTGCTCTTTTCACTCAGAGTTGTTTGGGCTATTCAGGGACTTTTGTTTTTCCAAATGATATTACAGCCTTTTTTCAAAGCCTGTGAGGAGACTTTTGGGGATTTTAATTGGGATTGCATTAAATCTTTACAAGAGTTTGGGTAGAATGGACATTTTTCCTATATTAATTTTCCCAATCCATGAGCATGAGAGGGTTTTTCCATCTTCTGATCTCTTCTTCAGGGGTTTAAAATTTTTTTTGTAGAGATCTTTGGTGTCTTTGGTTAGGTTTGTTCCTAGGTATTTCATTTTTTTTTTTTTTTTGAGGCTACTGTAAGTGGGAAGGTCTCCTTGTAGTCTTTCTTCAGTTGCTTGTTGTTGGTATAAAGAAAGGCTACTGATTTTTCTAGGTTAATTTTGTATCCTGCCACTTTTCTGAAACAATAATTTCTACGAGTTTTCTGGTGGAGTTTTTAGCATCCCTTAAGAAAACAATCATATCATCAACAAAAAGGGATAGCTGGACTTCCTCTTTTCCAATTAGTACTCCTTTAATTTCCTTTTCTTGCCTTATTGCCCTAGCAAGTGTTTCAAGCACTATATTGAAGACGAGTGGTGACGGGGCAGCATTGCCGAGTTCCTACCTTTAAAGGGAATGTTTGTGTCCTTTCCCCATTTAGGATAATATTGACTGTGGGTTTCCTTATATGGCTTTGATTACATTAAGGAATGATCCCTCTAGGACTTTAAGCATGAAGGGGTGCTGGATTTTGTCAAAGGCTTTTTCTGTGTCAATTGAGATGATCATGTGGTTTTTGTCTTTCAGTCCATTTATATGTTTTATGATATTTATTGATTTTCATATGTTGAACCATCCCTGCATTTCTCGTATGAATCCAACTTGGTCATGATGGATGATCTTCTTGATGTGGGTCTGTATGCAATTTGCAAGTATTTTGTTTAGGATTTTTGCATCTATGTTCATAATGAGATGGGTCTATAGTTCTCCTTTTTGATTGTATCTTTGCCTGGTTTTGGTATTAGAGTGATGCTGGCTTCATAGAAAGAATTTGGGAGAATTTCCTCTGTTTGTATCCTTCTAAACAATTTGAATAATAATGGTTGTAAGTCTTTTTGAAATGTTTTATAGAATTCTGGGCCTGGGCTTTTTTTTAGTTGGGAGGTTTCTTATTACATCTTCAATTTCTTCATATATTATGGGTCTGTTTAATTTGTCAATCTCTTCTTGGTTAAGCTTTGGTGATTCTCAGAATTTCAGACATTAGTCCATTTCTTTTTTTTTTAATTTTATTTATTTTCGTATGTGTATGAATATACTGTCTGCATGCAGGTCTGTGCACCTGTGTCGTGCAATGCCACAGAGGTCAGAAGAGGGCCTTGGAATTCCCCTGGAACTGGAGTTAAAGAGTGGATGCTGGGGATCGAACCCAGGTCCTCTGCAAGAGCAGTCGGTGCTCTTAACCGCTAGGCCATCTCTCCAGCCCCACATTAGTCCATTTCTTCTAGGTTTTCAAACTTAGTAGAGTATAGGTTTTTGAAGTATTCCCACATGATTGTCTGGATCTTTTCATTGTCTGTTGTGATGTTTTCCCTTTCATCACAAATTCTGTTGATTTGGAGTTGCTCTTTCTTTCTTTTGGTTAACTGGGCTAGAGATCTCTTTATCTTGTTTATTCTCTCAAAGAACCAACTTTTGCATTAATTGATTTTTTGTATGGTTTTCTTTGTTTCTATTTCATTGATATCTGCTTTGATTTTTGTTATTTCTTCCTATCTGCTGCATTTAGGGTTTATTTGTTGTTGTCTCTCAAGTATTTTTAGGTGCAGTGTTAGTTCGTTCACTTGTGCTCTTTTTGTTTTTTTGATGTAGGCACTCAGGGTTATAAAATTCCCCGTTAGGACTGCTTTTAAATTTTCCCATAGGTTTTGTTGTGTTGTAATATCATTGTCATTCAGTTCCAGGAATGCTTTTATTTCTTTCTTCATTTCTTCCTTGACCCATTCATTATTCAGAGGAGTGTTGTTTAGTCTCCATGGGTTCTTGTAGGTTGTAGGGCTTATCCTGGTGTTGATATTGAGCTTTATTGTGGTCTGATAGAATGCATGAGATTATTTCAATATTTTATATTTGTTGAGTTTTTTTCTGTGTCCCGGTATGTAGTCTATTTTGGAGAATGTTCTGTGGGGTATTGAGTAGAAAGTGTACTTTCTGGTATTTGGGTGGAATATATGGTAGATGTCTGTGAGGTCCATTTGGTGTATTATATCACTCAGCTCAGATGTTTCTCTGTTTATTCTCTGTCCTGTTGATCTGTCCAAAGGACTTAGCGGGGTATTGAAGCCCCCTACTGTGAGTGTGCTGGGGTTAATCTGTGCCTTGAGGTCCTGAAGAATTGCCTTTATAAAGTTTGACTTCATGGTCAATTGTTCCTTTGATAAAGATGTAATGGCCCTCTTTGTCTCTTTTGATTTCTTTTACTTTGAAGTCTATTTTGTCTGATATTAAAATAGCAATACCTGCTTTCTTTTTGGTACCATTTGCTTGGAATATTTTTTTTTCCATCCCTTCACCTTAAATTGGTGCTTAACCTTGAACTTGACATGGGTTTCTTGTAGGCAGCATATAGATTGGTTTTGTTTCCTAATCCAATCTCCCAGTCTATGACTTATGATTGGGGAGTTTAGTCCATTATTTAAGGTTATAATTGAAAGATGCATGCTGCTTCCTTTCACTTTATTATCCATTTGAATTTTTAGTCTTGGTTTCTACTTCTGCAGTTATTATGTTTTTATTATTTTCTCTTTCTAGGTGCTTGGGATAGTTACTCCTCTCTTCTGTGCTTTGAATTGCTTCAAGTATTTTCTGAAGGGTTGGTTTTCTGGACATGTATTCTATTATCTTTTTTATGTCATGGAAGATTTTTCTCTCTCCTTCAGCTATAATTGACATTTTTGCTGGGTATAGTAACCTGGGTTGGCATCTATAGTCCTTCAACACTGGGAATGCTTTGCTCCATGTTCTTCTTGCTTTCATGGTTTGTGTTGAGAAGTCAGTTGTAATTCTAATGGGTTTTTCTCTTGTGGCTTTCAGAATTTTGTCCTTGTTTTGGGCATCTACCATTTTAACAATGATATGGCATGGGGAGTTTCTTTTCTGATTTTGTCTGTTTGGAGTTCTTCTATGTGCTTCTTGTATTTGTATGGGTTTGTCTTTTTTAGTTTGGGGAAATTTTCATCTATTATTCTGTTGAAGATCTGATCAATACTATTCTCTTGGGATTCTTTTCCTTCCTCTATTCCTATGATATGGAGGTTTGATCTTTTCATAGTGTCCTGTATTTCCTGGTTGTTACACTTTTGTATATTTAAAATTTTTTCATAATCTTTACTTGAGCTTTTTAGTTGTTCTGTGTTATCTACCAGGTCTGATATTCTTTGTTCTGCTTCCTCCATTCTATTTCTGAGGCTTTTTCCATTCCTTTCCTCTTGATTGGTTGAGAGTTCTATTTCCTTTTTCATTTCATCCTGTGATTACTTTAGTATTTACACTTCCTTTGGAGCTTCTCAATCACTTCTTGGTGCTCCTTACTTTGCTGGTTGGCTTCCTTTTTCAGTGTTTCCACTTCCTTCTGGAGTTCATAATTTTCTCCTGCTAATTCTTTCTGGATTTGCCATTCTCTCCCTTTAGTTCTTTCTGAAGTTTGTCATTGTCTCCCTCTAGGTCCTTCTTGAATTTTTCATTCTCTCTCCTTAGTTCTCTGACTTTTTCATTATATTCTTTAATTTCTCTGAATAGGTCTGCAATTGTTCCTCTAAGATATGTTTCTTGGGTCACCCCCAGGGGGATCTCACTGTAGCAGTCTTGTACAGGGTTAGTAGAGATTGGTGTGGAATTATCCTGCACCTTTCCCATGTTGTCCCTTCATCGTGTTCCTGGCATGTGGGTTTCCCTTTATTGCCTGTATTCCAATGAGAATCACAAATGCCTTTCACTGTGTTGAAGGCTTGCTTTGCTTGCCTGCTTCAGATGTCAGATACCCTTTTTTTTTTTTTCTTTCCTTGTCTATGTAGTGTTGACTTGTCTAGGTTTCAGGCTTTCAATTTTGTTTATATGTTGGAAGTCTAATTCACTCTTCCCTTTCTGTTCTGAATGTTCTCCAAAAAATCCACTTGGACACTCTCTCAGCAATTCCAGTTGGCAGGGGGACGGGGAGTACTCTGTGCTTCAGGTGGTCCTGAGAAGTACTTGATCTAAGCACTGAGCACTCAAGTCTCACAGTCTCATACAATAAATCTTAATAATATTTAATTTTCCTTCTGCATGCATACTCTCCCTATATCACCACAGGAAGTACTGTTAAGCACTGAGTAATCTCTACAGAGTTTTGATTGATGTGTAAAAACATTTAAACTGTTAAACTATGTGTATTCTGCCACTGCGCAACTCCCAGAGACAGTTTGAACTTTGTTTGGATGTGTGTGTATATGTGTGTGAAGGGGTGTGCTGTATGCATATATTTGCAAGTGTGAGTGTACATGTGTGGGCACATTGGTGTGTACATGCTTGTGGAGGCCAAAAGATGATATCTGATGTCCTTCCCTCTCTCTTCACACATGTATTGAGCCAAAGTCTCATATTTGATCTCTGAGTTCACGACATCAGCTAGTCCAGTTAACTAGTTTCCTATAATAACTTCCTGTATCCACCTGCTGAACTCTAGGATCCTTGTCAGGCCTTCTTCCCTACGCAGCTTTCATATAGGTGTCAGGAACCTGAATTCTAGTGTGCAACCTTGTGATTTTTCACCAATAAGCCATTTACATACAATTTGAATCTTGTTGTACCATTTCACATTTTTCATTGTTACCTATGTCCTAACCTATTAGTGTATATTGTTTTGATTTCAGTCTTCATATTAAATATGGTTTTGCTCCATGCTTAGGAAAATAAATCATTATGACTTTGAGTGTACAGTTCCTCCTATAAGCCACATAATCAGACTGCTGAAGATTTCTTCTTAATAAGGAATGTGTCCCTTCCTATTTGAAAAACCTCCTTTGGCTTCTCCTGAAGGACAGGTTTAGTGGAGCTGTATATCCTCAGTTTTTGTTGGCATTACTGTATGTTTGTGTTTCTTTTCTAGACAATAAATCTGCAGATTTAATAGGCATAGTATTATTTTAAAAGTATGTATTCCATTTATTTATTTCTGTGTGTGTGTTTGTGCATGTGTTTACGTTTGTTGGTTTTTTTTTTTTTTTGTATGTGTATATGTGTATTAACATGCCATACCATGTGTGGGAGGATCAGATAACACCTTTCAGTTGTCAGTGAGTCTCCCCTTGCTCATGGCATCATGTACATTATTCTTGATTTCCCTTCTCCTCCTGGTCACCTGATTCAGTACTGTGAAAATGTCATTGTACTCTTTTCCAGGTATACAAGGTGTCTGCTGAGCAGTCTCTGGTCACACACACATTATATACTTTTACATTCTTTGTTTTCTTTTCACTGACAGACCTTGATTATAACATGTCTTGGAGTAGATTTGTTTAAATCCGAGTAGTCAACTTTCATCTTCCTTTATCTGGATTTTTGTATCCTTTGTAGGTTGGCAAGTTTTTCAGGATTTCTGGATTATTTTTCTACTCTCAAATCTCTCTTGAAACTTAATATCATTCCTACTTGTTCTTTCAATGATAATGCAAGTGTCCTCAATTTTTTTTTTTTTTTTTTTTTTTTTGGATATTTTTGAGACAAGTCTCCCTTTAGTCCCAGCTGGCCTGGAGCTCACTCTGTAGACCAGGTTGTCCTTGAACTCACAGATATTCACCTGCCACTGCCTCCCAAGTGCTGGGATTAAAGGCATGTGCCACCATGCTCGGCTCCTCAATGTTTTTAATTCTGTTCTTTTTAGTATAGTTTGGATTTTTATTTTTCTGTCTATTAATAGTGTTGGGCACATTTTCTGCTGCTTATTCACCATTTATTTCATTTACTTAGAGATGTTTCTACTATAAACAAGTTTAAACATTTTAATATATAAAGAATAGATATCCCAATTTCATATTGCATGCGTGACCCATGTTTATTGATATTTGGGATGCACCAAACATCAAACTTCAAATACAAACATTTTACTTTGTGCAGTGTTACTATATGTCTGCTTTATGAAGTCAAGGGTTCTAGTAAATTTTAATTCATATGCTTTGTAGCAAATTATCTATTTTTATTCCTGATTTTATTTTATATGTTGAATAACTGATACTTTCTCAATAGAAGACAGTCTATTTAACCAGGTATCAATGACCATTTAGTTTTGATTTATCATTATTTATTATGTTTAGAATAGATTATTATTTAACAGACTAGCTTCCAGCTCCACATGCTTCAAGTCTGTTTTCAGCTCCAGTGTTAATATATTTTGAGTGCTAGCATGGATATGACACATGATATTATACATATGTTAGAAAATAATATGTGTTCTTTTGCCTTTGTCCAGTGCAGCCAAGTTTGTGTTAGCAGAATTCCTGTGGGTTGTTTCTATAATAGAAAGCCCACAATAACCCAATTATGGTTAGGAATGGAGACAAATCACAGAAATACATTTTATTTGAATAAAAATTAAATATGTTTGAAGTTGAGTTTACCTTAGCTGGATGAAAAGATGCCCACAGTCAACCTAATGCCAATTGACATGAAATATGCAGGACAAGTCAGAATAGGAAAAGAAATATTATCAGTCAATCATAGTTAAATGTTTTTGTTTTACAAACTATTCCGAAGATTAGGAGCCTGTGACAATACAAAAGTATCAGACAGATGTACACTGGGTGTTTGAGGTGAAAACCAATGGTCAATGGCTCTGTGAACATTTTTTTTTTCTAATTAGCTGAATTGGGTTTTTAATTTGGACGGGCCAGGACTGTACCCCAGTTCAGGACTGCGATGGTACAGTCCTGACTCAGAGGCAGATTAGGCTTATAAAGGCAAATACAATTAATTTCCTGCTAATTTTTTTTAGAACTTCCACTCAGACAATAAAGACCTCAGTTCCTCCCTGCTGCAGGATTGCTAAGATAAGAATTTCATGGACTGAAGACAATTGATAAATAGATAGGTGGTCACAAGGCATCTTGGAGAGGTGATTTCAAGGTTGAGATAACCAACTAGCTCTTCCTGGACTTGTTCTGGACTAGGGTTAAGATGGAGTCACTAAAACAAAATGGAGTTACCTAGGCTGAACCACTATCACATTCCCCACTGGCTCTAGGACATATGAGTCAAATCATAGACTGATCCCAGGATTTTAATTGAATTCATGCATATCCCAGGTAAAGTCGGATGTGGTGAGGTGTGCCTTTAATCCCAGCACTCTGGAGGTAGAGGTAGTCAGATCTCTGTGAGTTCAAGGCCAACCTGGTCTATGGAGCAAGATCTAGGACAACTGGTACTAAAAGGGAGACCCTGCCTCAAAAATACAAAAATAAAAGGCAATAAAATAAAAGGTCTCTCTGTGTGACAGTTTTAGAGTGGATACATTAAATATTTGTAAAGAACTAGAATTTGTCAAGCATTTCTCTTTCTGTACTTCTCCCTCCCTCCCTTTCTCCCTCCCTCCCTTTCTTCCTTCCTTCCTTCCCTCTTTACTTCCTTCTTTCCTTTCTTCCCTCATTCCCTTCCCTCCTTCCTTCCTTTTTTCCTTCCTTCATTTCCTCCCCCTTTCTTCCTTCTTTTACTCCTCCCACTTTCCTTCACCTAAACAGAAGAACTTTAGCATTTTCTCATTACTGTGGTTGTTATAACTGTGCTGCTTGCTATTTGGGGAATTTTTCTGTTGCATAACTTCTTTGTCAATGAGTGCTCCAGATCCCAAAAGTGTGGGTTATACTTTAAGATATTATCTCAGTCCGACTAGACTGGCTAGAATTGAGAAAACATATGATATCAAGTGCTGGAGAGATTGTGGGGAAAGAACACACATCCACTGCTGATGGGAATGTAAACTCCTACCACCAGTATGGAAAGCAGTGTGGAGAACCCTTAAAGACTCAAAATGAGCTTGCCACTGTTAGGTTATGGTGTGCTCCCCCAAAATAAGAGATCAAGAGATTTAGGATCTCCAAAAGTTTACTTTGGGGGTATCAGGGCTAGGCTCAAGGGAAAACAGAGCAAGCAATGAATGGCATCTGGCCCCGGGAATTTAAGGGAGAAGGTGGGAATAGGATTTAGTGAGAGTGGGGTGCGTAGTGCACTTTGCATAAGTCTCTGGCTTTTCAAAAGGGCAGAAGATTCTTCAGTATGCTGTAATGTCCTATTTTTCCATAACCAAAGACTGGCCTGGTAGAGCAGGATCCTGGGTAACACCAGTCTTAAGTGCCTCTGAATTTCAATGGACTTCAGGAATTCACCCCCCCCCCACACACACACACTAACCACAGTATTTATTTTATGGGCGTGCTTCTTAGTATTTCTTATATAAGGCTGCTTGAGCTTTTGTCCAAGCCTTTCCTAAAATATTATACTGGGCCTAGGGTCTTAAGGGATAACTTTTTTCCTTTCCCTCAGAGGTCAACTAAGTCTCAGGGGACTATTCATGGGGGCATCTCTTGAAATGTCCTGCAAATGTGAGTCACTAGTCTTCCTGTGCAGGGAGGTCTAGGAGATCAACTAATGGAATTTCAGCCAGTGTCCAGTCTATAAAGAGGAAAGTCTGCTCATGCTTCAAAAAGGGAAGCCTGGTCTAGCAAGACGTGATATTGTCCTTGAGTGGATGAAACTGGTAAATGAAAAGCCAAAAGGAGCCAGAGGCTCCCTCCCCCAACCCAAAAGCAAAACAAAACAAAAAAAGCAAGAACAAAAACAAAAACCCTGAATGACCCTTGAGAAAACAAAAACCTTGGTTAATCTGGGCTAACTGTGGTTCTTAACATCCAACAAGAAAGTATAACCAGGCCAGCCAGGCGTGCACACTCTCCGTGCCCAACTACTCAGGTTGGTCTGTGCCTTGCAGGCCCATCGGCAGGTGGCCCAATCCCATAGGCACTGCCCAACCCTAAGACCATAGAGCAGATCTGTGTGTGCGGATAAGAGGCCAGCCAGGGGTGCACACTCTCCATGCCCAACTGCTCAGGTGGGGACTGCTGGCCAAAGAATTCAAACCCCACACCACACACACCCCCAGCTCAAGCTACTGATACTGAGGTGGAAAGTATAAACTGCTGGTGTTGCTGTTTAATGTTGTTGGGAGGATCCAGCAGTGTCAGTGATTGGAGGCTGCATAGCCAAAACTGAGGAAGAAACCAACAGGAAGCAAACTGAGTGACCAACCAGTCCTCCATATTAACATTTGAGATTAGCAACAGAAGGCAAACAAATAAACAAAGGGGTAAAAACAACAACAACAACAAATACACATGCCCAAAACACAGGGGAAAAACCACAATATGGAAACAGCTCAAAATAAATCCCCACCAAACTCAACCAATCCTGTAGAAGATCCCTACAATGAGATCTCCCTGGAAGGGAACCAAGATACTGACTTTAGAAGAAAAATTGTAGACATATTCAAAGACTATAAAGAACAAATCAGAGAACTAAAGGGAGAGAATGTAAAACTCATGAAGGAACTAGAAGGAAAGAATGATTAACTCCAGAAAGAACTAAAAGGAGAGATTGATAAACTCAGAAAAGAACTAGAGAAAGAGAAATACAAACTCTGAAAAGAACTAGAGAAAGAGAAATATAAACTCTGAAAAGAACTAGAGGGAGAGAATGACAAACTCTGGAAGGAAGTGGAAACATTGAAAAGATCTCAGGCTGAAAGGAAAAAAGAAACTGACCAGCAAAGCAAAGAAATACAAGAAAAGAATGAGAAGCTCCAAAAAGAAGTTGAAAACCGAAGAAATCACAGGATGAAATAAAAAAGGAAATTGAGCATTCATCCAATCAGCAGGAAAGAATGGGAAAAAGCCTCAGAAGCAGAATGGAAGAAACAGAAAAAAGAATATAAGACCTTCAGGATTATACAGAACAGCTAGAAACCTCAAGTAAAGATTATGAAAAATTAAAAAAACCACAAGAGTGGAACAACCAGGACATGTGGGACACTATGAAAAGACCAAACCTCCATATCATAGGGATAGAGGAAGGAGAAGAAGCCCAAGAAGGGTATTGAACAGAATAATAGAAGAAAACTTCCCTAAACTGAAAAAAGACAAACCAATAGAAATTCCAGAAGCACATAGAACACCAGATAGACAAGACCAGAAAAGACATTCCCCACATCATCTCATCGTTAAAACACTAGATGCTCAAAACAAAGACAAAATACTGAAAGCCACAAGAGAAAAAGAACAAATTACATATAAGGGGAAACCCATCAGAATCGCACCTGACTTCTCAGTTCAAACCATGAAAGCCAGAAGAACATGGACCAAAGTATTCCCAGTACTAAATGACTTTAGATGCCAACCCAGATTACTATATACCCAGCAAAAATGTCAATCATAGTTGAAGAGAAAGAAAAATCTTTCATGGCATAAACAAAATGAAAGAACACATGTCAAAAAACCCAACAATTCAGAAAATACTCGAAGCAGTTCGAAGAACAGAGGAAAGGAGCAACTATCCTTAAGCAACCCAAGAGAGAAATTACCAAAAGCATAAGTGAGTAAATAAATACCTAGACTAAGAATGCAAACGAAAAATAATTTCAAAGGAAACAACACACATATCTCAATAATAACCTTAAATATCAATGGTCTAAACTCCCCAATCAAAAGACATAGATTGGGAGAATGGATTAGGAAACAGAATCCATCCATATGCTGCCTCTAAGAAACCCAACTCACCCTCAAGGACAGAGAGCACCTTAGAGTGAAAGGATGGAAAAAAAAAAATTCCAAGCAAAGGCAAGCAGGAGTGGCTATTCTAATATCAGACAAAATATACCTCAGAGTAAATTTAATCAGAAAAGACAAAGAGGGCCATTATATCCTTATCAATGGAACAATTAACCAAGAAGATTGTATTAGTCACTTTTGTTGTTGCTGTGATAAAACCACCATGAGCAAGGGAATTTATAAAAGGAAGAGTTTATTTGAGCTTATGGTTGAAGGTTCCAGAGAATCAGAGTCCATTGTGGCAGGAAGCATGATGGCCGGGACTGGAGCAGCAAGCCGAGGGTCACATCTTGCAATGAGCACAGGAAGCAGAGAGAGGGAGAGGCTGGATATGGCAAGGCTTGTTCAACTCACTAAGCCTGCCCCCCATAACATACTTCCTCCAGCACAGCCACAGCTTCTAAGACCTCCAAGAACAGTGCCACCAACTGGAGACAAATGTCTGAATGCATGCAGAAATAAAAAGAAAGTATAACCAGAAATAAATAATTAGTAAGGCCTGAGAAATTGTACTTCAGGTACAAAACTTGAGATCTTAGTAAAACGACAAAAAGTTAAAAAAAAAAAAGAAGAAAAAGAAAAAGAGCACAGTTGTTTTGCTTGTCTTTTGTCTTACTGGCAAGTACAGCTACCCTGTGGCTGCCACTGCTTTTGCCATCCTTCAAAAATATGAGACACAGCTTTTCAATCTTCCAATATGGACTGAAGACTCATGTCTCTCCAAGAATCCTCTAAACCTTCAGTGCCAGATGGGGACTGCTGAGACATCCAACTTGTGGACTGAGCTACTACTGGGGTTTCAGCCTCTTCAGAGTATAGGCTGTCATTGTTTGACAACCCAGGCTGTATCAGGGAAGCCAGTACAGGAAGGTCACGGAGAGGATGTGGTGCTTACTGGACCTCATTTGGTGACCATGGAAAGGGAAATCCCCAGTATGGATCACAAGGGCAGAACTGATGGTGCTTTGAGATTGCCAAGGAGGAGCCTTCAAATTTAACATCTTTCAGCCTAAAAAATCATAAGCCAACGACGTTAAATCCTATGATATATGTGGCATGCATATGTGTGTATTTTGGAGTGATACATATAGGAAGGATTAAAAACAACACCAACAACATCATCAACAACAACAGAAAGAATGGGTCCAAGAACTGACTGAAATGGTGAACCTCTGCTGGAAACAGTAAACTTCTGCATCAAGAATTTTGAGAGAGACTGAGAAAAAGATGAAAAACATGTTTGGCAGGATGCATGAACTGTGGTGGGGTGGTGAGGCAGGGAGGAGGGCATGGGTCTAGATTTGATTTGAAATTTTGTATGAAATGCACAGAGCTTCAATAAAATTTGGCTTTGAAAAGAAGTATGGGTTATAGATCAACAAAACTCATCTTGCTTTTCCTTTTAAATTTAGAAGAATGATCAAACTGTTACCCACTGGATTAAAGTCAAAGGTGTATAAATATATGGGGATTAACTTTCTATGCACAAATTAGAATGGTGCTTTTTTTGGTAGAAGAGGACCAGGAATAAATTTATACACAATATAATAAAAAAGATGCTTTAAGTCAGACCTAAGTCTGTGCTTCTATTCCCTGTCCTTCCCCTGTATAGCTTTTACTGTTATTTAGAAATAACAGTAAATGAATTGTCTTTAAGTCATAGTTAGCCTACATCCATGGTCAATATGCTCATTGATATCCTATTAGAAAAGGTTAAATTTCATTATATTTAGGAGTCTCAGAGCTGAATGGACAGGAAAGAACATTTGACATGGAAAAAAAGTCTTCTTGAATGATCCAATGAATCTCTGCATGCTAGTATGAGTTGTATTCCTGAAATAGACAAAATATATTGAATAATAAAAACACAGTGCCAAATAGCTCATACAATTGCAACTGATTTGAGATGTTCATTTCTGAATATTAGTAATAAGTTTCCCAGAAAACAAAAGCATTCTCTGTAAAATTAAAACAAATTTAGAATGCTTTGAAAGAATTAGTCTTTCTTGAGTATCTCAGAATATCAAAGTGAAAACAGTAATCTGTTTCATGTTTCTACACATTTTAAAACTACACAGAGCCATACTTCATATTATACCTAGGAGTCGTTAATTTTTTATAGGGAAGTGACATAATTTAAAACACTGGACCACATACAATGAATCTCCAGGGATGATACTACAAGCAGGTGCATTTGAAAACAGAAACAATGACCAAAGTATACACACTCACACATACATACACACAAACACAGAACTTGTATCTAAGAAACATGTTAGAACTGAGCGTGAGTACCCTACAGAAAACCCAGAATGAAGCTATTTTTCCAATATCCAGATACTTCAGGATAAGAACAAGTACATAATGTAATTGAGTACACAAAAACTGCTATATAAAAGAAACAAGAAATGTAATCTGATTTCATCTTTGGTTCCTGCACTAATATAGTGTCCCATCACCACATCCTCAAAAGAGTCACTTTTGTTTCTTGGCTATAAAATGAGATTTCAGTCTATCAGGTAACTTGTAATGTAAAAGGAGCAGGCTCCTGAAAGTGGAGTAGCAGAGTCAGAAAAGATACAAAAGCTAAGATAAGATTTCCATGGCTCTGATAAGCTGTGTGGCTTGTAAATTCTATATACTGGATACATTTAAATTTTTGGAGATAGATTTACAAGTAGCTCAGTCTGGACTGAATTGCTATGTAACTGAGAGTGGCTGTGAAATCTTGAACCTCCTGCCTCTAACTCTTGAATACTGGGATTCTAGGCCTATGCTACCATGCCCAGTTTGGACAGACATTCATTTAATATCTTTCTGGAAGTTTCTTATTTGCAATAATTCAGTTCAAAATACTCATGAAACTATATGCTATATTTAGAAATATCATCATTATTCTCTCTACTGCTTGTTCCTCATTTCCTCTTTATTTCCTTTTATTTTTCCTATTCTTTTTCTAATTATTATCAAGGTTACTTAACTATCTTGTTTTATAATTTCCAAAGTCTTCTCATTACCTATGAGACACATGATTCTGGTGTATGACTACAGGCTGTGTCTTTCTCATCAAATTCTACTCTAACTCTTGCACCTTATATATAAATTATGACATAACTCTTGAACTCTTCTGCAATCCTTTGTAAGCTAATGCATGAACACTTTTGCATATATAGGGTGGAGGGGATGGATGTGCTATGGATGTCAGAACTGAAAAGTGGTACTGCCCAAGCCCTTTGAAGACCAGAAAATCAAGAGTGAATCTGAGGTGTTGGACTTTGAACTTTTTATACCATTGGATTTGGGTTTTGCTGTGATTTCATTGTCCCTGTGTCCTGATTCTTCCCTCTTGAAATTAAAAAAAAAACATGTAATGTATTTTTGATTTTACAAAATTCCTCAGTTAAGAGACTTTGAATTTTTAAAGAGACACTGAACTTTTAAGACACAAAGCTCAGTTTAGGAATTTCTCCATTGGATTGGACAGTGGTTTTGTCTGTGAAGCATTTTCTTGAATGATAATTGATGTAGAAGTATCCTGCCTACTTCTGGAAATATATTGTTGTTGTGGTTTGCCTTCCCATTACTGTGATGAAACATTCTGACCAATACTGCCTTGGGGAGAAAAGGGTTTGTCTCACATCTCCTGGGCCAGAGTTCATCACTTAAGGAGCTCAAGATAGGAACTCAAGGCAGGGAGCTGGAGGCAGGAGCTCTGAAGCACAAGCCATGCAGGAATGCTGCTTAATAGCTCTCTCCTTTGACACATGCTTAGCCTGTTTTCTTACACAATACACAACAACGTACCCCCCCCCCTCGGCGGGGGGAACTGCCCACAATGGGCTGGGTCCTCACACATCACTCAATTTCAAGAAAACTCGACAGATGTGGCCACAGGCCAGTCCAATGGAATCAGTTCCCCCAATTGGGGTTCCCTCATTCCAGGTGTGTCATGTTGACACTAAAGCTATCCAGCACAGATGCTGAGGCAAGTGGGCTTAGGCTGTATAAGAATGGTAACTGAGCAAGCCAGAGGAAGGAAGGAAGCCCACAAGCAGTGTTCCACCATAGTCTGTGCTGCCTCCTGGTTCCTGCACTAGGCTCTCACATCTGAATCCCTTCATGTAACTTGTATGCTAGAGTAAACTGTTTGTGACATTCCCAAGTTGGTTTTAGTCAGTGTTTTATTACAGGAACAGAAACAGGATTGGTGTCTACCCCTTTTATTGCTATGCATTCTATAGCATACTGACAATTATATATTTTTTTAATTTTATTTATTTTTGTATGTGTATGAGCATACTGTCTGCATGTAGGTCTGTGCACCCACCCATGTCGTGCAATGCCGCGGAGGTCAGAAGAGGGTCACGGATTCCCCTGGAACTGGAGTTCTCCTGGAACTGGAATTACAGACGGTTCTTAGCCACCATGTGGGTGCTGGGGATCAAACCCGGGTCCTCTGCAAGAGCAGTTGGTGCTCTTAACCCCTAGGCCATCTCTCCAGCCCCAACAATTATTTTTGTACTAACTTCTCAAAACAAAAAAAATGATTCCTGTTATTTTCACTTTGTGAAATCTGAGGTCAATGTAAAGTTCAAACATTGCGTATATTGCAGTGTATGATGGCTTTTATATCCTTTCCAAGAGTGGACTGCAGTCTGTAAAAGGGAAGAAATGCATCTCTGTCATCTAGCATAACTCCTGTCTACTGGGTGCATTTGCAGAAAATGCCATGCTTGTTTAATTGAAAAAAGCCTGATCAGGAATGAAAGAGTCTTGTGTCATTAGAATGGTTCCCTAATTCTGCCATGATTTCTTACTGTTCTTTGGCCAAAAGCCAAACTACAGTTAACAGAATCTGTCCTCTTTTCAGCTATAGACAGTTTATGTCACAGTGCTTAAGTCTCTGAAAGTATTGTACTTAATTCCTTTATTGTCTTAACTGTAGATTGATTGCTTGCATTTGTCAGTTTTATTTTTGTCTTCAACTATATTCTAATGTAGTTATAAAATAGAAAATGTTTTTAATTGTATCCCACATTCCTAGGTTGGATCTGACTCATAATACTATATAACAAGGAAGGATGTGATTGAAAATTCAATATTTATAATACATAGCCAAATACGCAGAGGCCTATTTGTCATGTATATCTTGAAAATTAGTTTAACAATAGAATGGATATTTGTAACCCAATGCTAACATTTGCTTTCATACAACCCAGAAAGAGCACACTGAATGCTAGCACCTCAGAGTGTACAAGAAAGATCACACTGAAACTGGTATTGCCCAACTCATCCAGTCCTATAACTGCCCTCAGTACATTAACATTTGCCAATTATGGGACTCATCTGTTCGCCTTGCCATTCAGTTATTGAGCTTTTCTTGGCCAGGCCTGCCACCGAGGGCCAGTCTGGCCATTAAGCTGACTGTCTGGCCTTCATTAGCTGAGTCAAATCCATTCCCAAGAAAAAATCCTCAAGCCATAAAATGCATCTGTGTTGCTTTTATTAGGTCATCTGATTGAGCAGATGCTGATGGCTCTAGAAAAGGAGGGTCTGCCCCTGCCAACTTTAATTTGTGCCTTGGAAGTTGCAGGAGGGGGCCATCAATAGTGCTATTTCTGTGTTTCAACATGGCATTTCAGACCATAAAATTGTTTCTGCATCAGGAAACTTGGAAAGATGAACAGTTTTCACCCCTCATCTCCATCTCTCTTTTAGCTTGCTGCTGGTTCAGAGTTCATAGGTGGTATACTGATATCTTTCACCCTATGCCCTATTGCAGTGTACTCTCCTTATACTTCCCAAAGAGGAATTTTTACGTACATGTTATCAGTGAAATTTTTATGTAGGCCATCAGTGGGATCTTCTTCAAGTGGTTTTCCTGTTTGCTAGCGAAACTAATTTAGTTTTTTTTTTTTTTTAATACTAACAGATTTTTAAATGGAATCTCTTAATTCTAAGTTGAAAAGGGAAAATACAGTTTTGGTTGTTTCTTCCTTAGAAAACTTAAATTTCCTATGATAGTCTCAAATATAGATGTCAAACCTATATTTTGTTAGTTTTACTTTATGGTTTTGCACTACTGGGCTTGAATCTAGGGCCTTATATATGCTAGGCAAGCACTCCAACACTAACTTATAGCCATGGCTCTGAATTTTTTTTTAAAACCTTAAAATATGTTTATTGATTCTTTGAGAATTATATACAATGTATTTTGTTCATATTCTAACCCCTCCCTATGTTCACCTTCAGACAGCCCCAACTTCCTGTCCTCTATTATTATTTTCTTTTTTTTTTTTTTTTGAGTGATGGAGACATGACAATTTCCTGCCATGCAGAAGCTTTATTTTCTTTTCTTCAAATTTCTTTGAAAAATTATTACTGAATATGTTAATTTTTTTTATTGATGCTTTGTGCATTTCATACATCATTTTCCAATTCAGTTCAGGCATATCTCCCCTTCCCCCCCCCCACCCCCCCAACCGAGATCATGCATTCTGCCATAACTGTCCTGCATATTTCTCTCAGTTTTTTTTTTCCATTTTTTAGCTATAAGTGATAATCCATGAGTACAAGCATCCTTCATGTAAAACCAATTTGCAGGCTGTTGTGCCCAAACCCCCATAGCCCCACCTTCCAGCGGGGGGTCAGGTTGATCAAATGTATTATTATTTTCTTAAAGGTCTATTGAACCTAATTTATGATCCCAAATGTTCTGGGATGCATATACATCCCCCGGAGCCTGATGTCACAACCTTAAAGAAAGTGACATCAGAGATGTTACTTCGTCTCTGATCAGCTATCAATTGCCAATAGTGGTTAAGTTGAGGATGGGGATGGGACTTCTTGTCTTCCTCAGCTGTCTATTCTGGCTTTTTATTGGGCTTGGCCTTGCACAAGTCTTGCACATGTTGTCATAAGTCCTGTGGATTAATATGTATAACACCCCTGTTGTTTCCAGAAAAGATTCCTTTTATTCATCTACCACCTCTGGCTCTTACAATCTTTCTGCCCTGTCTTCCATAAGATCCCTAGACTTGGGCAAAGAGGGTGTCTTATAGCTGTCCCACTTAGGGATGAGTACTCCAAAGTCTCTTTTTATTTGAAAGTTGACTAATTGTGGGTCTTTTAGTTAACCCTCTGCAAGAAGAACATGATTCTCTGGTGAGAAATGGGAGATTCACTAAACGATGGGTTACTAATAAGTCATTAGAAGGTGGTTTACTACTATATCCCTTTAGCAGAATAATAGTAGGTTTTCCTCCACAGACTGTCTAGGCACAGGTTCTTGGCACTTATAACAGTATTGGGTCTGGGCTGCATCTTGTGAAGCAAGACTTAAATCCAATCAGAAAGTAGTTGGTTACTCCCAAAGCATCTCTGACGTTCTTGTACTTGTACACATATCTTTCCAGGCCACAATTTATTATATGGTTAAAGGTGGGGTATTAAAATAAATAAATTCCCATGGTTAAAGGTGGGGTATTAAATTAGTCTTTGAATAATTTTGTACATAAGTACTGTATTTACATAATTTCCAACCCTCCCCCCTTTCCACCTCCAAATATATTCCCCTACTCACTTAAAAATTCATGATCTGTTCTTCTGTAGGAGTTTAATAATCATCTGAATAGTCTTTTAGTCACAGATGGCTGACATCCACATGTTGTTCTTTCCTTCTTGCATTTTCCAAGGCTGTCTCCTGCTTGCAGGCAGACAATCTCTTGGCTTAACTCTGGCAAGGAGGGAGGGGGTACTGCGGGAGAGTTACCCGAAGGATTAGAAAGACAAGGAAAGATAAGGACAGACATACAGACATGGACTCAAAGAAAGCCTGGGAGAATAGAGTCTCTATTCATGCCAGCAGTGTGCTTATATATCAAAAGTTACTGTGCTCTGGGCAGGAAGTGGGTGGGCAGGCAGAAGGGAGGGGCGAGCCACCTTAGATCTAATGGGGGGGGTTGCAGAGCTCCTGTTTGTGCAACAGGTAACTAGAAGTGCCACATTTTGCACAAAGCCTCAAGGAAAGGGGCCATCTGGTTCTGGAACTTTGCAGAGATACTTGAAGCGAGACAACATTGTAATATCCCAAACCTTGCAGAGCTACAGATAACTCATAGAGGCAACTGAATACCTACAGAGATATCAGATAACCCTCCTGGGAGATCTTATGTGCCAGGTCTTACAAGTTCTTGCCTCAAGCCATGCAAAGTTTCATTCCTACATTCCATTATAATTGTTACATACACACACCCAAACACTCACACAGGGAACCAGATGATCTCAGGAGGCCTTGTCCATAGAGAAAAGCTGATTCTTTGTCTGTCATTAGCTGTTGACTATCTATAGCTCTTCATCTTCTGCAGGGCCTTTTGAGATTTTTGAGGAAGACGTTGTGAAATTTTCCCAATCCAGTTGTGATTTCTACTGGTGTTTTCATTATGCATGTCTGCAGGTCTTACTTAGGCAGCCATATTGTTGAGATCTCAAGCATACAGCTTCCCTGTCCTGTCAAGTAGATAATATCTGGCAGTAGATATCCTGGTCCTCTGGCTCTTTCAATCTTTCTACCACCTCTTTCATGATATTCCCTGAGCCTTAGATTTCATTGTTGGATTGTAGATGTGATATTTTATATTGGACACCCAGACTTGATTATTTTCTGTATTTTGACCAGTTTTGTATCTCTGTAATAGTTTCCATCTCCTGAGAAAAGGTACTTCTTTGATGAGTAGTGAGAGTTACACTTACACATGGTTATAAGGGTAAGTAAGTATTGAGGGTACATTTGGAAGCTATAGTAATTTTGGAAAATTGAAGAAGTACATTCTTCTCTAGGGTCTATGACCTCTGCAACGACAGGTAGTTGGAACTTGAAGTTATCTATTGCTGAAAACATCACACATTTCAGGCTTTGAGAAACTGACTGGAACCAGCCTAGAAGAACCCTCCCTGAGGACTAGCTCTCACAATATTAAAAGGTGATGTACAAGTTACCAAGGGAGAAATAAAGTCCTACACGGCTTTGAGGCCTACCAACCACAACAATATCTGTCCAGCAAGATATCCCCAGTGGTATGATAGTGACACTTTTATCTTGGGGTTAACCAAGAGCTGTCTAATTGGACTTAAGACCTACTCATAAGGAAGGCATTCATGTCCGGTACTATAAATTAATTTCTTTTTAAAGGACTTATTTAACCTCTTTATTTTAAGGTGCCTGACTAATTCTTTTCCAACAGATGTTAATAGTATCAGAGGTACTCAAATTTCAGAGGACACAAATTCCATCCCTTTCTGTGCTACTTCTGGTATTGCAGGAGATTCACAGAATTGCCCCTCAAATAATATTAGCTACTTTAAAAATAAAAACTCTAAATCAATTATTTATCTAGTTAATTCTGTAACTTTGTCCTTAGCCATGGATATATATATGCATAGACCCATATAGACATAGAAATGTTATTTGTACATAATAATTAATTCTTTAGTTATAGACTAGCTATAACTAATGTTGCTATAGGTTAGCATCTTCATGATTACTCCAAAGAAGCCATGAATGTGTCTTTCATAGATTAAAAAGGCAGAGAAAATAATATTCTCCTTGTCCTCCTCTGTGCCAGCTTCCTTCTCTAACACCACTTTGATGCTCGACTCTTTGGCCTTATTTTTCGGTCCATTTCCAAGTTCATCAGAAATAGACCAGAGGTGGCCAACATTCAGAAGGATAGCCAGGAAGTGGCAGGAAGAGAAGAAAAGATTCAGTACAAACTCACCCCTACACTATCCTCACACAGAGAGCTCATGGCCCCAAGTCTTCTAGCTGCTTTTCTGAGAAGATAAAATGCTCATCAGGATTTAGGCCTTCACAAAGCTGGATTAATTATTTCTGGCCACTCAAACTTGTACTGCATTAACACTTTGTTAATTGGTATCCTAGTGGCTTGAAAAAGTCTTATAAATCCAGTGAAATCTGTGTGTAGTCAGCTCACCTAGGGAAAAAAAAAAAAATTCAATGTGCCATGGCTCACAGCCCTGGAGAATCGATAGGAGTTTTCTGGGCAGAGATTTCATTGTATTTATATTACACACCTTGCCTCCTTCAAGCTGTTGCCTAGTTTACTTGATCTGACATGTGGGAGTGAGGACAAAGCCAAGGTCAAAAACCAGGAGCTAAGCTGAAAGGCTGGAGGCATTTTTGCATCTCTGTGACTTGCATTCCCAAACCTGGGAAATGTCCTGGATGGTTCGGAGTCATCAACTCAAACCAGGTGCTATTTAGCAAGAGAAAAAAATGCATTTTTATCAAGATTGTGTGGCAGCAAATCTAGCATGAAGCACGTTCCCTTTCTCTGGCATGGCTTTTCTTTTCTTTTTACTGCAGTATGATGTTTCATAATGAGGTCAGATCAATTCGTATGGGGTCTCCATTTCCGCTCCAATCTGTTACAATATGTGATAGACAGTGTCTGCATGTAGAAAAAAATTAACAAGTGAGATCAGTAAAAAGAAAGACCAGTTTTCTTTGTATTCAAAAATTTGCATAAAAAAACATACACTGAAACTTGCTAGGGGCAAATGGGCAATATAAAAGAAGAGTTAAAGCTTGATATTTGAATTATAATAAAATCTCCCTCATATTGACAAACTCTTTAGTACACTTTAAAAAAAATGGATCAGGGGCTGGAGAGATGGCCTAGCGGTTGGGAGCGCCGACCGCTCTTGCAGAGGACCCGGGTTCGATCCCCAGCACCCACATGGCGGCTGAGAACCGTCTGAAACTCCAATTCCAGGAGAACTCCAGTTCCGGGGGAATCCGACACCCTCTTCTGACCTCCGCGGCATTGCACGACACGGGTGCACAGACCTGCATGCAGACAGTACATTCATACACATACAGAAATAAATAAAAAAAAAAAAAAAAAAAAAAAAAAAAAAAAAAAAAAGAATAAAAAAAATGGATCATTTAATGATTATCATTTCCTCCTTCTGGTGTAGTCTTTTTGCTATGTTGCAAAAGATAGCTAGATGTCTATTTAAACAAACAGAAAAGATTAATGGTGCCAGTTAAGTGAGGGCAGCATGTGCTTTTATCTGACTTCTTAAGCCTCATCTTTTTGTACTTGTTTCCTGCTGGAGGACATGCAATGAGTTCCATTCACTGTGGCGATGAAACTGGCATTTGAATCTGGATGAGGCATGAGTGAAATGCACACTTAATGCCAAAGGCAAGATGAAGAACAGAAATGAAATATCCCACTAATAATTACATACAAAATAGTGAATATAATATATTGGATATATTTATTAACTTAAGTGAAATATATTGTTAAATTTACCTTTACCCATTTTATGGCTTAATAAACATCTATTTCAATATGTATATATAATAAAAATTAATAAGTGTGGTCACTGGAAAAGTCTAATTATGTGGCTTCCATTACATGTCTGTTTGTGTGTTTCTGCTCTGAAGCTTAATTTGGGATTTTTACGTGACTTTTCAAAGCCTTTGAGGGGTCGATTTAGGCTATGAGTGATTCATCCATTTGTCCATCCATCCATCCAGCCAGTCATTCATCCATCCAGCCATCCAGCCAGCCAGCCCAAAAGTATTTAAAAAACCTGTTCTTCAATTCCTAGAAGAATTTTTCTGTATTTAGAAATTCGATATAGGTGGAAATCTTGATCTTTGTGCTGTCAATATTCATATCCAATACAGTGATTTCAGAAAGTTGATAGCAAACAAGGGGGACTAACAATACTTCAGAAATTCAGACTAACAACACTTCAGAAATTCAGATAATGGAGACTGTGGGGATTAAGGAGGAAGAGGAATCCCTGAAAGTTGTTAAGAAACCATTAATGAAATCTTTAAATGAATAATGCAAGATCTATGCTAATCTGAATGTCATGATTTTGCAATAAGTAGAAAAAGCAAACAGTAGTTTATAGGAGGTTATATATTCCACAGACTTCAGCCTAACTTTCACAGTGATTACAACTCAAGAAAATTTATGAAGGCTACTGAGCTTATATCAAAGTATGTAACATAGACTGATTAAAAACCATGACTTCCATCTAAAATTTTTTTAAAAATCTATGTGTATGTTTCTGTGGCTTTCTGTACATGATGTGTGTGTGTGTGTGTGTGTGTGTGTGTGTGTGTGTGTGTGTGCCTGAAGAGGCCAGAAGAGGGCATTAGATCCCCGGAGCTGTTGTGAGTAACTAACTTGGGTGTTGAGAACTCAACTTGTGTCTTTGGGAAGAACAGCAACTCTCAAACACTGAACCATCTTTCCAGTCACTGCCTAAGTTTTCCTAATGTAACTGGGGAGATATATTTTCATTGAAATAATGAGCAAGAATGGATACATCCTTGGTCCTCTGGATGAGAGAGTGTAATAAGACAAACTAGGATGGATATCTACATCAAATACTAAGAGCAAGTGCTCATGGATGCCAGTGATTACAGGCTTTTACATAATTGTGAATTTAGAGTCTGAAATGTAAGCAGGACTTATCCTGTATGAAACGCCTGCATGAGTGTGGATCTGGATTATAGGCAAACAAAAACTTCCAAAGGGGCTCAAACTTCTGCAAAGGAATTTAGTTATAACTTGGAAGGAGTATGAAGAATAACTTAAAAGGTAAATATAGATGAATTTTGACATGTGTCCATGAAATATTCTTTTACTTCCTCTTGCTCATTGCAAGCTCCACAGCAAACATCATAATATAGAGTCAATATAAGAAAGCAAATTCTGCCGGGCGTGGTGGTGCACGCCTTTAATCCTAGCACTTGGGAGGCAGAGGCAGGCGGATATTTGTGAGTTCAAGGCCAGCCTGGTCTACACAGTGAGTTCCAGGACATCTGGGGCTATGGAGAGACCCTGTCTCGAAAAGACCAAAAAAACGAAAAACAAAACAAAACAAAAATAAAGCAAATTCTAATGAAAGCAAGACAATATGATTGGGTGACTACTTAGAATCTATTCAAGTAAACTAATTTCATTTTGCAGCTGTTTTATTGGGTAAGAGAATTAAAGGTTTGTTAATAGAAAAAAAATATTTGTTAGTGCCACAGATTGTGTTTGCAAGGGGTAAATTGCAAATTTGATTAGAATGACCCTCTGAGAATCCTGGTCTTATCTTTATGAAGACTGATATACCAAGCTGCACAAGAGATCTTTTAGGAGAGAGGCAGCCATTTCAGAAGGCTTAATGGGGATATAGAAGGGCTGTGATTATTAGGAAGTCCTAAAAGCACTGGCTGGCAGCTTAGATAAACAAGAATTAGAGCGGCCACAAATAACCAGGGGGAGGTGACATTTGTTACTATTCTGGGAGAGGTTAAATCTATAGAAAATGGAAGTCTTAATATTGACTCTTCCAGGCAGTTTAACAGAAACTTCTTTGGTGGTAAAAAAAAAAAGTAGGCACACAGGTATGATCACCCACATTTACTGATCTCCTTCTCTATTCCAGTTTCAAGTGGATTTGCTCCTTTAATTCTCTATAAAACAGATTTATTGAAGCATTCCTCGAATATCAGCAAACTGCCTTTCATGGCTGTAGACATAGGCAGGTGTTTAATCCAGTTCTGAGAGGTTTGCAAAGTCCCTGCACCAAGGATATGTCAATGTCAGTTCATGTTCTTTTCTCTATGTTAGGAGTAGGCAGAGGGCATAATAGGAAATATATTTTAAAAACTGTGAAGCACCAACTGCATCTAAGATATGAAGACTGATTTTATACACACACACACACACACACACAAACACACAGTATCACACACATGTGTGTATCATATATATTGTATATAATTTCTTAATGTGAGCAACAATTTGGTTGATTTAAAATGTTGGATGCTTCTCCTACCTTACCCTTCTATCTGATGATTTTGGAACTAAGCGAATTCCGGATGCTTTCAGGGATAAATTAGGATTTCTCAGCATGCACTGAATTCTTTCTAATGGAAGTCAACTGGGAAGAAGACAAACATTTGTTGACAGCCATCTGAGTCTGGTAGCTCACTAAAAATTACATGGGGGAAATAAATTATAAAGGCCTTTTGCCTGTAAGTGGGATATATGCAAGGAGAAAGGCGGTAAGTCCCTGCTGTTGAAGACCTGGTAAAAGCATGAAAAATGTTTTGAAAAGTCACTTGCTAATGTACAATTGGCCTCTGAAATGCCAGAGAGTGTTACCAAAGGCCACTAAAGCAATACAGCAAAATATTGGTCTCCTTGACACAAGCAAGACACCTCCCTCAGTATCAGCTACACCTCAACTGCCTGGAGATACTGTGCAACAGTGGCAGTCATGTGTCTATATATATCCCAAATCTAATTGGCTATTAGCTCTCTCCTTGGAGGATAATTCACAGAGGATGCCACAAGCTTATGTCCTCTAGTGGTTAGGAGATGTTATAAGCCACAATAAGAACTTGTCACCCTTTATAGAGAAACCACAGTTTGTGGATTAGCACACCATCCAAGCATCTGTGTCTATGCTCACAGCTTAGCTTGCCATAATAATTAGTACTGCTTAAATGACTGTACATCTAATTGCTTGTGCTTTGTTAGTAGGATAAAAAGGTATCCCTGGATAAGCTGTCAACCCATGAAGGGGAAGAACCTGAACAGACTAGAGTCCAAAATGACATTTCCGGGGAAAATAGATTGTTTTGCTTCTCATCCACTTGTGCCCCTTTCCCAAAGCCTAGGGAACAACTTGCAGAAGAGGAGGCATGGTAGAATGTAAGAGCTGCGGAGAGATTGGGGTGAATCATGAGACTACAGCAATAGAGACTGGACTCCTATTTGATCAAATGCTTGTGCATACAAGCTTCTCCAACTGGACTATGGGAACCTTGGGTTGTTCAAAATTTGGACATAGATACTTGAAAATTGGTTTTACATTAATGTTACTTTCATTGCTTATGCTTAATAATTTGGCTCACTTCAAAAAAATGCACCAATTACCTAATTGTACAGCAAACTGAATAACATCAATGTTATCTGAAAACAACCATGCTATTATATCATAGAATCTCTTAAAAAATAAACAAATAAAAGAGAAAAAAATTACATGGGGGAACATTTTAAAGCTCCAGTGTTTTAATTTAGCTTTTTTGAGATGGGACCGTTACATTAGTAGCATTTAAAATCTTCCACAGTGGAATGGATGGAAATATGGCTCAGTGGTTAAGAGCAGTGGCTGCCCTTGCAGAGGACCCAGATTGATTCCTAGCACCCACATGGCAGCCAAAAGTTATCTATAAATCCAGTTTCTGGTGATCTAATGCCCTCCTTTGGCTTCCAAGGGCATGAAACACATGAGTGCACATATATATATATATAGATATTATATATATTATATTATATATATTTTTTATTAAAATAAATATTTAATAAAGATAAAATAATTTTTAAATTAAAAATATCTTCTGGGAAAATTGGTGTCTCTAGGGGAGGTAGGTGTGTTCTGTGCATCCAAAACAATCCTGGGGGAGACGGACTTAGGGTCCCCCAAGAGGCTGTCCTAGGGCACTTGGATCCTTACTGACTGCAATCCACACTACAGACATCACCCTAGGGTATCAGGAGACAGCAGGGATAACTCTACTGTCCACTAAGCCTCCCTCCCACAGGACCGAGGTGCAGACCTTGACAGCTGGCCCTGGAGGACTGGTGGGTAGATCATGGGTGGTGTGAGGTGATTCTATGAGAACATCTCACTAGGTAGGTGATTGGGGCTTGCCCCACTTTGGCATGGGGGACTCCAACTGAATCGCAGGAGTGGTGTTGAGCAAACTTCAGCCCACAAGACCAGGAGTGCCTGGGGTCCTCAGGGTGTGGGTTCTGCAGGCCTGGGGGGTGGCAGCTGGAGTGTTGCCAGGCGTCAGCCATTAGGTGAGCTATTTACTGGGTGGATGAGGGATGCTGCTCTGTACAGTGTTACAGAGGTCAGATTTTGGAGCTTAAACTATCCACACCTGTACACCAGTTAAGAAGTCAACAAAGACACCTGAAGAACATAACCAAAATCAATCTTAGTTCCACAAAGAAATATCTAAGCTTCACATTAGAACCACAGCCAACAAAAGCTACACAAATGCCTAAAACTCACAGAAAAATAACATAAAAAACCCGAATGAACCCCTGACAAATACTAATAACCCTATAGTGAAGATTCCTTAGATATAACTCAGGATAAAGATCTTAAAAGAACAATTATAAACATGAATTAAAAAATTAAAAACTTGAGGGAATTTAAAGAGCACATAAATAAAGAAGTCAGAGACTTAAAACAAGACAGGGACAAATGAAAAGAGAACAGTGATGATCTGTGGAATGAAACTATGAAAGATGTAGAAACATTGAAGAAAATTCAAGTTGAAATGAAAAAAGAAGTCCAACACTCCATATGCCATATATGCCGTGCCATAAATAAGTTGAAAAAATTCTTGTCCAGAAAGCCATCCCTTCAGAGAATATTCAAAGCAATACAAAGTGTAGAGGGTAGGGATGACTCTAGTCACCTAGCACCAGAAAATATATGATACAAATACTATGGAAATATAAACATAGGACAAATTGACCAGAAATCAAAATGACTCAAACCAATATAATTCTCTCATCAATAACTCTAAATATTAATGGACTGAATTCCCCAATCAAGAGACATACACTGGTAGAATGGATGAAGGGAAAAAAATCATTTTTTTTTTTGTTGTCTGCAAGAAACACACTATGATGAAGAAGTTCATTGTAGTATTACCAAAGGAACAATTAACCAAGATGATATCATAATCCTTAATTTTATGAACACCAAATTCAGATGCACCAAACTTTATAAACACAATTCTACAGGACTTTAAGACACAGATTGACTCTACCACAATATTAGCAGGGCACTTTAATACCCTACTCTGTCCATTAGCTAGGTCAACTGAACAAACAATAGAGAAACATATCAACTCAGAAATACGATATACCAAATAATGGAATCACAAAGCTGTATCATCATTTCAATGCACACCAACCACAAATGCCCTCTCCCTACTTTTTGGTTACACCCCTTTGAAACTTGAGGCAAAATTTTTGGTAACCTGCTCACTGATAAATAAATGGCTGTGCATACTAAGATTGATAAACCTTATAAGGTTCTTGATCCTCAAAGTAATGATTACTCCTGCCCCTGGGAGCTACACAGTTCAAATACCAACAATCTCACCATCACATATGGTATCAGTCAGTTGTTTGATTTTATAGATGATCTGGCAGATCTCAGCTGTCTTGTTTACTGAGCTGATATCCAGACACACCAGCTTTACAAGAAAGGCTGCATCAAAGAGAAGATCTACATGCTCCTTGGCTGGCAGGCTCAGCAGGCTGGGAAGTAAATTACTTGGAAGCATTAGGGGCTACGAGTGGGCTTGGAACAGATGTGTACAGTGTGTTCTAGTGAAAGTTGTATATTATTGTAATCCTGTTTCCATTTTGTTACACTCTAGCCATGATCGATGCATTATAGGAAACATGGAGCTTTTCAATCCGAAACCTCCACTGCCCCATTGTTCTCTCTCTCTCTCTCTCTGTCTGTCTCTCTCTGTCTCTCTCGTTTTAATGATGATTCAGGTAGAAATTGTTCTTTGTCAATTAAGGTTGTTTCCAGTCCTTGAAACTTGATATTTGCTTTATTATATTGACAATGCTAACCCTTCATGGAATGAGGTGGGGGATGGTGACACAATTTTGTTATGTCCTCTGAATAAATCTAGTGATGAATAAATGTTCTTTAGTTATAAAAGTATCTCCCATATTGTTTCTATGTAGCTACTATAATATATTCATAATTTCAAAATTTGAAATTTCTAAATGTGATGGTCAAAATCACATTAATGGAAGGAATCTTCTCATTTTGGAACAGTATTCTACATAGATTATAAAGTAACCATTCTGTCCAGGTAGATCTTTTTCTAACAATTTCAGGAACAATCACACAAGAATGTATGGACTGTGACTTACTGGGATATACAGCTTGTTCTAGTTTGTCTTCCATTGCTGTGACAAAACACTCTGACTGACACCAACTTGGGAGGAAAGGGTTTATTCAGCTTACATCTCCTGGGTCACAGTTCATCATGCAGGGAGCCCAAGGCAGGAACTCAGGGAAGGAACCTGGAGGCAGGAGATGAAGCACAGGCCATGGAGGAATGCTATTCACTGGCTTGCTCCCCTCGCTCATGCCCAGACTGCCTTCTTATATGGTACACAACAACCTGCCCAGGGTGGCACCACTCATTGTGGGCCCTCCAACATTGCCTGACAATCAAGACAATACTACACAGATGTGGCCACAGGCCAACCCAATGGAGCCAATTCCCCAATTGAGGCTCCCTCAACCCAGGTGTGTCAAGTTGACACTAAAGCTATCCAGCACAAAGCTTAAGTTCTTTCCATTATGCAGGTAGGTAGAGAACATCTCCAACACTCCAGAAGAATGATCAAAATGAATGACCCATCTTATTTTGTTAGTCAAGGATAGCACAATTTACCTGACCTGAGAAATGTAGATGGCCAAGACTTGCTCTTTCTCAGATATGAGAAGTTTAGTTTTTCTGGGAAGGAGCAGAGAGAGTCTTAAATGGGTTTAAGAGAGGGATTGCTAGGAGAAGAGTAGGAAATTTGGGAAATTTAAAATATGAAAGACAGTACATATATGTAACTCCCAGGAGTTCCAAAATATGAGCTGTGTCAGTCCTCTTCTACACACCAAGGATAGGATAAGGACTGCATATATCAAAAGATCTCTTCTCCCTTCCATTCCATCCCCTCTTGTGCCTTCCCTCTCCCCCTTCTTTCCTTCCCTTTTCTCCCCTGATCTTAACTTCATGTTTTATTGTTTTCTCTTTTTCTTTTCTTTTCTTTTTTTTTTCTTTTCTTTTCTTCTCTTTTCTCTTTTCTTTTCTTTTTTTTCTTAATTTCTTGTTATTTCCTGTACTGGTGTGAGCACACTTTATATTTTGGGAGTAAAACATGTATAATAAGGGCTGAGGATATAGCTAAGTGGGTAAAGTGCTTGTCTAACACGTAAAAAGCCTTGGGTTCTAACTCTAACTCCATATAAATCCAGTGTGGTTTATGTGCTAACCTATAATCTCAGCGCTTGGGGAATGGAGCCTGTGGGGGTCAGAAATTCAGGGTTATCTTCATCTACATTGTAAGTTCCAATAAGAACCTAGGTTATATGTGATCCTGTCTCAAAATGTAAAGAACAGTATATCTATGTTGGAGAATGATGTATATGAAATGCTAGCAGAATTCATGATGTTCCTTTGAGGTCATGATGAATTGTCTTGATCACTGAATTTATTACATGTTGAACTGAAATGAACCAGAAACTCTGAAGTGAATTTTTCCCTGTTCATCTGTCACAAAGGAATATTCCCCTCAGGATGGGGAGCCCCGATAGCCTAGCAAGTATGTGTGCAAGTGGCCCCGCCTGGTCTCTGCCGCTTTCAGGATTTCCCCAGTAATTAAGGCAATGAAAGTCGAGAGTTCTTGTCAATCTCAGTTAAAACTAAAGAATTTTAATGGGCTTGGATACAAAATAATAGCAAAGAAAACACACTCACTTAAGCCAAACAGGCAGGCAGGTCCTCTTGTTCAAAATGGCCACCCTGAGTTCCGGTGCAGACTCTGTGCCTTTTTTGTGCTCCTCATGCTGGTCAAGCATGGCAACAGAGAACCCAGCTTCCTGTGGTGGGCCTTTCTATAGTCTCCACCCCTCTCAAAGTCCCAGAATTCCATAGTTGCATTCACTTTGCATGAGTAATGTCAGCACCTCAGGAATACTCACGTCGCTGGGAACTTGGCTCCTCCCACTCAGCTGCTCCAGGAAGTGAGCGCTTTTCAAAGAAGAAATAACACATCTTACATCATCCATTTGGGGCACAATGGCAAATGATGAAAAACACAGTGCTGTAGTATTTAGGTTGAGAGTAGCATCCATATGTAATGATTCTAAGAGGTCAGAGTTGCCCAGATTATCACACTAAGCAGTTGAACCACAAATAAAACTTAAGTCTGTCCAAAGACCGGCATCTGTATGAGCATATGCTGGTCTTCATTTACCTCTGTCACTGTCTTTGCAGGCCACAGAGGTAGGCACATCTTGTTATAGTACTTTTTATTTTTTTAATTTTTTTTTTTTTATGAGTGTACTGTCTGCATGTAGTTGGTGCACCTATGTTGTACAATGTGGCAGAGGTTGGAAGAGGGTGTCGGATTCCCCTGGACCTGGAGTTAAGATGGTTCTTAGTTCCCATGTGGGAATCAAACCCGGATCCTTTGCAAGAGCAGTCGGCGCTCTTAACTGCTGAGCCATCTCTCTTGAGCCCCCACAGTTTGTTATATTATAATGATCCCCCTTTGTCTGGCATGTTGTTTTTTTCAAGTATCCACACAGGAAATTCCTGTACCCATGGAAAAAACAGGAAAGCAATCCCTGGAGATCTCAAATATATGCTATAGCTTTCTACTGAATTTAAGATGAGAGTGGAAAACAAGATATTTACATTCCCTGGCTTTGTTAACAAGAGATTTCATTCCAGATCTAGTATCTCCTCTTTTTGTCTTCATTATATTTATGTTTTTATACTCTTATTTTGTAGTTTTCAATGTGTAGTAAACAAAGTTAATATAGAGGTCTTGAAAACTATAGGTTTCAGGGACACACCTCTATAAATTTCTGATTCAAGAAATTGGGGATGGAGACTTGGACAGTCACCTGTATCATGCGCTAGCCTGCTTGATGACACTGTGACCAAATACCAAACTTTAAAACAGAGAGGATCTATTTTGCCACATGGTTTCAATGCTTTCCTTGCACGGTCACTTGGCCCCATCATGGTTTGCCAGCTGAGAAAGCAAAACATCCTGGCAGCTAGGGTGGTGAATTACAATGTCATAGCAGCTAGGAAGTCAATCCCAAGAGGAAGTGGCCAGGGCAAGGGAGAGCCTTGTAAAGACAGCTTCCAGTCGAACCACTTCCTCAACAGAGCTCTACCATCCACAGTTCCATGACTCTCCATCAAGTCTATTCAAATTTCGAATCTAGCAATGGATTAAAACAGAACCCTAAAGATACAGTCACCTCCCCAAAGCCCCACTCAATCAGAGTGTGCTCCTTCATTACATACTCTTCTGGGTAGTTATCTGGAAGAGGGACTTCACATCCAAACAATAACAGCAGCTTTCCCCCATGGTCCTGCTTTTTATGACTTAGATGACAGTTTTGAGAATCTCTACTTCAGGGATTGTGAGTCCAAATGTGGAGGAAGAGTAGCATCCTGTGATAATGTGCGAAAAGGTCAGTTCATGGTGGCTAGAGAGATAGCTCAGCAGATGGGAACTATTGCTGTTCTTCCAGAGGACCCAGGTTTGATTCCTAGCACCCATATGGTAGCTAACAACCAACAACAACTCCAGTTCCAGGGGATCCAACATCCTCTCCTGGCCTCCGCAGCAGATGGTGAACTTACATACCTGAAGCCAAAACACTCATACATATAAAATAATAACAATACTATAAGTTAATAAAATATAAATATTAAAAAAATTAAAAACCAGAAAATGTCAGTTCCTTAACAGCACCTGGACCACCTGAATCCTGATATGTGCACTAAATTGTTTCTGTGTCCTGTTCTACATTTTCTCTCTGAGAGCTTGTATTAGTGATTTTTTTTTTTTTTTTTTTTTGGTCTCTTTGAGACAGGGTCTCCCGTCAGTCCCAGCTGACCTAGAACTCACTATGGAGACCAGGCTGGCCTTAAACTCACAGAGATCCACTTGCCTCTGCCTCCCAGGTGCTGGGATTAAATGTGTGCACCACCATGCCCTGCTGGTGACATTTCTTACTGCTGTGATGAAGCACCTGACCGCAGCAACTTAAGGAATGGAAAATTTCTTTTTGACTCACGGTTTGAAGGTACTGCCTATCAAGACTGGGGGAATGCAGTGGTCATTCCTGGTCACACCACTTATGCAGTCCGGAAAAAGAGAGAGAAGAGTGTTGATTCTCAGCCTGCTTTCTCTTTTGTACTAAGTCTAGGACTTCTAATCTCAGGGAATGGTGGAGCCCAGAGACACAGTGCTTTTCACTTTAGTTGACCAAGTCTAGAAAATCCTTCACAGAAATTGCAGTATGTTTGACTCTGAAGTGATTCTAGATCTTGTCACATTGACAAAATTCACCATCATGGAAGTTCTCAGAAATGTAGCAGAAAGAGAAGTCTGGGCATGTTTTCCATTAGTCAAATCACTGGATCATCTTTACTGGCATTTATACAGCTTAATGAGATGACCCAATGGCTAACATCCTTCGATAGGGCTTGGTCTGACAGAACTTTCATACCCTAAGAGAAAAAGAGACCATTAGAATCAAGTATCTCTGTATATAATTCTCAAGTCTTCTATTTATATGTGGATAAAGACAATATAACATTATTACTCCATTCAAAACTGGTTATATCTTATAGGTGTCTTAAATGTGTTTAAATATAATACAACTTTTAAAAGTAAAATAGCAAGAGTATCACTTTATATTTTGTACATGTACATATATATATATATGCACATAGCCAACCTTGTTTATTGATGCTCAAAAATGTAATACCATAAGTATTTATGCTGTAGCTTCTGCTAGAATTAGGGACATTAGTCTTCATGAAATGGAATAAAATAATTATTTTTCAATAAAATCCAAAAAATTCTCATTTCAATGTAAACAAGAATGGAAAAGATAATTGACCAGACCTTGATGACTGTACTTTTCATTCTCTTCTTGATGATGCCAATAGAAAAGTAGGATAGGAGGAAGAAATTGTGCTAATGGTCATCACAGGTCTGTAGAAGTTGTGGGTAATATGGTATTCCCCCTTCAACATCAGTTGAATTAATGGGCTTCCTCAAGTTTCCCCCATAGGGCTATGAGTGATTTTGTGAGAATTGTTCACTACACATGCTTTGGATTATCAGCAAAGGCAGAAGCTCCTGATCATGTGTAAGTCATCTAGCACTGGCATTTAAGCTTCCCCAAGTTAAGGTGGCATTGGAGAGGTGAGGGGGTCCTCCCGGATCTCACAAACCCATCACTGCTGACATAGTGGTAATGAACTGCACCTGTCTATTAAGATGCTGAGCCAAGTGGGTGGCTTGACCTGGTTCACTTCTGCAAAGTAGGAATTGGCCTTAATACCCAGTTGGGGGCTGCAAGTTCACAGAAGCTCATTTTCTCCAAGCATTTCTCATCAGAGGAAAATGCTCCTTTTGTAGACCCAAGGCCATAAATTTGCCTTAAAATAATTTGATGAAGGTATGCCTAGGTCTTATACCTTCTGAGGAATGCAAAGAAGATTCTGATTGGTAACACCAGAGGTCTGAACCTTGTGCTTTGTGTGCACGATTTACTTAATCTCTGCATTTACCACATTGTATAAACAATCTAAAAATATTTTATTGAGTATAATGAACTCATGCAGAAGCTTGAAGTTTCTGGAGGAATTGAACTGGAATACTGAACAGAGTAAACAGTCAAAAGGGAAAAAGATGTAGAGCAGAATGTATGAGACTTTCCTGTACTAATACACTAATTTATTAAGAGTATCTGAGTAGAGGTGTCTATGCAAACCCCTGGTACATGTGTAAGAGTTAGAGGACAGTTTCAAGGAGTTCATTCTCTCCTCCAATATGGATCTAAGTTATGGAACTCAGGTCATCAGGCTTGCCAGTAATTGCCTTTTACCTGCTGACCCATCTAGCTGGCCATGTGAAGACTTTCTTAACTTCTTAATAAGTACTCCTCAAATTCAGACATTTGAGTTGAGTACCTGAGCTATAATTGAATCACACCATCTTTCTAATTTATTGCACAAAACAATTTGGCTTCATCTTGAAAAATATTCATTAATGTGTATATTTGATGTTTTATTGAAACAGAAAACTCTAAAAATAAAAGAATGCATTATCTGTACTAAATTATTGTTGTGAGATATCAAGGAAAAATTGGCTCAAGTAAGCAGTCTTTTCAAGATTGGTACAGTTCTTGGATTTTTTTTCTCAGCTATATCCACTCTTCCTCTCTCTTTCTTCCCTTGTTTCTATTCTTCCTTCAGCCCCTGCCCTCCGTTTCCAACAACCCAGCTATGTATGCTCTGGCCTCCCACCATTTCCACATGATTTTTTCAGCTACTTCTTCCAAATTTTGGTTGTCAATTAGGTCACCAGCTCCACAGATCCCCACTTCATTGCCTCAAGTTTCCTGAGAATCTCTTGGTAATAAAAAAGAATGGAAACAGGAAGAGGAAAATAACAGAACGTAGAGGTTAAGGAAAATTATAGGGTCATTAGCATGTTCCAGGTTTGGTAACAGAAATTACTACGTTTGAACTGTATTATAAACTTTACTGCATCCCCATATGATCGTCACTCTATTGGGCTATTTTAAATTTTTAGGTGAGCAAATAGAAACTTAGAATGGTTGTTTCTTGCCTAAGGTCACCGGCTGGGAAGCAATAAAACCATGATGAGGAACTAGATAATCACTGTTGAGTGAAGTCTTTTAACTTCTTTCATCTAAACTTGATGATTATAATATGTTCTCTTTAGTGAATTCCTCTCTTAAATTCTTTTTAGATTTTTCTGGAACAATGATGTAATTGTCAAGGAAAGATCTACAGCTTTACTACATCAATTATTGCTGTGATTGTTTCTGATAGAGCTCATAAGTACTCCAACCTATGTCACAAATTTACATTCTGAAACACTATGAAGGTGTTTCAACCTAAAAATCAGCTTTCATTCCTAAATAGAGGAGAGATGAACTTTCCTTTTTATATAACTTAAAATAGGGCATTTCTCTTTCATATATAAACCAAAGGCTATGCATATGTGTCATGATAAAGCATGACTCATGATAATAAGATTGAATTTTTGTGAATAGGAATCAGTCTCTGATTCATTTCCTTGCTCAAAGATGAACCATAGAAAGAAACAGCCAAATTCTGACAAATTATATCATACGAAAAATGAAAACAAAATGAGAACTTTTTTTTAATGTCTGAGGGTAAACCTGGTAAACTGGGGTAGCTTTGGCTTTTGGAATGAAGAGAATTTCAATTAACATCTGGTCACTTATGAGCTGTGGGACATACCATTACCCAGCATCAATCCCTTATCCAAAAATAGAGTTAAGAGACCCTAAGGAATTTGAGAGGAAGTAACTGAGCGGAAAGTCCAAAGAGTGCTATACATGAAGAAAAGATTTAATACTCCTCATCTCCCAACTTCTCTTCTTCTGCATTAGTTACATAATCAACTCTCTGGAAATGCCATCTCTAAACTCCCCAGCTTGGTGAAAATTCTGCATTCCTAACATATATGAATAAGGTTGTATTCTGAAATCAGAAGGGAGGCAAAAAAGTCATTTAATTGTTGAGGATGATGAAGGAAAAGGAGGGTAGATAGAGGGGGTGGTACAGGAGGAGAGACAAGAACAGGGGAAAAGAAGAGGGGAGAGGTCCTAGCAAGAATGGGATTGCTCAAATGTGATCAGGAAGACTTTGTTCCACTCAGGTCTCCAGAAAAGCCTGGTCTTTAAGGTGTTCTTTAGGAACTGGATCCCCTATTCTAGACTATTTGAGAACTTAAATTGACTTGAAAACAGAGATAGCAAAACTGTAGATTTGGTTCACATAAGTATTCCCACAAAATCACATTAGAAAAACGTGTTACCATTTTTATCAAAAGCTGCTATGATACAATGACAGTAATCTTTGTAGGCTATTTAGGCCCCTATGCCAGCTCAAACTAAAACTAAATTGTGTGTCTTTTCTTGGACTCTCTATGTAGACCAGGCTGATCTTTAACTCATTGTGATCTGCCTTTTCTGCCTCCAAGTGCAGGGATTAAAGGCATGCGCCACCATGCCTGGTTAAACTGTATTTTTTAATCCTTAAACGGCCAGAGTTATAACTCTGCAAAATGACAAAATAGCATAAACGTTCCAGAATCGAAGGTGGGCAGGATTGGTCTTGAATGAGTGACTCAAATATACACCAGCTATGTGTCCTAGCTCTGTCATTTAAGAACAAAAACTCAATTTCCATTTACTTTACATCAACATAACAGTACCTATATTTTGGGTAGTATGATGAAGGATGGGAATTAAACAGAAAGAAAGTGTAGGAAAGAAAGGCAGCATCAGGAAAAGATGAGGAAGAAGTAAATTAGAAAAGTTCAATTTCAATTGCTTACCTGTCACTTTGAGGGCTTAGGTGCAGGAGAAAGGCCTTTAATTCATTTGATTGGTACGATTCATCACCCTCAGCTGCATTCTTTTGGCAAAGATCTTTCTAGGTGTTGTTTGTATGTATTTACAGCTTATTCTCCTATGAATTCCTTCTTTCCTGTGTATTCTTCCTGGTATAGAAACACTTCATGCAATTTCTTGGTGAATTGTGATGACTTGGGCACATAACCGCAAGTATGTGAACACTTGGTCAGTTGATAGCCTTGTTTGGGGAGAGTTACAAGATCTACCCTTGCTAAAGGCAGCAGTCACTGGGGGTGGGCTTTAAGAGGTCATGGCCATATCTATCAGCATTTTCACTGTTTATGCTTCTAATTTTGCTCAAAGACATCACTGCTCAGCTCTCTGCTACATCTCATAGCGGGTGGTACAGGAGGAGAGACAAGGACAGGGGAAAAGAAGAGGGGAGAGGTCCTAGCAAGAATGGGATTGCTCAAATGATGGACTCTATTCCTATTTCAGCCTTAGAATCTTCAATCTGTAAGTTGCCTTGGTTTGTATTTTATCACAGCAACAGAAAAGTAACTAATATACTAACCAAGGCTCAGAATATTTTTTGAACTATGAGTCCCATTCAAATATAAAGAATTAATCATTTCTAATGATTGAAATGTTTTAAGGAAATGATTTGTACAACAATTTAGTTATTTAGGAAATTTAGTAAATCCCATAAATACTTTCTTTCCATCCTCAATATATTTTTTACTTATTTTACTTATTCCATGAGAATTTCACACAATAGATTTGAATCACATCCAGCCCTTTTTTACCTGCTCCCATTTCCACCTTACAAATCCCAAGTCCCCTCACTTCACATCCTCTCTCTCTCTCTCTCTCTCTCTCTCTCTCTCTCTCTCTCTCTCTTCTTTTAAACCTAGAAAGATTTTATTGACATCAATTTCTTTGAGAAGTAACATGATTACGTTGAAAGACTTTGTATAGGGTGGAGAATTTTGAAAGAGTGAATGGCAAACTCACAATGTAGTAACAAGGACAAATTTCACATTATTGTCAAAGCATGGTAGTACAGTTTTGTCAGTAATGTTCAGAAATTATGGTAGACATAGAATTTAAAATTAACGTCCTGGGGGCTGGAGAGATGTCCTGGCGGTTAAGAGCACCGACTGCTCTTACAGAGGACCCGGGTTCGATTCCCAGCACCCACATGGCGGCCAAGAACCGTCTGAAGCTCCAATTCCAGGAGAACTCCAGCTCCAGGGGAATCCGAGACCCTCTTCTGACCTCCGCGGCGTTGCACGACACGGGTGCACAAACTTGCATGCAGACAGTACATTCATACACATACAGAAATAAATAAAATTAATAAAAAAAATTTAAAATTAACGTCCTAAGAAATAATTACATATTTTTAGTTTGAGGATTATAAAAGTTCAGTTTAGTTATTATACTTCCTTCTATTTTTTATTGTTGTTGTTGTTGTTCCCCTTAATTGTATACTACTCCAAAAATGCATATATGCATTCCACACATATATCAAAATGACAAAGTCTGAAAATAAGCTATAGGTTAATTACAAAACATGTTTTGAATTGACATTTTTAATAGTAATGTTGCGTGCAGGTACAAAGAAATATAATTTTACATTCCCAGATAACATAGCAAGTTGATGTATGTTTTAATGTACTTTCTAATAGGAGACTGATTCTCATTAATCTTAGAACTTGGGAAAATAGAGACATAAAATTCAAACTATAGTAGCATCTGGTATTATTTTTACTAAAAAATGAAAAAAAGAACTACTCAGTTTGACTTACATATAAGGAATTGGTGATAGGCTCCCCTAATGAGGGACAGTATACATCGTATACATCGTTTTTCTTCTGGGACTGTTACTTCACTTAGCATAATGGCTTCTAGCTCCATCCATTTACCTGTAAATTTCATGATGTCATCTTTCTTTACCACTGCATATAACTCCATTGTGAAGATGTACCACATTTTTTTTATCCACTCATCAGTTAAGGGACACTTGGGTTGCTTCCAGTTCTTTTCTACTGTGAACAGAGCTGTAAGAAACATGATCGTGCATGTATCTCTGCAAAATGATGAATCTGTGGGTCAGGTAGGAGTTTAATTCTGAGTCTTTTAAGACCTATTAACTCTAATTTGTGGTCTCAATGCTCATGGGTGTGAGTCCACCCCTTGGAGCCTGGAACTGACCTGGAGTCACACAATTCTACCAGTAGCTGTCAATTGCTAATAATTTTCAGCTAGAGGTGGGACTCCTTTTCCTCTCCACACCCATGCTTGGGGTTTTGTCTGGCCTGAGCTTGCTTAGACCTTATATGTTATGTCACAATTACTGTGAGTTCATATGTGCCACAGCCCTGCTGTCTGAAAAACACTGTTTCCTTGAAGTAGTCCCTCACCTCCAGTTCTTACAAACTTTCTGCCCCCCCCTCCAAATACTAACTGAGCCTTGGGAAGAAAGGATATGGTACAGGTGTCCCATTCAGTGCTGAGAACTGCACAGTCTCTTCTCTAGCATTTCTAATAACAGAAGCCCCCAGACCATCCTGAAGATATTTATATTACTCCCATTTTTGTTTTTGACATAAAACTCACTATGTAGCCTAGGCTGGCTGGACCCTCCTGAGTCAGCCACATGTCCTTGGGCTGATGTCATAGGCACTCACTACCACACCCTTATTTGAATAGTTTTATTTATGTGCGTGTGTATTCACATGAGCACACATGAGTATTTACATGTTTGTGTGTGTGTTTGTGCAAGAAAGAGGTCAATCTCACATGTCATTTTTCCTTTTTGTTTTGATTTTTTAAATTTTCTAACAATATATTTTTATTGTTTTACAATCTCCCTTATCCATACCACCTCTTATTATCCCTTGCCCAATTTAATATACTTTTTTTATTGATGTTTTGTGTATTTCATACATGATTTTCCAATTCAGTTCAGGCATGTTTCCCTTTCCCTTCCCCCCATCCCACCTCACCCCATCCCAGAACATGCATTCTGCCATAACTGTCCTGCATCTTTCTCTCAGTTTTTTTTTTCATTTTTTAACAATAAGTGATAATTTATGAGTACAAGCATCCTTCATGTAAAACCAGTTTGCAAGCAGTTGTGCCCAAACCTACACAGCCCATGGGTCCCACCATTCAGCAGGGGGGCTTGTATGTTCAATCAAGTTGATCAAATGAGTGTCCAGACTATATTTCTGTAGTTTCACCATTCACCCCAATTGCAGCCCTTACATTCTACCACGCCCCCTCTTCCGCAGATTGTGCTTAGAAAAGGGGCACAGGTGGATGAGAAGCAAAACAGTCTACTTTCTCTACTTTTCTATATATAAACTAAAGCCTACAGAGTCTGGCATGTGTCCTCAAATGTCCTTAAGCATAGATCTATGCACTCGAAGCTATCTAACCTACTGAGTTACATCTTTGAAAGAGAATTATTCTGCTTCTCCCACTGGTTACCAATAGACACACAGGCAGAGTCTGGGTTCTTTATACACCATCTTACATCTACGCTGGGATTTATTCTGGTTGAACTTGCATGGGACTTGTGCATGCTGTCAGCATTGTTGTGAATTATGCAAACTACAAAAACAGCTGGCCTGATAAGTTATACTGACTGGTGCAAGAGTGACATGAACATTATGGGAGTAACCAACCACTTTATATTTGGATTTAAGATTGTCTTCAGTAGAGCCCATAACTGACACTGATACCAGGCATAGGAACCTGAGGCTAGACAGGCCACAGAGCAGAGGGGAGAGCCTACTAGTAATTTTCTATTAAAGATATATAGTATTGTTAATTTTCTATTAAATAGATATAGTATTGAAGTTATAGCAAATGATTTACTATTGTACTCATAAAGAATGCATCTATCAGCTTTCATCAGAAGGTTTTCTTATGCAGCAGATGATGATTAATACAGAAACCCTCAACTGGCCAGCATGTAGAGAACAGGAATCTACAGATTGCTTAGCTTTGATTAGGACAGCTATATCAAACTTCTGCCTCCAAAGCTCAGAGATCATTGAGGAAGAGAGGGCAGAAGGTGTAAGACCTAGAGGCAGTAGTAGATGACCACAAGGACATACTTTTCCAGAGAGTTGATCAGTTACTAATATGAATTCAACCCTGTTTTTGTAAGGCGTCTCTCTCAATAGCCTGGATTTTGCTAAGTAGGATCTCAGCAAGCACCACAGTTCAACCTTTCTTTACCTGCTCAGCATTTAAACACAAGCAAATAACTCCCAGTTCTGTTTGCTTTTACCTGAGTGGCAGGTACTGAACTCACATTCATCATTCCTGTGATAGTTAAAAACAAAAAAAAAAAAAAAAAAAAAAAAAAAAAAAAAAACCTCCCTAGCCCCTGTCTGTTTTATATGGTGAAATATAAAGACCACATCAGGAGCTAAGTAATTCTAGAGAAGTTTATATATTAATTAAACATGAAACCAGGTTTAGTGTCCAGATGTTGATGTTCTAATCATCTTCAGCCCTATTATTTTTTTTTTATTAATTTTATTTATTTCTGTATGTGTATGAATGTACTGTCTGCATGCAAGTTTGTGCACCCGTGTCGTGCAATGCCGCGGAGGTCAGAAGAGGGTCTCGGATTCCCCTGGAACTGGAGTTCTCCTGGAATTGGAGTTTCAGACGGTTCGTGGCCATCATGTGGGTGCCTTCAGCCCTATTATTACACTGACTCTAATTACAGCTATTATCTTCCTTGCCATCTTTTTCTATCTTTCCCTATTTTATTTTCTTTTTATTTATATTAAGGAAAATAATTTAATCTTCAGATCTTATTTGCATTAAAATTTGATTGTTCTGAATTGACAATGTAAGCCTCAATTCATATATGAATTCTGAAATTCATCAATGAGACTACATCATCCTTTTTAATTCTACTGTTTCTTGGATTTTACAATAGATTTTTTAAAAAAATGAACTGAAATAACTTAGCTATTCTGTTTACTTTGCATAGTATTATGTGTGCAAATGAAATATAAAATTTTGTATTATTAAAAATTAAAATACTCAGCATGTCATCCTATTTACGTAGCTAATATTGGTTTTAATACATTAGGTTCATAAGGTTATTTGTATTTGGTCTATTTAATTTTTATGTCCTTAAATTTTTTAACATTATGTGTGTGTTATATTTATGTAGTCGTGATGTGCAGGGAAACCTGTGTGTACAAGTGGGCATGACTGTGCATGTCCTCCTGGAAACCAGATGTCAGACTCAGGTATTATTCCTCAGGAGCCATAAGCTTTGTCTCTGGATAAAGGGTAGATCATCAGCCAGGAGCTTCCCCACTAGGTCAGGCTGCTTGGTTAAGCCCTAGGGATCTACTTGTCTCCATCTTTCCAGGCCTGGGATTACAAGTATATGAAACCATGCTGGTTTTGTTACTTAGGGATTGGAGTGTTAATTCATGGAACTGTCCTTGCAAGGCAAGCATTTTTTCTGACTAAAATATCTCCAGCCCCTAATTTTATTTTGATTATAAATTCATTTGTTATTACCCTGAGCCAAGAAATAAAAGGATGAATAGAAGAATTCTGTGATCTCCAAAAGACATGGAGGGATGTCTATAAGCCACCTTCATGTTCTTCTCCTTCTATTCTTCCTCCTCCTCCTCTTTCTTCTCCTTCTCCTCACTATTGTAATAGGATGACAGTCAAAGTAGTGTGACTTCAAGTGGAAGGTATAGATGAAGAGAAGATGAAATCGTTTATCAATGAGAAAAGGCGGAATTTTGATTTATTCACACCAGCCTAGCATGGCCAAATTGCTCTATCATTAAGACTGTTTGAGAAGTGTGATATTGATTGCTATGATGCAGAAGCCAGCCTTGCTGGCTGCATTCTCAGGGGCAGCCAGGATAATGGTGGCAGATGATAGATGGCTGGCAGTCCTTTTTATCTGACAAAGCTTTCATTTGACATTAATTCTCCCTTTCTTCTCTTAGCAGCTGTTTGTTTCCAACCCAATGCCCAAATACCAATCAGTTACTAGTTACTTTTAATTAAGACCATTCACAAATTTCTTTCATGTGATATGCATGAGAAGGGGAATCCTTTTATTCATAATCAAATTTCAAGTGTAAATTGCCTTTATCACACTTGTTTGGCAGTCTTCTAACATGCCAGAGAGGATCAGCACTTTTTCCTGTTCAGTCATGCATAGGCCTCATACCTTCCTTCTTGGATACACAACCGTAACTGCATGTTTTTATTTGTTTCATTAAATATGCAAGGCTAGATATTGGTTGTCATATCTATTGCCTTGTATTCATCTATTGCCCATAGAAATACTGCATTAGATTTACTTGATCAGGCTCCAAAATGGACATATTGTGGATGTATGGGATAGATAGACAAATAATAATTCCTTCATTATAAATTCTTATGAAATTACAAGTTTCAAAATACCTACCTTCATTTTCATATTCAAGACTCTTAGATATAGGACTCAAAATAACAAAGATGAAGATTAATACAAAGAAGGCATCTTTGATTTACAGAATGGCTTTTAATTTTATTTTCTAAGAAACCACAACCTAAGGCTACAAATAAAAATGAGGACAGGTAAATTAAGTTTTAACAACACTGTGGAGTAGTTAGAAACTTGTATATACTGACACAGTGTACACTTATTGAATAAGAAAACATTATGTAATCTAGAGGTTGGAGACACAGCTAAGAGGTTAAGAGCATTGACTATTCTTGTAGAAGACCCAGATTCAAATCTCAGCACCAAAACGGTGGCTAACAAATCCCAGTTCCAGGTTATCTGATGCCTTCTTTTGTATTTCACAAGCACAACACAGCAAGAGTACACATACACATATGTAGGCAGTGCACACACACACAAAAGAAAAATAATAAAATATTTAGAGAAGAGAGGACAAACATGAAATGGTGTAATCTGAGTAATGCACTCAGAATCTGGTTCTGGATTTGATATTGGAAACAAATTTGTGGATTTTAATATGTACACCTGCAGAGTAAAGCCATGTGGGAGAGCCTTTTCCATCTCTGAACCATGAAACAGATATATTAAAAGGCAAGGCTGTGGAAAGTTTTATCTACTGGAAAGAAGAAATCCTTCAGGTTGTTAATCATGCCAACTGCAAATCAGAAAACACCTGTATTGAGGAGCAATGTGCTTGGTTGGTTACTCCATCCCTAATGCATGCTGAATTTATTCTGAGAAAACGTTTTAGGATATATGATATCTCTGCTCTGACTATGGCATTCTTCTTCCAAATGTCTTCCAATAGGACCCATTTTCATGTATAAAAGTTCATCTCTCCTTGCTGATTTTAGAAATCTCTCATTGAATATCCCTGTACCATCAACTCCCCACTCTTTTCACCTGTGATTTTAACTGACACAAGAGCACACAGTATGCATAACATTCTTCCGTGGTTTTTATATATGTATTATGCCATTTAATTCTCACAATATATGTTTGCAGATGCATAAACTGAGGCGTAGAGAGGTGTGATAATTTTTGTAATGTTAAAATAACTGACAGAATGAGGATTGAATCCCACAGATTCTGCCTGTGCTCTTGGGGATTTTACTGTGTGGTTAGGCAATAATTCTACATAATAGGTACTCATACTACCATAAGGCAATTTCATGGCAGTGTTTTACCTCCTTGCTCCAATCTGCTTTTAAAAAGCGTGTATCCAACCAAATTAGAATTACCACACGGTTTTATAATAGCTCATGTAATTTTCTAAAGGAAGTAACCATTCCATATGTAATGTGTACTAAAGAGCAAATTGTAGACAGAATAACAATATTTTTCATGAAGACACATTCTCCACTGACATTATTTAAGAATGAGAAATTCACAGGAAAAAGACAGGAATTAAGTGTGTAAAATTAAAGGAAAAATTGTATAAGGTAGAAAATGGTCAGGTTGACAACACTCTGACACTGTGCTATACCTGATCTTCAAGTCACTCAATATGATTTATCTTTTAGTGTAATAAACTACCCCTAATATGCTTTCTTTCTCTTCCTACACATGAACAAATGTCAGAAGTATAATGCCAAATCTTTAATAGCAGTTTTTGGCAGAAAATGTTGAACTTTTTATTTTCACCTTTTTTTTTTTATTCCTTAGCATCATCAAACTAAAGTTAAAACATATACTCATGACATGAAGTAAGCACATGTAGTACTTTCAGAGCACAATCTTATAATTATATACCAGTTTGGAGTTAGAAAGGAAAGTCCACACCACAAATATAAATCTCTTAGCCACAGAATAAACATACTTATTTATAAAATGGAAAGAGATAATACAATCATGGAAAACATTGAGAAGAAAAAGATAAAACACCTTTCCCTGCTCATGCACCCAAACCATCAATTGATTGATTTCATTGGCATGTATTTGATCATCCTCTTCTCACTATCATTTGAGATTACCAAAGAGCACTTAATCTGAGATGCTCCAAAATAATTGGACCTTGTGATGTATGTCCAAAAGTGGTCTTTTCATTGAATTTATTATGTGTCAATTAGTCACCAATTATATAAGATTTATTATACTAATGTTTTAGCATTTTATAGATGGTGAACTTGTAATTAAATGATTAATTCAATTTTTGGAGGTTATGGAGAACTGGCTAAGTAGGGACTCTGAAAGAAACTTAGTTTCTAAATTACTTTAAAGGAAACAAAGATACAATTTTTTTTTCAGTCAGGATGCTTATATATTCAAGTAGTATATATAATGTCAGATCCATATGAAGGGCTAGCTAATGCAGATAGAAGAGCTCAAAGGATAGAGATCTTGACTTTTAAATCAATTGAAAGCAAATATTTCTAATGAAGTTAATTTTATCTTGAACATTTTTATATTTGTTGATTCTTCTCAGCCTTTCCTTTGTTTCTTCCTCTCATGAAACTGGGAAAAAGAGATGCATCCTACATATTTCTTAGAACACACTTTTGGCATCCATTAGACAAATTAACCAGAAATTTGTGTGGCCAATTAAAAATGATCAAACCAATTTTGACAGTCTCTCATTGACATGTGGTGACTATCTCACCTCCTCGAGTCTGACCTGACAATTTACCCAGAGAAGTAGTACTATCATGACAGTTCTGGAACTGAGAGATACTAGTTTTTTTCTATCTCATATACAACTGCAAGATAACATGAAGAAGTCTAGTCTGAGACACAGTATTGAAAAAGCCCAATGTAACACACAGATGATCCATATGGGAGAGGCAGACAAAAGAAGGAAGGATCAAAACCGTTAGAGAGTCCATTTAGTGACTTTGTTCCCTTTTCATTGAGGTACTGGGGATTGAGCACAAGGACTTGTGCATATTAGGAAGAGCTCTATCACTTAGCTGCATTCACAACCCTTCTCTTTATTTCTTAAGTTGGAAGAATTGAGGAACACAGCAAGTCTTCCCTTCTGCCCTTTTCTTCTTATCTCTTTCCCACACTGCACTATTCAGCCTGACAATTTATTCAAGATGCACTTCTGTCAGGAAAGGGAGGCTCTTGCTGCCAATAGAGGTCATGGCTATTACACTATTGGCCGTATAAAGGTGTCTATAACACTAAAACTTAAACAACTGAAAGGAAAGTAAATTGTCTCCACAGATACCTCCTTTCAATCATTCAACAAAGTATCCCCATGTCTCTGATTCTGTTTTATCAGTGGTTTACAGTGCTGCTACAAACTCACATAAAACAGTCATTCTCTGAAGGTTTGGTCATTTACAAATTACAGGAGTAACTCTAAGAAAGCCTTAGTTTTGTTAATATGCCTCCTTATTTCTGCCACAATCTTTCTTGTCAAATGAAAATTTCAAACATGTCTAAACTTTGGTGAAGATCAGTCCTTAAAATTGCAAATTTCTGCATGATCCATTCATATAAACTTTGCATTTAGAAATAAGCTACGGCCGGGTGTGGTGGCGCATTCCTTTAATCCTAGCACTTGGGATGCAGAGGCAGGCGGATCTTTGTGAGTTCAAGGCCAGCCTGGTCTACAGAGTAAGTTCCAGGACAGCTGGGACTACAGGGAGGGACTTTCTTGAAAAAAAAAAAAAAAAAAAAAAAAAAAAAAAAAGAAATAAGCTACAATACTCAGACTTTTGCCTTGAATTCATAATTATTCAAACTGTTGCTTCTTAATTTTTGCTGTTTTTCATTTATCTATCTCATATTAAGACCAATAGTTACATAATTTATGGCTTGATTTCATCTCTTGACAACTGTGAATAGTGCTGAAATAACCACAACAGTGTATGAATCTCTTCAAAGTATATAGTTCGTTAATGTATGAAGGGATCAGAAAATTAGGTCTGATAGTGTGTGTGTGTGTGTGTGTGTGTGTGTGTGTGTGTGTGTGTGCGCTAAGGTAATGTCCAGCTATTAAAAGAATGAGATCCTATGATTTTTCAGTGAAATAGATGAACCTGCAGGGTATTATGTTAAGTAAAATAATGAGGAATGAAAGAATGGACACAGAATAAATTTTCACAAATGGAGAATTCTAAAAAGTGGGCAGCACATGGTGGTCAGATGAGGAAGACCAGGCTTTCTGTAGAAAAGAGATTCCAGATAGGCTGACTAGAGCTCAAGGGATGAGCTGGCACTGAGGAGTGAGAAGGGAGCCTAATTTGGTGCAATGAACGCACAAATGACAGAATTTGTGAACTTTGGGCCAGGGTCAGCTGTGAGAGGATGACAAGGGAGAAAAGCAGGTATAAAGGCAATTGAGATGGACCCCAAAATTATGTATGAAACACATAAAAATCAATGAAAAATATGTATCACTCATAAAAATAGAGATTAGAGCAGAGGTTACCTGGAAATGGCAGGCAGTGAGACTGGGAAGAATTTGGACAGTGATTCCAAATGATACCTCGATAGGAAGTGCAAATTTTGGTATTCTGATACACATTTTGGCAACTATAGCTGGCAATAAAGTATAGTATATTTCAGAGGACCTAGATAAGAATAATTAAATGCTCTTATCTTAAAGAGCTCTTTCTGGACTCTCTACTATCTCTTTCTTTTTTAAATTTTATTTATTTATTTATTTATTTATTTATTTATTTATTTATTACTTTTTATGTGTATGAGTGTACTGTCTGCATGCAGGTTGGTGCACCCGTGTCATGCAATGCCGAAGAGGTCAGAAGAGGGCGCCGGATTCCCCTGGAACTGGAGTTAAAGATGGTTCTTAGCCATTATTTGAGTGCTGCGAATCTAACCCGGGTCCTCTGCAAGAGCAATCGGTGCCCCCAACCACTGAGCCATCTCTCCAGCTCCAAATTTAACTCTTTCATTTTTTTGCGTTTTCTTTTTTTATTACCAATACTTTTTAAAATTTTATATTATTCCAAAATATCCATACATAAGTCAAAATTAAAAATTCTGAAAATAAACTGTAGGCTGATTCCTAAGCACATTTTGAGATTTACATTTTAGCAGTAAATTTGTATGCAGGTACAAAGTCATATAACTTTACATTCTTTTTTTAGAGTATGACTACATCTCCTCAATCTATATATGGTAATTACAATGTGTGAGTATAAGTGGTAAGACAATTCTAGAGCCCATTTATAGATTCATGTTGTAATAGCACAGTTGCTTTCAGATACAATGAAATATAATAATAAAGTTGCTCAGTTTGCCTACCAACTGGGGATTTGTTGTTAGCATCCACAAATGAGGGAAACCATTCGCCATTTCCCCCCCCTGGGACTGTGTTGCTTCACTTAGTATAATTGCTTCAAGTTCCATCCACTTACCAGCAAAGCTCATGATGTCATCTTTCTTTACTGCTGCATAGAACTCCGTTGTGTAGATGTACCACATTTTTTTATCCAGTCATCCCTTGAGGGGCATTTGTGTTGGTTCCAGGTCTTTGCTATTGTGAAGAGAGCTGCAGTAAACATAGCTGTGCATGTATCTTTGCAGTAGGATGTGTCTTGTGAGTATATACCACAGGAGCGGCATGGCTGGGTCAGGTGGTAGGCTCATTTTGAGTTTTTTAAGGGTTCTCCACACTGCTTTCCACGGTGGTTGTACCAGTTTAAATTCCTACCAGCAGTGGATGAGTGTTCCCCTTTCCCCACAACCTCTCCAGCATTTAGTGTCTTTTGTTTTCTTGATCTTGGCTAGTCTCATTGGAGTGAGATGATACCTTAGTGTGGTTTTAATTTGCATTTCCTTAATTATTAGTAATGTTGAACACTTTTTAAGATGTTTTTCAGCCATCTTTACTTCCTTACTGGTGAAGTCTCTTTTCAGCTCTTTACTCCATCTTTTGAGTAGGTCATTTGTTTTCTTACTTCTTTGCTTTTTAAGTAGCTTTTCTATTCTGGATGTTAATGCTCTGTCAGATGTATCAGTGGTGAAGGTTTCTTCCCACTCTGTGGGTTTTCTCTTCACTTCCTTGATTGTTTCTTTTGCTGTACAATAAATAGCTTTGGGATTTGATGAGGTCCCACTTGTCAGCTGTTGTCTTTACTTCCTGTGCAGCTGCTGTTTGATTTAGAAAGTCTTTTCCTACACCTATGTCTTGTAGGTTGCTGCCAACTTTTTCTTCTATCACCTTAAGGGTTTCAGGTTTTAGGTTGAGATTTTTGATCCATTTCTCTTAGGTTTTCAAATTTAGTAGTGTATAAGTTTTTGAAGTACTCTCATATGATGTCTGAATCTTTTCTTTATCTGTTGTGATGTTTCCCCTTTCATCACAAATGCTATTTTTTTGGAGTTGCTCTTTCTTTCTTTCGGTTAACTGGGCTAGAGGTCTGTCTATTTTGTTTATATTTTCAAAGAACCAGCTTTTGTGGGTTTTTTTTATTTATTTTGTTTTGTTTTGTTTTCTTTGTTTCTATTTCATGGATTTCTGCTCTGATTTTATTTTTTCCTGTCTGTTGGGTTTATGATTCATTTTTTGTTGTCTTTCAAGTGCTTTTAGCTGCAGTGTTAGATCGTTTACTTGTGTTCTCTTTCTTGATTTTTTTAATGTGGGCACTTAGGGCTATAAATTTCCCTCTTAGGACTGACTTTAATGTATCCCACAAGTTTTGTTGTGTTGTATCATCATTTTTGTTTAGTTCCAGGAATGCATTTATTTCATTCTTTATTTCTTCAGTATTGTGTTGTTTAGTCTCCGTGGGTTCTTATAGTTAGTAGGGCTTACTCTGGTGTTAATATTGAGCTTTATTGCACTGTGTTCTGATAGAATGCATGGAATAATTTCAATACTTTTGTATTTGTTGAGGTTTCTTTTGTGTCCCAGTATGTGGTCAATTTTGAAGAATGTTCCATGGGCTGCTGAGTAGAAAGTATATTCTCTGGTGTTTGGATGGACTATTCTGTAGATATCTGTGAGGTCCATTTGGTGTATTGTGTTGTTCAGTTCTGATGTCTCTGTTTATTTTTTGTCCAGTTGACCTATCCAGGTGGCTCAGTGGGGTATTGAAATCCCCCACTATTGGCATACTGGGATTAATCTGTGTCTTGAGGTCCTGAAGGATTGTTTTTTATAAATTTTGGTGCACCAGAGTTTGTTGCATAAATATTTAAGATTGTGTGATCTTCTTGGTTAATTGTTCCATTGATAAGGGTATTATGGCCCTCTTTTCTGATTAATTTTACTCTGAGGTCTGTTTTTTCTGATATTAGAATAACCACTCCTGCTTGCTTTTTGGTACCATTTGCTTGGAATATTTTTTTTCCATCCTTTCACTTTAAGGTGCTGTCTGTCCTTGAGGATGAGATGGGTTTCTTGGAGACAACATATGGATGGATTCTGTTTCCTAATGCATTCTCCCAGTCTATGTCTTTTGATTGGGGAGTTTAGACCATTGATATTTAAGGTTATTATTGAGAGATGTGTGTTGTTTCCTTTCAAATTATTTTTCATTTGCATTCTTGGTCTAGGTATTTATTTACTCTGTTATGCTTTTGGTAATTTCTCTCTTGGGTTGCTTAAAGATAATTACTCCTTTCCTCTTTCTTTGAATTGCTTCTAGTATTTTCTGAAGTGTTGGTCTTTTTGACATATGTTCTTTCATTTTGTTTATGTCATGAAAGATTTTTCTTTCTATTTCAACTATGATTGACATTTTTGCTGGGTATAGTAATCTGGGTTGGCATCTAAAGTCATTTAGTACTGGGAATACTTTGGTCCATGTTATTCTTGCTTTCATGGTTTGAACTGAGAAGTCAGGTGTGATTCTGATGGGTTTCCCCTTATATGTAACTTCTTGTTTTTCTCTTGTGGCTTTCGATATTTTGTCCTTATTTTGAGCATCTAGTGTTTTAACAATGATATGATGTGGGGAATTTCTTTTCTGCTCCTGTCTAACTGGTGTTCTATGTGCTTCTGGTATTTCTATGGGTTTGTCTTTTTTCAGTTTAGAGAAGTTTTCTTCTATTATTCTGTTGATGATCTGTTCAATACCGTTCTCTTGGGATTATTCTTCTTCCTCTATCCCTATGATGTGGAGGTTTGGCCTTTTCATGGTGTCCCACATTTCCTGGTTGTTCCACTCTTGTGGGTTTTTTTAAATTTTCATAATCTTTACTAGAGGTTTCTAGCTGTTCTGTGTTATCCTGAAGGTCTGGTATTCTTTTTTCTGCTTCTTCCATTCTGCTTCTGAGGATTTTTCCCATCCTTTCCTGCTGATTGGATGAATGTTCAATTTCCTTTTTTATTTCATCCTGTGATTTCTTCAATATTTCTACTTCCTTTTGGGGCTTTTCATTCTTTTCTTGTAGCTCCTTGCTTTGCTGGTCAGTTTCTTTTTTCCTTTCAGCCTGAGATCTTTTCAATGTTTCCACTTCCTTCCAGAGTTTGTCATTCTCTCCCTCTAGTTCTTTTTGGAGTTTGTCATTCTCTCCCTCTAGTTCTTTTCAGAGTTTGCATTGCTCTTCCTCTAGTTCTTTTCTGAGTTTATCAATCTCTCCTTTTAGTTCTTTCTGGAGATTATCATTCTTTCCTTCTAGTTCCTTCATGAGGTTTTCATTCTCTCCCTTTAGTTCTCTGATTTGTTCTTTGTAGTCTTTGAATATGTCTACAATTGTTCTACTAAGGTCGGTATCTTAGTTCCCTTCCAGGGAGATCTCATTGTTGGGATCTTCTATAAGTGTGGGGATTTATCTTGAGATTTTCCCATGTTGTTGTTTTTACATTGTGTTTTGGGCCTGTGTGTTTTTTGTTGTTGTTTTCCCCCCTTTGTTTATTTGTTTGCCTTCTGTTGCTAATCTCAAATGTTAATGTGGAGGACTGGCTGGTCACTCAGTTTGCTTCCTGTTGGTTTCTTCCTCAGCTTTGGCTATGCAGACTCCAATCACTGACACTGCTGGATCTTCCCAACTGCATTAAACCACAGCATCAGCAGTTTATACTTTCCACCACAGTATCAGTAACTTGAGTGTGTGGGTGGGGGGTGAATCCTTTGGCCCTCACACCGGTGCCCACCTGAGCAGTTGGGCATGGAGAATGTGAGCCCCTGGCTGGCCTCTTGGCCATGCACACAGATCCTCTCTATAGTCCTAGGGTTGGGCAGCGCCTGTGGAGTTGGGCTACCCACCCACTGATGAGCCTGCAGAGCACAGACCAATCTGAGGAGTTGGGCACTGAGAGAGTGCGCACCTGGCTGGCCTCCTCCTTTATCTCTTTTTTTAAGCTGCACTATTTACCCTGATACTTCATTCCAGCATGCACTTCTGTAAGTATAGTAGTGACTTGAAAAAAACAAATGAATATAGAAAAGCACATCAAGGCAAATAGAAAAATAGAACTACAAACAAAACAAGATTTAAATAATGCCAAGCTAGGAAATCAACCACTTAATGATCAATTCTGACCACTCTTTCAGATGAGGTAAATGAGATCCTGAGATTGCAAATATGAGTTTTAAGGATACATGTGTATAGTACAGAGCTTTTTAACCTTACTGCTACTAATACTTATACTTGTTGATTCTTTGTTTTCGTGGGCATCCTTGAGGATTGCAGTGTTTTGCAGTAACATTGACCTCTATACACCATATGTACCATTTCTTCCCATGACAAAAAAGTGAATTAACTTTGCTAGATGTCACCTTAGAAGTAAAATTAGAAAAGAAAATGAGTGTTTAGAAAATCACTTCTCTAGAGGTTCTAATATATGAATTCTAGTACTTCATCTTATCTATTTTTATTAGTTTCTATTTAACTAATTAATTTTTATTTGATTAAGTAATATGGATGAATGTTTGACCTGCATGTATCTAAGTGTAACACATAATTGAAATGCCCACAGTGGCCAGAATAGAGTGTTGAATCTCTTGAAACTAGAATAATAGGAGGTTGATAGCCACCATGTGAGTGCTGGGAAATAAGCTTCTCTTATCTACAAGAACAGTGTGTGCTTTTAACTGCTAAACTCTGTCTCCTAAGTTTTTAAAAAATTATTTATTATTTTATTTTTGTATATGAGTGTGTTGCCTGCATGTACATAAGTGCACCCCTGTCATGCAATGCCTGTGCAGGTCAGAAGAGGATATCAGATCCCCTGGAACTGGAGTTACATGTGGTTATTAGCCACCATATGGGTGATCAAAATCAACCCTGGTCCTCTGCAAGAGCAGCCAGTGCTCTTAACTGCTGCGCCAGCTCTCCAGCCCCTTAGCTTATTTTTAATTCTTGGAATACCAAATGACATTAAGCCCTCAGCAAGATATAGTAGATACTCTATTTCACAGGAGAGTGTGATAGATACAATGTTATGATTCAGATATAAAATCAGCATACTGAGGATTGGATCCCTAGCTATGGGTTTTTGTGAGGTGACTTGATCATGAAAGATGTATCTTCACCAATGGTTTAGTTCTTACATGAATTCAAGTGTAAAAGGAGATGGGACCTGGTTGGAATGAGTGGTTCACAGTGAGAAATGTTTTGAAGGGCATATCATTGTATCTTTCCCCAACTCTTCTTTCTCTCTCTCTCTCTCTCTCTCTCTCTCTCTCTCTCTCTCTCTCTCCTTTCCATGAGTTTCAGATCTGCAATTCCTTTCAACCATCACGATCTTCCTCACCAAATATCCAGAGCAAAGGATCGACAACCATAGACTGAAGCATCTGAAAATGGGAACTAAAATATATCTTTCATTTTTTAAATAAACTGTATGTTATTTCCAAATCATATTTCAGGATTCATATTTTTCCCTTTTAAATTTATATTACTCTAAGTGCCTACATACCCTCCACCCATATACCAAGATTACAAAGCCTTAAAATAAGTGGTAAGTTAATTCTAGAGCTGGTTAAGGGATTCACATTATAAGAGCATAATTGCTTTCAGAAAAAGGAATATAACATTAATGTTGCTCAGTTTGCCTTACAACTAGGTACTTGGTGCTAGCATCCACAAATAAGGGATACCATTTGTCATTTGTTTTTCTGGTACTGTTACTTCAATTAGCAAAATATCTTGTAGTTCCATCAATTTACTTGCAAAGTTCATGACACCATCTTTTTTTTACTGTTGCATAGAACTACATTGTAGATGTATCACATTTTCTCTATCCACTGTTTGGTTGAGGGGCACTAAGTTTTTTTCCAGCTCTTTGCTATTGTGAAGAGAGCTGCAGTAAACATAGCTGTGCATGTATCTCTGCAGTAAGATGAGTCTTTGGGGTATATACCCAGGAGTGGTATGACTGGGTCAGGTGGTAGGGTCATTTTGAGTCTTTTAAGGGATCTGCCTACTGCTTTCTACAGTGGATGTAGGAGTTTACATTCCCATGAGCAATGGATGAGAGTTCTCCATTCACCTACAACCCCTCCAGCATTTGGTATCATTTATTTTCTTGATCCTAGCCAATCTTATCAGAGTGAAATGATATGTTAAGGTAGTATTAATTTGCATTTACTTAATTATAATGATGTTGAACACTTTTTAAGATATCTCTAAGCCATCTCTATTTCCTCATTTGTGAAGTCTCTATTCAGTTCTTTACTCCATCTTTTGAGTCAGTCATTTGTTTTCTTTGCTTTTTGAGTTATTTTATATATTTTGGAAGTTAATGCTTTGTCACATGTATCAGAAGTGAAGGCTCCTCCCACTCTGTCAGTTTTCTTTTCATGTCACTGATTATTTCTTTTACTGTACAGAAGCTTTTGAGTTTAATGAGGTCCCACTTGTCGACTGTAGACCTTATTTCCCATACAGCTGCTGTCTGACTTAGAAAGTCTTCTCTTACCTATGTCTTCTGGGTTGCTGCCATCATTTTCTTCTATCACTCTCAGAGTTGATGGTTTCACATTGAGGTCTTTCATCCATTTGGAGTTGATTTTTGTATAGGGTGAGAGGTAGGGGTTTAAATGTATTCTTCTAAAAGTCGTGATCCAGTTTTGCCAACATCATTTGCTGAAGATGCTGTCTTTCCTCCACTGAGTCTTCTTGACCCCTTTGTCGAATAGGAGGTGGCTGAAATTGTGTGTGCTCAAGTTTGGATCTTCAATTTTGTCCCATTGGTCTACAGGTATGTTTTTGTACCATTATGACTATAGCCCTGTTATATAGTTTGAAGTCTGGTATAGTATCCCCCCCTCCCCGTATTGCTCTTTTCTCTGCTATTTGTTTTTCCATATGAATTTAAGGATTTTTTTCCAAGTCTGTGAAGAAACTCATGAGGATTTTAATTGGGGGATTGCATTGAATCTGTATATTAACTTGGGTAGAATGGACATTTTTACTATATTAATTTTTCTAAACCATAAGCATGGGACTGGATTGGAAAAATATCTTTCATTTTTTAAGTTGACTTACTCAGATATTTTTAAAGTCAATGAAAACTGACTCACATTAACAACAATGTCAATCCATCTGAATACCATTGACTAAATGCTAATGCTGAATCAGTCATAGACAAGATCATCTTTCCTATTTATTTATTTATTTATTTATTTATTTATTTATTACTTATTTATTTTTGGTCTTTTTGAGACAGGGTCTCCCTGCAGCCCCAGCTATCCAGACTCGCTCTGTAGACCAGGCTGGCCTTGAACTCACAAAGATCCATCTGCTTCTGCCTCCTAAGTGCTGGGATTAAAGGCTTGCACCACCATGCCTGGCTTCCCTTCCACTTTCTACCCTTCCACTTTCTAGAAACTTCGTGCTTGTACCCTATTTCTATAATAATTAAGAGAACAACAGATGAACACTGATTCTTCAAGGATTATTTCTCATCTAATCAGCAATTCTTAATCAAATTTCTCATCATATAGACAAGAACATTTTAAATACACAAAGATATTCTGCTTATTGGCTTTTCAAATGAATTATTATTCATTTAACCTGTTCTCTCTGAAGATAAAGTGGAATTTAAACAAGTCTGGGTCTTTGCTATTGTTAAAACATGTGCACAGTTTATTTTAATCTTAGGACCACAAAGGAAAGTGGTTGATTCAAGAGGTTTTGTCTGTACACAGATCAGACACTCATTCATTCAAGAACTCGCTTTGTACCAAATGTACTGCTGTGTACTTAGGTACTGAGGAAGGGAAATAATAAAGCAGAAATCCCTGGCCCCAAATGAACTATGGTCATGAAAGAAAAGTAGAGATAAAAAAAAAAAAAAAAAACGCCGGCCATGGTGGTGCATGCCTTTAATCCTAGCACTTGGGAGGCAGAGGCAGGCAGATCTCTGTGAGTTCAAGGCCAGCCTGGTCTACAGAATGAGATCCAGGACAGCTGGGGATACAGGGAGACCCTGTCTTGAAAATACCAAAAAAAAAAAAAAGAAAACTAGAGTTATTCAGAATCCATTGTGCAAACTATAACATACAAAACTCCTAGTTTCTGAGTTCCACATATAAAACCGATACAGGTGTGAATAAGCAGTCTGATCTACACAGTATCTACCTTATTTTCTAGGCAAAAAAGACATTCTTTGCCAAAGTAGGGGTGTATTGGACAATTCTTCTTTATTTAAATAAAGAATAGCATGAAGAGCTTATCTAATTTATATAATGATGAGTTGGTGAATATATGATAAGTAGAAAAAGAAATCTAAAAAAATCATTCTGATTCCAGAGAAATACAATTTTCTATGTCAGGAAAAACTTGTACTTTGTCATGTGAAATGGGGGGTTCAATACAGATTTGTATGAGACATATTAAGATTGAGCTTCAGAATTATAAAACTCATCCTGAGATTCTAGTAAAAAATATCAGACAAAAACGTATGAGATTATGAGAGTCTGAAATACAAACAAAGCAGCAGGTGGGGAAAGAAGAGTAAGATGAAAATGAAAACAACACAGGCAGATGAGAAATAGGGAGGAAAATAAACTCGAGACAAACTGAGGAGGGTTGGCTATGAGATAAAGGTGGGGAGAGAACACTTGAAGAGGTACAAGGACATGTGTAGAAAATAAGCCGTTCATATTGGACATAACAAACCTGAGGCACCTGGTTTTCCCATTGAAAACCTCGTAGCTCGAGGTTTTCAATGGGAAATTCAGACTGAAGTTTGAAGGGAAGGCCACTGTCAGAGGGAGATATGAATCAAAAAGATGCCCCAGAAGGACTGTGAATTGTATACGGCCTTAGACCAGGGATGGGAAATTCAAGCCTTATCCTCGTGAGGAGAAGAAGGGATTTTTGTTCTCTGATGTCAAGTCTCAACTCATGGCTTTTCACATGGTATTTCTCTACATAGAACCTCTTCTTCCCTTCAAAGGTTTATTCCTTTTCTCCCAGAGCACAGTATTAAATTCCAGTCATATATAAATAAGTCCCTGTTTTTTATTTTGTCAGCACGTTTTATTCTGACATACAATATATCACAATGACTAACTGTGTAAAGAATCAATTACTATGAGTCCTGGAGAGATGTCTCAATGGTCAAGAGCACTGACTGCCATTGTAGAGGACCTGAGTTTGGTTCCTAGCCTCCCCATGAAGGCTAACAATGATCAGTAAGTCCAAGTCCAGAAGAATGGATACCCCCATATGCCTTCTATAGGCATCAAAGAATATGGGTACACTTACATACATGAAGACAATGCATTCATACACACAAAATTAAAAATAATTAAATAAAAATATTTATTTTATTTTATTGATGCTTTGTGTATTTCATACATCATTTTCCAATTCAGTTCAGGCATATATCCTTTCCCTTCCCCCCACCCCACCCCTACCCATCCCAGATCATGCATTCTGCCATAACTTTTCTGCATCTTTCTCTGTTTTTTTGTTTTGTTTTCATTTTTTTTAACAATAAGTGATAATTTGTGAGTACAAGCATCCTTCATGTAAAACCAATTTGCAACAGTTGTGCCCAAACCCACACAGCTCATGGGTCCCACCATCCAGCAGGGGGGGCTTGTATGCTCAATCAAGTTGATCAAATGAGTGTCCAGTCTATATTGTTGTAGTTTCACCATTAACCCCAATCGCAGCCCTCACATTCTACCACGCCCCCGCTTCCGCAGATTGTTCCCTAGGCTTAGAAAAGGGGCACAGATGGATGAGAAGCAAAATAGTCTACTTTCTCTGGAGCTGTTGTCTTGGTCTCTAGTCAATTCTGGCTGTTTTCTTTCATGGGTTGCCAGCTTGTCCAGGCATAACCTTTTAATCCTACTAATGAAGCATATGCAATTAGATATATAGGTATTTAAGCAGTATAATATATAGCCTTTCAATCCTACTAATGAAGCATGTGCAATTAGATATATAGGTATTTAAACAGTACTAATTGTTATGGTAGGTTACTTTGGTATAGACACAGATGTTTGGATGGTCTGTTAATCCATGAATTACATTTTTTCCATGAATTACATTTTCTTCTGTTAAGTATGACAGGGTCTTCCTGTGGTTTATAACATCTCCTAACCATTACAGGATGTAAGCTTGTGGCATCAGCCATGGGTTATTCCTCCAAGGAGAGAGCTAATAGCCATAGAATAAGGAGAAATATGATGATGATGATGATGAGGTCGTTCTCCAGCTGTAGATTGGAGCCAGCTGTTATAGAGGTATTCTCTTGTAAAATCAGTAAAACTGCCTTCTTTAATTAACTAATGGACATAGAAACTGTTAAAAGGATTATTCTCTATACAGAACCAAATATAATACTAAAGTCTCCTTAAGCTATGCACTTAAGCAAAATATATTAATACAGGAGCTCTGACATCAACAATGGATTGTTCTACCAAGGAGATGTTGGCCAGGGGATCCAAGCCCCACAAAAGGTAAAAGCTCCTTGCTTCCAAACTGAGATATCTGCAGGAAGAGAGGTGATAAGGCCCTGCTGTTGAAGACCTGATGTAAACAAGGGAAAGATGTATGGAGACTGCACTTGCAAGTACACAGATGGTCTCTGGAATGCCAGAGAGTGTTACCAAAGGCCACTAAACCAATAAAGCAAATATAGGTCTCCTTGAGTCAAGCAAGACTCCTCCGTCAGCACCAGCTACACCTCACCTGCCTAGAAATACTGTGCAGCAGTGGCAGCCATATGTCTGTATATCCCAAATCTAATTGGTTATAAAAATATTTTTTAAAAAGAACAGTTACAATGTTTGTTCTTATTGCTTTTTTAATGTTTTTATCTGGGCACAATGGCATATGTCTTTTTAAAATTTTTTAAATTATTTTTATGTGTATGAATGTACTGTCTGCATGTAGGTTGGTGTACCCATGTTGTGCAATGCCTTGGAGGTCAGAAGAAGGTGTCAGAATCCCCTGGAACTGGAGTTAAAGACAGTTCTTAGCCATCATGTGGGTGCTGGGAATTGAACCCGGGTCCTCTGCAAGAGCAGTCACACTCTTAATGGCTGAGCTGTCTCTCCAGCACTCTTATTGCTTTTAACTGATTACAAACCCATTGAAAGGATGAGGCATGGTTATTTAATTTTACAGTGTGTCTGACTGGGATGGCTTGTGACTAAACCTTTGGGTAAATATTTGGTGAATCAAAAGTCAATACTGAACATATAGTAAGTAAAAATTTTATTCCAGTTTTAGAGTTAGGATGTGGAGGCTTGGCTTGGTACTTAACTGAGAAATGAAAAGTGATCCGAAAACTGACAAATTAGATTTCTGAGCCCAAGACCTGATGTTCTTGTACTTGCCCTCTTCCTGTAAGAATCATTTCATGTTCTCACAGGGTCTCTTGAAATAAGGTCCTGTCTCATGGTCTCTTGATAAATCATAAGAGTAGAATTGAGTCTCAAATTGGAAAAAATCATTTGTTTTAAACTTCAGAATTTTATCATAAGTACTTGTCATGGGTGAGAAATGATTTTTAGCAAATACAAGACAATACAAACTACTGAACTGGATTTTCTTTTGGGTGAAAAAATGCAGCACAATCAAGTGACAATCAAACGTTTCTAAAACAGCATGAGAAGCACTAGGTAGGCTAAAACTCCCATTCCTAAATCTAAGACATTAGAGGACATCTTTGTGAAGTTTCTTCTTTCCTTCACCAATATGTGGGTTCCAGGGATAAACTCGGGTAATTATGATCCAGTGGCAAGTGTCTGTACCCACTGAACCATCTGGCAAAGCCTACATAATAGAATTTTTAAGAATTGCTTTTAAGTTTATTCTGTATTGTGGGCTTGGAACTTCACCAAATATCAGTTATAAAATTCAGTTATTTGGGGCTGGAGAGATAGCCTAGTGGTTAAGAGCACCGACTGCTCTTGCAGAGGACTCGGGTTCGATCCCCAGCATCCACATGGCGGCTAAGAACCGTCTGTAACTCCAATTCCAGGAGAACTCCAGTTCCAGGGGAATCCGACACCCTCTTCTGATCTCCGCGGCATTGCACGACACAGATGCACAGACCTACATGCAGACAGTACATTCATACACATACAAAAAAAAAAAATTAAAAAAAATTTTTTTTAATTCAGTTATTCACATTTAAACAATGATCTTTTGCATAAATTCAATTAATTGTGTCATATTTTGCCTATTGTTTTTCTTCTCTTCTTTATCTAGGGATTCAGGATATGGCACTTTCACCCAACATACTTCTAGTAATAATATAGATAAGCTTCCACAACCTTTCTCAACTTGATCTGTTCCAAATCTTCAGAATCAAATTCATGAAATGAATGCTTTCTCTTTTTCTACTATACTTTGGACTGAACAAGTGATTAAGACAAAAAGTGACTCCAATGTAATTTTGAACAGCAGAGATCAACAAGAACTCTTTTGTTGAATACATGATATTTCCTGTGCAATTCCCTTTTGAGATGAAAGAAATTTATACCCATTATTTTACATGAGCAGACTATGGCTTAGAGAAATGAAGAGACATTAATACTAACATTGTGTAAGGAAAGGCTAAGCACATTCTTGGACATTTATGCTCAAAACCCATGAAATCAATGAGGTAAAAGACATCTTCTTGATTACTTCAAGTTCAGAAAAACTCAAGTTCACAAGAAAAGGTGAAAAAAATTTATAGGAAATGTGGGTTTTTTATTTATTCATATTTTAATTAGTCTATTAGCATGTGGAGGTAATGTACTTAAATGGGACCTTGGCAGGAAAAGCACATTTTAAACAATAAGAAACGAGAGGAAGCATTGAGCATAGCTATTATTTTTGGCAGGAGTCTTTTCTTACTTTTTTTTTTTTTTTTTTGCTTTTTGTTTCTCCTCTCTGGTAACAAAGGGTGAAAAAAGTTTAAATGAGAGAAGATTACACAGAGTTGGGGATTAACATATTTAATTTACATAATGTCAGTGTGTTAAAGGCTATGTAGGTGCAGTACTGTAAAATATTCTTAGTTAAAAAGCAGCTCAAAATAGGAACTTCTTTTATTTTGTACATTTCCCCAAGTTCATTGTGTGGCTAAGTTAAAAAAGAACTTAATTTTCTTAGCAAAGGCAGTAGAAGATATGCACAGAGGCTTATAATTATGTAGGAACACATGTAGCTCTCAGCCCGACTCTCTCTCCAGGTGAGGTAATGGAGACTTTGCTGATACAACTTCATCCTTCTGGCCCATTGCAAGGATGACATCCAAGCAGACACTTAACAGCAGATTTTTTCACTTTAACAGTGCAAAGCCACTGATGCTGGAAAGCCGTGTGCATGTGTGTTTTAAGCACACTCACCAAAATCTCCTTCTGTGAAAAGCACAGCAGGCTGCATAGTAGCTCTCCCTCCTGGATGCCGTTAATGCTTGCCAGCAGCTTTCACTCAGAAAGAGCTTTGGAAGGAAGACTACAGTGCATTTTTTTTCTCTACCCAGCATGCTCAGCTTATTGCCTGCAATGGCACAGTGTTCTAGGAGTCTAAATTTATAAGGGCACCAACTCAAAAGTGAACTGTTCTTTTTTCCCCCAAACTTAGCTGTCCTCTCAGATGTCTTCGGCTTGAGATTTTCAATTATTATAAATGCACAGTCATTGCACAGAATGGTGACCTTCATTTTATTGCTTTGTACCTGTTTATCATGTACTTTGATCTTCCTCATCACCTTTTGGCTCGCCCACTTTCCCTCTCTGAGTTGTATCTTGACAGGTTCCTGTTTATGAATAATAGAAAAAAAAAAAAAAGACAGGGCCATCAAGGACCTAGAGTTATGGCCCTTGAGGTACAATGCACACCTTGTGGGATTCAGAACTAATGGGTTAAGTCTGCACTGACATGGGACAAGAGATTCCTGCTCTTGACTTTTATTTGTTTGACCTGTGAAGCTTAGAGTGGTATGAACACCATTGTGCCACTTTTGGGTGTTCTCCAAATGTTCATGTTAATTAACTTAGGGAATCTGGAATTATTTAGTTTGTAATATGAAATAATCCCTATATTGTTTAAATACAAGAGTTACTGTTTAGGAAGGTATCGAGTCTTTATGACATAGTAACTCACTGGCAGTCTCAGGATACCAGAGATAATCCTTGAGGATCATAACCTACTTTAAGCCCAGTATTCTACATGCCTTTGGCCAAACCAAAAGCATCCTTGTATTCCCAGAAATATGGATGGAGCCAGTCTACCCACTTCACTCCTCTACCAAGAGTTACTTTGTCCTCTTTGACCAGGAACCAAAAAATGAATATGCCCATCTTCCCCTTTGGATCAAGTTTGATGGTAGGACAACATGTTAGAAAAAATGTGCTACATTTATATTTATTTTTAACCACAGTAATAATTATGCCACCTTTTTAATAGTTTTGTGGCAAAGTTCAGATGAAAAGAAAATATGTAAAATGTCTATAGAGTATCTGTAAAGATAATATGGTTTGATTCTAAGACATTCTCTCCTGAAGTCCAGAATGGGTAATTCATTGATAGAAGAGAGTTAGGGCTTGCAGTCCCGTCCAAGCAGGGAGCATGTATCTGAAACTAGAGTTCAGTTTCATATCCTTGTTGTCCTGGAACACCAGAATGGGTGCCCTGATAGCCCTAGAATTCCTTTGATCTATGGATTAAACATCCCAGGAGAGCAACCATTTGCTACATGTTAGTTTGAGATTGTTTGCTTGCTTTTAACCTTTTCACATGCTACTGTTAAGTGATTTCAGACCAACCCTGAGAAATTGTATATCCCCTAAGACCCTGCCACTACCCTCACTTCTTTGCTGTAAGCACATTCTTTTTTTTTTTTTTTTCTGTACGTGTATGAATGTACCTGTCTGCAATGCAAGTCTGTGCCCCGTGTCGTGCAGTGCTGCGGAGGTCAGAAGAGGTGTCGGTTCCCCTGGACTGGAGTTCTCCTGGATTGGAGTTTCAGACGGTTCTCGGCCACCTGTGGGTGCTGGGGATTGAACCCGGGTCCTCTGTAAGAGCGGTCGGCGCTCTTACCGCTAGGCATCTCTCCAGCCCTGTAAGCACATTCTATAAAACTCTAACTTATCCCAGACTTCCTGTTATTTATATATGCTTGTATAAAGAAACGTGCACTAGATCTATCACTTTGTCTATATCCCCACCTCTCTCTCTATCTCTCTCGCTCTTTAATAAAGAACACTTTACCTAGAGAATTTGTGTGATGCATATCTGAAGAAATCCTTATGGTAAAAGGAGGCTTGCCAGGCCTGTGGTGAACATCTTTAATCTCAGCACTCGGGAGGCAAGAGGCAGGGTGGAATCTCTGTTGAGTTCAAGGCCACCCCTGTCTACATACGACGCTACAGGCCAGCTGGGACAAAAGGGGAGACCCTGTCTAAAAATGACAAAAAAAAAAAAAAAAAAAAAAGAAAGAAGAAAAGGAGGCTCAGCAGTCTTACTGAATGGGTAGGTGGTAGGGTCTAGCTGGTGGAAGTAGGTCACTGAGTCACCTGTTGCCATCTATCTTGCCCTTGGTTTCTCCCATACTCTGCTCTTAGTCTGCAATGCTGTGAACAGTCTGACAAACATTCCCACTGTCATAGACTGAGCTACCTATTAGGTTATAAAGGTTCGAACCCCCAGATAAGAAGGCACATGAGACTTAAGTCACTCTGGGAATATAATTTACTTCCAGTGGAAGTGCCAGAATGGGCCACCTGCTAGGACGTGGAGGAGCAGGAGCAGGAGCAGGTGACAACTGGGCCCACCCACCCATTTATAGCTGTGGGGCGGGACCTCAGGTGCAGGGGAAGAGGTCAGAAGATTGACAGCCTCTGGAGGAAGTGGGCATCTGTGTGTCCCTTGGGATTCTGGGAAGCCCAGACCTATCACTCCAGCCTTTGGATTATGATAGGGAAATGAGACACTGTTCTCTCTTTTTTATCTGCTTCAGAGCTGAGGTGGGGTGAAGTCTCAGGGGAATGGCCGTCAGGCTGGAGGGTTAGAATCTGGATTTCCCATCTTGGCTGCTCTGGGTGCTCTGTCAGATTTGGTCTGTGGATTTGGTCCAGAATGATAGTGGCCAGGACTTAGTGGACATTTTCTTTGCAACTGAAAATACAAGCTGGTTGAGTCTTATATGAGTATACCAGTACAGGGACTTCACAGTACCACCAGGGGGCTTCTGGGTGCATTAGTAATAGGAGGGTCCCTGTCTAGGGTCTCCAGAGGGAGAGAGATTTCTGAGGAATTGGAAAAAAAAAATTAGTGCACAGAGTTCTAGAATGAGAGCCAGATTTAGTACACAGGGCTCCAGAATGAGAGCCATAACTGTGAGAATATAAAAGGTGGAATTTTCTGTCATGTAATTAAATCTGTCACCCATCTCTGAGATACTTTCTAACTTTGTAGCTCACCTATCTCTCTGGTAATAAGATGTTATTTTATTTTCTCTTATTTAGATTATAGTTCCTGTTGGGGTGTTTAAATCCACACAGTTAGCTAAGATAAATAAAATTGGTTTTTGTGCTAAGGTCAGTTTGTTTTCTGGTCCTTGTGGGGGGGTCACTCAGGCCTTGTGCCTCGCTCTCTTCACCAGTTCCATCTATGTGAGGACAAAGTGATGCCTTGCTTGACCACGGATTACCTTTGAAGTGTGAGGATCCTCTCCTTTATATGAACTTTTCTCCCTTGATTGGACACTGGCTGGGTGAAATCCTTTTGAGTGAATCTCTAAGACCTCCCTTACCTGGGATGACTGGTGACTCACTGCCATATGACATGTACAAAAGTGCCTATGCAGGACCTTAGGACTTAAGTGGACCTTAGAGGGTAAGGCCCAAAAGATTGTCCCTTCAAATCCCTCTTGCCAAATCAGATTGGAGTTTTAAGTATGGTTGCTAAACCTCCAAGAGGATCATTTGAATAAATTTGGTATTTTAATTGCTGTATAACACCTAAGTAAAGGTTTAACATTGGCTTAAGCACTCATTAAATTCTTAATTGCTGTGGCAAAATATTCTGATAATAATAAAAACTCATTGAAAGAGCCTGGTGGTAGTAACTGCAGCACAGGAAAGGATGCTACTTACTGGCTTTTGTTGCTGGCTCATGTTCTGCCTATTGTATACAATATAGAAATATCTGGCCAAGGATGGTATTGCCCACAATGGGCACAGGACATTCCAATGAAGGCAATTATTGAAGTTCCTTAGCTCAGGTGTATCAAGTTGACATTAAACCTATGCAGTAAGGCCTATAATTTGTTCTATAAGTTATATAAAGGTAATGTAGGTACTCAAAGTAGAATGGATTTAAACCATGAAAGGCAAAAAGAGTTCTAACATAGCCCATGAAACAAACCCAAGATAATAAAGAGGCTAAAACCAATACCTTCTAGGACTATCTCAAATGAGGCTGTGCCATTTGTTCCCAGATTTTGAATTTCAGCCTAGAGAAGGAAAAGGAGGGGGGAGGGGGCATGGTCACATACCAACAGCAGACAAGAAATACTTAGGGCTCACCCAAAATGGTTACATTAGGACTGTCCAGGGGGGTCACTGTAAGTAAAACCTAATTTTTCTTAAAAATATTAAAAGTAAAATGTACAAAGTATAACAGATATATAAAACAATTTTAATATGTATGGGTAACTCAATATTTATAAATGTCTGTTTCACTTGAGGCTGTAACAAGGTATATAGTACCTCCTAGGTGGACTTCATACATGCACTCATAATATATATATATATATATATATATATATATATATATATAGTTTTAGTATGTGTGGGTAACTCAATATTTATAAATAAGGTTATAATAAATAAATCTGGTGATGGCAGTTTATAAAGGTTGTACTGAGCAGAGGCACATGCATTGCTATCATATACAAACAGATATTAATATGCTGTTTAACAATATCATACACACACATACACACATTTATCCACACATTCACACAAGAGATTTTTATCCTAGTGTTTGTACTGAACAGTTGCATAAATTAGAAAAAAAAACCTTTAAAAACATTATTTTTTTAGTTTTCATTTTTTTATTGATGCTTTGTGTATTTCATTATTTAAAACATGCACCTCTAATTAATTTCACTGCCAGGGCTGAGATGGTTAATATAGTTTCCTTGTCATGCTGCCATTGACATTTTGCACCTTGGTTCTAAAACTATGAACTTATTGAAATATTTTAACAAGTATGGAAAACAGACTTATATAAACAATAATTAAAGAACTGACAATACCAAAGGTATTTAGGCTGTTTCATTGAAGAGAAGAGATTGCAAGGGAAGCCAGGTACCACTTTCCAAGTGCTAGAGTATGAATGAATCCAGGGATTTTTACAATGTGAATCACCAGTGTTCCTGTGCAGGGAGGTCTTGGAGATCCACTAATGAGACTTCAGTCAGTGTCCACTCTATAAATAGGAAAGTCTACTCATGCCTCAAACAAGGAAGCCTGGTCTAGCAAGACCTGACTTTATCTTTGAGTGGGTGGAACTGGTGATTGAAAAGCCAAAAGACCCCCCCCACAAAATCTTGAGTGACCATTGAGGACCAGATCCTCAACTCATCTTGAGAAAACAAAAACCTTGGTTATTCTGGGCTGTGTGGCATTAAACATCCAAAAGGAAAGTATAACCAGAAATAGTGAGTCCTGAGAAATTGTACTTCAGATATAAAACTTGAGATCTTAGTAAAAAGACAAAAAAGCACAGTTGTTTTGCCTGTCTTAGTGGCAAGTGCTCCTACCCTGTGGCTGCCACTGCTTGTGCCATCCTTCGAAGATGTAAGAAGACACAGCTTTTCAACCTTCCAGTATGGACTGAATGATCATGTCTCTCCAAGAATCCTCCAAACCTTCAGTGCCAGATAGGGACTGCTGAGACATCCAACTTGTGCACTGAGCTACTACTGGGGTTTCTGCCTCTTCAGAGTATAGATTGCCACTTTTTGGACTACCCAGGCTGTATCATGGAGACCAGTACAGGAAGATCAAGACAGGATGTGGTGCTTACTGAACCTCATTTGATGACCACGGTAAGGGGAAACCCCAGTGTGGAGCACAGGGGCAGAACTGATAGTGGATTGGGCTTGCCAAGGAGGAGATTTCAAACATGACATCTTTCAGTCTAACAAAAACAATCATAAGCTGAAGATGCTAAAACCTTTGATATATTTAGCATGCATATGTGCATATCTTGGTGTGATGCATATTGGAAGGAATAATAACAACAATAACAACAACAACAGAAAAGTCTGCATCAAAGAACTGACTGAAATGATGACCTGCTCAAAACAGTAAACTTCTGCATAGAGAATTTTGAGAGAGGCTGAGAAAAAAAAAAAAAAAGAAAGAAAAACATGATTGACAGAATGCATGAGCTCTGGTGGGGTGGGGGGGCAGGGAAGTGGGAAGGGGTCTAAATTTGATTTGTAATGTAATTTGATTTGTATGAAATGCACAGAGCTTCAATAATACATTGACTTAAAAAATAAGAAAAGGAAAATAAAATAAATAAATAAAATAAAATGTTCTCTGGTGAGAAGGATGGTGGCACTGCTGTCAGAAGCCTAATTAAGTAGGAGAAAAGAAAAAAAAAAGTCTGTTAGTGAAACCCTACTGGTCAAAATCAGGTCTTCAGAGGTCTGGAAACTAGAAAAAAAAACAACTGGAAAGGAAAATTTAATTATAATACCTGTGAAGATAATAATTTGGACATATAAGAAATAAATTTGAAAGGAAGAAAAGCCTCAGATTGCTACAAACATCAAACCCCTCTGTGGATCCTACTTGTAACAACTATGTATAATGAGTCTTAACGAAACTTACCTTCTAGGAGCCACAAAGGTTTTAATACAAGAGACTTTCTTACTCCCCCCCATAGAACAAGGAGAAATATGATGATGATGTCATTCTCCAACTATAAATTGGAGACAACTATTATAGAGGTAATCTCTTATAAAACCGGTAAAACTGCCTTCTTGAATTGACTAATAGACATAGGAACTGTGAAAAGGATTATTCTTTATTCAGAACCAAATATACTAAAGTCTCCTTAAGCTATGCACTTAAGCAAAATATATTAATGCAGGAGCTCTGACATCAACAATGGATTATTCTCCCAAGGAGATGTTGGCCAGGGGATCCAAGCCCCCACAAAAGGTAAAGGCTCCTTGCCTCCAAACTGGGATACCTGCAAGAAGAGAGGTAGTAAGGCCCTGCTGTTGAAGACCTGATGTTAACATGGGAAAGATGTACTGAGACCACACATGCAAGTGTACAGATGGTCTCTGGAATACCAGAGAGTGTTACCAAAGACCACTATACCAATAAAGCAAATATGGGCTACTTGAGTCAAGCAAGACTCCTCTGTCAGCACCAGCTACACCTCACCTGCCTGGAAATACTGTGAGACAGAGGCAGCCATATGCCTGTATATCCGAAATCTAATTGGCTATTGGCTCTCTCCTTGGAGGAATAACTCATGGCTGATGCCACAAGCTTGCACCCTCTAATGGTCAGGAGATGTTATAAGCCACAGTAAGACCCTGTCATATTCAACAGAAAAAAATGTAATTCATGGATTAACATACCATCCAAACATCTGTGTCTATACCAAAGTAACCTACAATAACAATTAGTACTGTTTAAATACCTATATATCTAATTGCTTGTGCTTCATTAGTAGGATCGAAAGGTTATTCCTGGACAAACTGTCAGCCCATGAAAGGAAACAGCCAGAATTGACCAGAGTCCAAGACAACAGCTCCAGAGAAAGTAGACTGTTTTGCTTCTCATCCACCTGTGCCCCTTTTCTAAGCCTAGGGAAAAATCTGGGGAAGAGGGGGCACGGTAGAATGTAAGGGCTGTGATTGGGGTGAATGGTAAAAGTACAGCAATATAGCCTGGCCACTCATTTGATCAACTTGATTGACCATTCATCACCCCCCATTGGATGGTGGGACCAAGGGGCTGTGTGGGTTTGGACACAACTGCTTGCAAATTGGTTTTACATGAAGGATGCTTGTACTCATAAATTATCACTTATTGCTAAAAATGGGAAAAAAACAGAGAGAAAGATGTAGGACAGTTATGGCAGAATGCATGATCTGGGATGGGGTGGGGTGGGGTGGGGGTAAGGGAAAGGGAAATATGCCTGAACTGAATTGGAAAATGATGTATGAAATACACAAAGCATCAATAAAAAAAAATAAAAAAAAAGAAATAAAATCTTCAGATAAACAGTGTAGGAACTTAGGAAACTGGGTTCAAATCAGGCCTTTGAAAAAATTTAAGAGGCATGCCAAAAGTAAACTTATTTTTTTGTTTTGTTTTGTTTTTGTGCACAATATAGAATGAAAGAAGTTTGAAGTGGCCACTTTGTTTTGAGAGAAAAACACACAGGAGAACATGGACACATGACAGTTACATGAATCTCAAAGACACATTGGTGAACAGTTATTACACATAGACAGGTTGGACAGACACGTGACTTAATTGTATCCATTAACTCTGGACTATGGGAAATCCCCCCCCCTTGTTTTTTCCCTAAAATGTCATAGGTAAGTGTTGGTCCCCTGATCTGCTGCACGTGTAAGTCTAAAATTGTCCCTCGTTGTGTAGGGCTGAGGAACCAGTATTTCCAACTGTCACATATACACAGAATCATTTAGAGTTTAAGACTACTCAGATGGGAACAGCCTGGGTGCCTATACTGTGGTTTGCAGTACAGGCTGTGTGTACGTGCCTACACAGGTTGGGGGACAGTGCAGACAGGTGGATCTCATGGCTTGCCTATTTTCTCTTTTTTTTTAATTTTATTTATTTTTGGATGTGTATGAATGTACTGTCTGCATGTAGGTTTGTGCACCCGTGTCATGCAATGCCTCAGAGGTCAGAAGAGGGCGTCAGATTTCCCTGGAACTGGAGTTAAAGACAGTTTTCAGCCACCATGTGGGTGCTGGGGATTGAACCCGAGTCCTCTGCAAGAGCTGTCTGTGCTCTTAACTGCTAGGCCATCTCTCCAGCCCCAAGGCTTGCCTATTTTCAGCTGGGTTTACCTGGTAATTGAATGAGAATAAATTCACTATTAGTGGAAAAATCAGAAGTCCCTTGAAACTTTACTGCCCGAGGCAAGATCGGGATACCAGGTGGGACGCAGTGTGTTGGACACCTTAATCTCAGATACAGAGGCTTGTATCTGGAAGCAGAAACAAAAATGGATTTCTGAATAAAATGGAATTTATAAAGAAAACCAATGAAATGGAAAAATGCCAAAATACAAAATAATTCCTTAAAAATAGGTAAAAGACTTGTAAACAGAGATTTTGGGTTACATTGACCCCTGGATGCTGGAAAAGTGTCTCAATGCTGAATACTTGTAGGGGGTGGCTGCCTGGGCAGAGCCCCCTTTGCCTCTTCAGCCTGTGGTGCCAGGTTTGGTGCCTTTGTGTCCTTCTGCAGGCGGGCCCCTGGAGCCTGGAAGTCATGCCACACAGGTACTAGGGCTCAGGCTAAGTATGGCATTACCATCCCCCCCCCCGCCAAATGAAATTCATGAGAGAGTATCCAAGTGGACTTTTTTGGAGAACCTTCAGAACAGGAAGAGAAGAATGACTTAGACTTCAAATACCAATATATAACAAAAATTGAAAGCCTGAAACCCAGACAAGTCAATACTCCAAAAAAGGAGGAAAGAAAAAAAAAAAAAATAAGCATAGGAAGGAGAACAGCAAAACCAGCTGCTAACATAGTGAAAAGACATTTGTGATTTGATCACAAAAGGGAAAACCCACAGCCAAGGACACAGCAAAGGGACAACATGGGAAAGGTGCAGGATAATCCCGCACCAGGCTCTACCAAACCTGTGGAGATAGTACAATGGGATCCCCTGGAGGTGACCCAAGGAACAGATTTAGAGAATAATTGAGACTATGCAGAGAAATTAAGAACATAAAGAAGAATTCAGAGAACTAAAGAGAGAGAACAAAAAACTCAAAAAGGACCTAGAGGGATACAAAGACAAACTTCGGAAAGAACTAAAGGAAGAGATTGACAAACTCCAGAAAAAACTAGAGGGAGAAAAAACAAACTCTGAAAGGAAGTAGAAACACTGAAAAAGGAAGCCAATCAATGAAGTTAGGAGCACCAAGAAGAGATTGAGAAGCTCAAAAAAGAAATGGAAATACTAAAGAAAACACAGGATGAAACGAAAAAGGAATTAGAACACTCATCCAATCAAGAAGAAAGGAAAGGCAAAAGCCTCAGAAGTAGAATGGAGGAAGCAGAGCAAAGAATATCAGACCTGGAAGATAACACAGAGCAACTATAAAGCTCAAATAAAAAATATGAAAAATTTTAAAATATACAAAAGTGGAACAACCAGGAAATATGGGATGCTATGAAAAGACCAAACCACCACATCATAGGAATAGAGGAAGGAGAAGAATCTCAAGAGAATAGTATTGATCAGATCATCAACAGAATAATAGATGAAAATTTCCCCAAACTAAAAATAGAGAAACCCATACAAATACAAGAAACACATAGGACTCCAAATAGACAAGATCATAAAAGAAACTTCCCATGCCATATCATAGTTAAAATGCTGGATGCCCAAAACAAAGACAAAATTCTGAAGGCTACAAAAGATAAACAAGTCACATACAAAGGGAAACCCATCAGAATTACAACTGAGTTCTCAGCACAAACCATGAAAGCAAGAAGAACATGGAGCAAAGCATTCCCAGTGTTAAAGGACTATGGATGCCAACCCAGAATATTTACCCAGCAAAAATGTCAATTATAGTTGAAAGAGAGAGAAAAAACTTCCATGACATAAACAAGATGAATGAATACATGTCCGGAAAAGCAACTCTTCATAAAATACTTGAAGCAATTCAAAGGGCAAAAGAGAGGAGCAACAATCCTCAAACACCTAGGAAAAGAAACTAATAAAAACATAACTGTAGAAGTAGAATCAGAGGCTAGAAGTAAAAATGGATAATAAAGTGAAAGGAAGCAACATCCATCTTTCAATTATAACCTTAAATATTAATGGGCTAAACTCCCCAATCAAAAGGAATACACTGGGAGAATGGATTAGGAAACAAAACTCATCTATATGCTGTCTACAAGAAACCCATTTCAATTTCAATGATAGGCACCAACTCAAGGTGAAGGGATGGAAGAAAATATTCCAAGCAAATGGTACCAAAAAGAAAGCAGGTGTTGCTATTCTAATATCAGTCAAAATAGACTTCAAAGCAAAAGAAATCAAAAGATACAAAGAGGGCTATTACATCCTTATTAAAGGAACAATTGACAATGAAGATCTCACAATCATGGATATATACACACCAAATGCTGGTGCACAAAACTTCATAAAGATAATTCTTCAGGATCTCAAGGGACAGATTAACCCCAACACACTAATAGTAGGGGACTTCAATACCCCACTGAGTCCTTTAGACAGATCCACAGGACAAAGCATAAACAGAGAGACATCTGAACTAAATGATACAATATTCTAAATGGACCTCTCAGACATCTATCTAATATTTCACCCAAACACCAGAGAATACACTTTCTACTCAGCACCTCATGGAACATTCTCCAAAATAGACCATATACTGGGACACAGGAAAAAACTCAACAAATACAAAAACATTGAAATAATCTCATGCATTCTATCAAACCACAGTGCAATAAAACTCAATATCAACACCAGGATAAACCCAACAACCTACAAGAACTCATGGAGACTAAACAACACTCTCCTGAATAATGAACGGGTTAAGAAAGAAATAATAACATTCCTGGAACTGAATGACAATGATAATACAACACAGCAAAACATATGGGACACTTTAAAAGCAGTCCTAAGAGGGAAGTTTATAGTTCTAAGTGCCTACATTAAAAAAACAGAAACAGCACAAGTGAATTATCTAACACTGCAGCTAAAAATACTTGAGAGACAACAACAAATGGACCCTAAACGCAGCAGACAAGAAGAAATAACAAAAATCAGAGCAAAGATCAATGAAATAGAAAAAAAGAAAATCATACAAAAAAAAAATCAATGAATCCAAAAGTTGGTTCTTTGAGAGAATAAACAAGATAGACAGACATCTAGCCCAGTTAACTAAAAGAAAGAAGGAACAACTCCAAATAAAGAGAATCTGTGATGAAAGGGGAAATATCACAACAGACAATGAAAAGATCCAGACAATCATATGGGAATACTTCAAAAACCTATACTCTACCAAGTTTTAAAATCTAGAAGAAATGGATGAATATCTGAAATCCTGGGAATCAACAAAGCTCAACCAAGAAGACATCAACAGCTTAAATAGACCAATATTACATGAAGAAATTGAAGATGTAATAAGTAGCCTCCCAACCAAAAAATGCCCAGGCCCAGATGGTTTCACGGTAGAATTCTATAAAATATTTCAAAAATACTTACAGCCATTATTACTCAAATTGTTTAGAAGGATACAAACAGGGAATTCTCCCAGATTCCTTCTATGAAGCCAGCATTAGTTTATTACCAAAACCAGGCAAAGATACAACCAAAAAGGAGAACTATAGACCCATTTCCCTTATGAATACAGATGCCAAAATTCTAAACAGGATACTGGCAAATCGCATACAGACTCACATCAAGAAGATCATCCAATATGACCAAGTTGGATTCATACCAGAGATGCAGGGATGGTTCAACATATGAAAATCAATAAATATCATCAAGCATATAAATGAACTGAAAGACAAAAACACACCATCATCTCAATTGACACTGGGAAAGCCTTTGACACAATCCAGCATCCTTTCATGTTTAAAGTCCTAGAGGGAATTGGACTGGAGGGATCATTCCTCAATGTGATCAAAGCCATATACAGGAAACCCACAGCCAATATCATCCTAAATAGGGAAGCGACAGAAGCATTCCCCTTAAAGGTAGGAACTTGGCAACTCTGCCCTCTGTCACCACTCCTCTTCAATATAGTACTTGAAACCCTTGGTAGGGCAATAAGGCAAGAAAAGGAATCTAAAGTAGTTCTAATTGGAAAAGAGGAAGTCAAGCTATCCATTTTTGCTGATGATATGATTGTCTACCTAAGGGGTACTAAGAACACCACCAGAAAACCCATAGAAATGATTAAGTACTTCAGTAAAGTGTCAGGATACAAAATAAATCTAGAAAAATCAGTAGCCTTTCCTTACACCAACAACAAGCAACTGAAGAAGGAATACAAGGAGACCTTCCAACTCGCAGTAGTCTCAAAAACAATAAAATAACTAGGAACACACCTAACCAAAGACACCAAGGATCTCTACAACAAAAATTTTAAACCCCTGAAAAAGGAAATTGAGGAAGACATCAGAAGATGGAAAAATCTTCCATGCTCATGGATTTGGAAAATAAGTATAGTAAAAATGTCCATCCTACCCAAACTCATGTACAGATTTAATGCAATCCTAATCAAAATCCCCAAGAGCTTCTTCACAGGCTTGGAAAAAAAATCCTCAATTTCATTTGGAAAAACAAAAGACCCTGAATAGACAAAGCAACCCTGAGCGAAAAGAGCACTACAGGGGCGGGGAGGGGGATCTCTATACCAGACATCAAACTATACTACAGGGCTGTAGTCATAAAAACAGCTTGGTACTGGCACAAAAACAGACCAGTTGACCAGTTTTATGGAATAAAACTGAAGATCCAAACCTGAGCACATACCATTTCAGCCACCTCATATTTGACAAGGGGCCAAGAAAACACAATGGAGGAAAGACAGCATCTTCAGCAAGTGGTCTTGGCAAAACTGGATCACCTTCTGTAGAAGAATGACATTAAACCCCTACCTCCCACCCTGTACAAAAGTCAATTCCAGATGGATCAAAGACTTCAACGTGAAACCCAAAACTCTGGAGGTGATAGAAGAAAAACTTGGCGGCATACTGCAAGACATAGGCGTAGGAAAAGATTTCCTAAATCAGACAGCAGCTGCACAAGAAATAATATTGACAATCAACAAATGGGACCTCATTAAACTCAAAAGCTTCTGTACATCAAAAGAAACAATAAAGGAAGTGAAGAGAAAGCCCACAGATTGGGTGGAAATCTTCACTTCAGGTAATCTGACAAAGTATTAATTTCCAGAGTATACAAGCTACTCAAAATACAAAGAAGAAAGAAAACAAATGAATCACTCAAAAGATGGAGCAAAGAACTGAATAGAGACTTCACAGAGGAGGAATTAGAGATGACTGAAAAAATCTTAAAAACTGTTCAATGTCACTAATAATTAGGGAAATGCAAATTAAGACCTAAGATATCATTAACTCTAAGATATCATCTCACTCAGATAAGACTGGGCAGGATCGGGCTGGAGAGATGGCCTAGCGGTTAAGAGCGCCGACCACTCTTGCAGAGGACCCGGGTTCGATCCCCAGCACCCACATGGCGGCCGAGAACCGTCTGAAACTCCAATTCCAGGAGAACTCCAGTTCCAGGGTAATCCGAGACCCTCTTCTGACCTCCGCGGCATTGCATGACACGGGTGCGCAGACTTGCATGCATACAGTACATTCATACACATACAGAAATAAATAAAAAAAAAATTAAAAAAAAAAGACTAGGCAGGATCAAGAAAAGAAAGGATATCAAGTGCTGGAGAAATTGTGGGGAAAGGGGAACACTCATCCATTGCCGGTGGGAATGTAAACTTGCACAGCCACTATGGAAAGCAGTGTGGAGAACCATTGGAAGACTCAAAATGAGCTTGCCATTTGACCCAGTCATACCACTCCTGGATATATACCTACAAGATTCATCTTACTGCAGAAATACATGCACAGCTATATTTATTGCAGCTCTGTTCACAATAGCAAAAAGCTGGAACCAACTCAAATGCCCCTCAACTGACAAGTGGATAGAGAAAATGTGGTACATGTATACAATGGAGTTCTATGCATCAGTAAAGAAAGACAACATCATGAACTTTGCAGGTAAATGGATAGAGCTAGAAGATATATTAAGTGAAGTAACACAGTCTCATAAAAACAAACGACGAATGGTATCCCTCATCTGTGGATACTAGCGCCAATAACCCAGTTGTAAATATTTCTTGTGGAGAGGGATGCATATTAAAAGAACAACAGAAAGAATGCATCAGAAAACTGACTGAAATGTTGAATCTGGAGGGGTGGGAGAGTTGGAGAGGAACACGGGTCTATATTCGATTAATGTATATTTAACTGACGTGAGTTCAACAAGTATCCAATTTTGCCAGACTCCGTCTACAGGTTACATGGTTTTTTAGGACTTAGTAAAAGTAAATATTGTGTATATTAAACAACCATTGGTTTAAGGTTTGATAAAAATGGTAATACATCTTAGTTAACTGGAAATATAAATTTGCTGTTGTCCACATTTGTTTTACTTAAAATCTGTTATAACAAGATCTTGGGAGCTTGCACATACAAATTTCTCTAATTTTTCCTTTATACAGGATCATCTTGTAACATCTCCTTTACCTGTGGGATGATTTAACTTAAGGAAGTAAGGTTGCTTCCCAAAGTTAACGACATACAGGCACCCAAAACAGCTGGGTGAATTGATGAAACTGGGCCTGATTCCTCTATAGGTAGCGTGTACAACATGCTTTTTTGAGACTCTGGGTCAAAAAATGCTAAAAAAAAAGAAAACTTAAAAAAAAGGAGCATACACAGATATATATATATATATATATATATATATATTATATATATATTACCTTTTTGTCAAAATCATTGCAATTTTAAATCCTAAAACTAACTATGGGAAAATGATTTGTACGTTCCACAGGTCAAAATGTCACCAACTTAACAGCTGAGAGAGAAAAGCTACAGCTTTGCATTATGGAAGATGTACCAGGAAGTTGCCAGCAGAAAGGGTGGCCTGTCTGGAACATTGAAAGGAAGAAAAGCCTCAGACTGCTACAGGCATCAAAACCCCTCTGTGAGATTACTTACGTGTAACAATCTGTTTATAATGTAGATCTTAAATAAATTACCTTTTAGGTTGCGCAACTGCAAAGTTTTTATAAGAGAGAATTTCTTACCTCCCTTTCATAGAACAAGGAGGAATATGATGATGATGATGTGTTCTTCTAACTGTAAATTGGAGCCAACTGTTATAGAGGTAATCTCTTATAAAACTGGTAAAACTGCCTTCTTTAATTGACTAATAGACATAGGAACTGTGAAAAGGATTATTCTCTATTCAGAACCAAATATAATACTAAAGTCTCTTTAAGCTGTGCATTTAAGCAAAATATATTAATACAGGAGAGCTCTGATATCAGCAATGGATTATTCTCCCAAGGAGATGTTGGCCAGGGCATCCAAGCCCCCCCCCCCAAAGGTAAAGGCTTCTTGTCTGTAAACTGGGATACCTGCAAGAAGAGGGGCGATAAGGCCCTGCTGTTGAAGACCTGATGTAAGCATGGGAAAGATGTATTGAGACCACGCTTGCAAGTGTACAGTTGATCTCTGGAATACCAGAGAGTGTTACCAAAGGCCACTAAACCAATAAAGCAAATTTAGGTCTCCTTGAGTCAAGCAAGACTCCCCCATCTGCACCAGCTACATCTCACCTGCCTGGAAATACTGTGCAGAAGTGGCAGCCATATGTCTGTATATCCCAAATCTAATTGGCTATTAGCTCTCTCCTTGGAGGAATAACCCACAGCTGATGCCACAAGCTTACGTCATCTAGTGGTTAGGAGATGATATAAGCCACAGTAAGACCCTGTCATATTTTACAGAAAAAACGTAATTCATGGATTAACATACCATCCGAACATCTGTGTCAATACCAAAGTAACCTACCATTACAATGAGTACTGTTTAAATACCTATATATCTAAATGCCTGTGCTTCATTAGTAGGACTGAAAGGTTATTCCTGGACAAACTGTCAGCCCATGAAAGGAAACAGCCATAATTGACCAGAGTCCAAAATGACAGCTCCAGAGAAAGTAGACTGTTTTGCCTCTCGTCTACCTGTGCCCCTTTTCTAAGCCTAGGGAACAATCTGTGGAAGAGGGTCATGGTAGAATGTAAGGGCTGCGATTGGGATGAATGGTGAAACTACAGCAATATAGACTGTACACTTATTTAATCAACTTGATTGTACATATAAGCCCCTCCAGCTGGATGGTGGGACCCTTGGTCTGTGTGGGTTTGGACACAACTGCTTGCAAATTGGTTTTACATGAAGGATGCTTGTACTCACAAATTATTACTTATTGTCAAAAAATGAAAAAAATAAAGAAAAAAAGACTTGTAAACAAAATATAAAAAACACAAAACAGCATTTGTTAAAAAGCCAGATGATTTAAAAAATCTCAAACAAAAGCCTGTAAAAATATTAACTATCCATATGAAACTAAAAATGGAAAATTGGTTTTACTTTGAAACAGATGAAAAACGGTAAAAACAAAACTCAGTTTAGGTATATGGAATGTGTAAACATGTGTTCAAGATGGTGGCTGAGGAGCAGGTGCAGTTTACCACAACTACCATGGAAATGGGACATAGGCAGACACAATCTCGCACCACTGGTTCTTATTTCAATGCACTGCTGGGAAAAGCCATAGTAAAAATGGAAAGAAAAAAAAAAGAAAAAAAAAAGCCTGGATTTAGGGTGTAGTTCTTTACTGCAGAAATCGGCCAAGCCTGCACAGATGTAGGGAGAGAGTGAGAAAGAGAGAGAGAAAAAAATAGATCTGTAGGAAGGAAGTAAAATTTTTAGCCTTGGAAGCACCTTCTGAAGATAAGAGCATATCTACTCTAATTTCAGGGGTGCTGGTCAGAATACATATGACCAATGGTGGGGGGGCTTTGAAATGAGGTCCACAGGCCTGCCTGCAACATTAACATCCCAGAATTTACAGGGGGAACTGGAATAATGGGTCCAGGTTCTGTCTCCAACATCCTGGAAGACAGTGGTCCAGAAAGGATCAGGGAACCCTCTGATCCACTGGTTCTCAGGAGAGTTAAAACAAAACAAACAAATAAAACAAGCAAACAGGGTAAACTGAAAAACAGGAGGATAAAAAAATTGTGAAGTAGGAGAACTTAGGGAAGACAGAGGCAGAAAAGAGTAGGTTAGAATTTAGAGAGGAAATGTTGAGGCAGAGGGCCAGGGTCACACAGTAAGGTAGGGGTGGGAGATGATATCTCCCCTCACTCAGATGCCTGTCCAGCCAGCCACCTGGGAGGCAACTTAAGAGGTCTTACCATGAGGGTCACACATAGCAGCCCTGGGCTCAGTCACCATGTGGTGAGTACCTGATGAGGTGAAACGACCCTGGAAGAACCATGGATTAGGGCTCAGATTCTGTAGTGTGTCAGAGCTGTGGAACCATACCATGCACCCTAACTCTCACTAGCAGTCACACATGGATATAGTATGGTAGGAGAAGAGATGATACCTTTGACCATATTGACAATGGGTGGGAAATGCACTGTGGCAGTTCCCAGTGGTTTCCAAAAAAGCTAGATGGTTCTTTTCAGGTTAAAAAGGTGCGAACCCCCGATGAAAAGGCACATGAGACAAGTCATCCAGGACTATGATTTACTTCCATTGGAACTGCAAGAATGGTGGAGTAGCAGAACAGCAGCAGGAGCAAGGTGGCGACTGGGGCATACCCATTTATAGACATGGGGTGGGACCTCAGGTATGAGGGAAGAGGTCAGAAGATTGATAGCCTCTGGAGGAAGTGGACATCTGTGTGTCCCTTGGAATTCTGGGAGGCCCATACCTAACACTATACACCCTGAATTTTCTGCTATGATGGATTACGATCAAGGACAGAATGAGCCCAAATAATATTTCTTCCTTCACGTCATTTCTTTGGGGTATTTTTTTTGAGACAGGGTCTTCCTATAACCCAAGCTGGCCTTGAACTCACGTAGATCAGCCTGTCTCTGCCTCCCGAGTGCTAGGATTAAAGGCGTTTGCCCCCACGCCTGCTTCTTTTGGGAATTTTGTTCACAGCAATAAAAAAGTAATGAATTCTAGTGTCCAGCTTGTACTTTTAGACAAGTACGTAGAGAATTGTTTTTTTTTTGTTTGTTTGTTTGTTTACTGTTCAGTGAATAATCTCATTTTCCATATAGCCATTTAATTACCTACTAAAAGATAGAAAGAGTTAAAAATCTGATGTACGATAAACAAGACCTTTAACCATCAGTCCATTGTCTTTTACCCTGTCTTAGTAAATCTTCCCTTCAGAAGAGAACTGTGTGCACTTGATTTAGATGCATGCTCCAGGGGTCATTTTTTTCACCCTGCCTCCTCACCCTCTGGCCTTCAGACTCAGATAAAGGGACAGAGAACAGAGTCTCAGGAATATTTAGCGAATTTAATGGGTTATTACCACAGAGCAAATGAGGGAAGCTTCCACTAGTGCCTAGTGCCACTCTCTCTGGACCTTCTGCCAACAAGGCAAAAGGCGCCTCATGCAGGAGTGTGCACGTGCTGCTTTTTCAGCCTTTACCCGCCCCCCCCCATATGTAATCTAGACTGGAAAGGTTGCTGGTTCCCAGGCTCCTCCCTTGAGAGCCAGTCCATTGGGATGTAAGTCTAATCATGCTACATGCCCTCATCTCAGTTACCACAACTCCTGGGTACTCCAGACTTTAAGTCCAACCCTCTGTCTAGAGCATTTTGATCCTGCCCTTTCCATTGAGGAATTTCACTGACTCATTTTTCAAGGCCAGCTTACCTGACCCTTCCTCTGTGACATTCCGTTCACTTTTCTTACCTCTGTGATTTCAAAACCATCTTTACAATGACTTTATCACATTACATCAGTATTAATTATGCATGTAGTTCTTTTGCCTCCAGACAAAGCGATGACCCCTAGAGAGTAAAAATCACATATTTATCCATTCTTTATGTACAGAGACAGAAAAACACTTGCTACTAAATAAATGTACAGGGAATTAGATACACAGTGCTCACAGAAAAAGCCCAAGTTGGATTACTGTGAAAAATAAAACAATCTCCTTTATTTAAAAAGGAAAACAAACTCTTTAAAACATGGATCATCAAACTCTGCATTGGTTTTGTCTCTTTACATCACTTTGCATTTATGAAGTTGTTAATTAGTTTCTCCTCCCTCTAGGTTTATAACTAGCTATTGAGCATTTGTGATTATAACCCAAAAGTTGTTGGTTCTTATGTGATCAAATTATGTACAATTGTGGCAAAAGTATTCCAGGGTGTTTATGACAGCTTTGTGAATCTTGAAAACTATTTTTAGGAGAATTCCAATCAGGAAAGGATCTAATTTTCCCACAGACACTGTCTCATGAAAGTAATTAGTTTTCTAAGAAGAATTTATTCATAAATAAAAACTATTCTAACAAATCTTTAATGATAAAATAAAAGATAGCAATTATTTAGCAAATAATAAATGTTCAATGCTTTTTAAAGCATTTCACACTTTGAATTCATTGAATCCTCAGGACAAAGACAATAGATGATTTCAATTCCCAGACTTTGCAGCTGAGTAAACTAAGCTCTGGAGGATGAAAAGATCTCCGCCATTTTCAGAACACAGACATCCAACTCTGGGAAGGAGATGGGTCAAACAATTTCAAACCATCTTAGGCATTTAGCTTGTAGCTGTCAAGCACATGAAATGGCATGGAGCAGAAGCAGTACTGTGCTCTTCTCTTTTCACCCTGTTGCTCCCCCATTCCTAGTGACTAATACTCATGTTTCCAACCCCACCCTGGCCTCTACATGCTTTCTCTTATTGCATAAACCCTTCTGAAAGCCCAGACCATATGCTACTTTTCTGACAACATCCTTTTCCTCTGCAACCCACAATTCCTATCACCAAAGTCTATTAGGACAAAGAAGCAAGGCAGTACCATGCTAACTTCAAAAATCATTTTTTTGTGAGTGTTTTCACCAATTGTCCAAGTTTGGGTCTCAACACCTTGTCCTCTGACTCATGACCCCCCCATGAAACATGTTAAGCCTTTGGTTTTCATGATTCATTTCCTGGTTAAGTGTGTGTTGGTTTACATCCTCATTCATCAAATTTTGTAAGTTCTTTGAGACCAAAATGCCATTTCCTTAGCCACGTAATCCCTTTGTGGAATTCTCCAAACACAGCAAGGTGGAAAAAGTCTTGTCAGAATGAAATATTCAAAGAAGAATAAAATCAAGGACTTTGTGGTTAAAAGTGTCACAGTGGACAAAGTCTCCAGGACATTTCACTGTTCTATTTTAATATAAGTAGAATGTAAGAATGGTAATTTTGTATACATTGCCATAAATTCATATATGCAATGTGACATACAGGGACATATATTCACCAAATATCCATCTTTATTGAAGCAAATGATATTTATTAAACCTTGTCTATACACAATGAATCAAACATATTCTCACATAATAAAATGTGTTTTATACGCATATGTTAATAGCTAACAAAATATTAGTACACTTGTATTCTTTCTTCAAATTTTGAACAAAAAATTTCTATTTTCTCTAACGTTAAGTCTAATGTTAATGCGTTTATCATTAATTATACATCAGATGAGGAGTTTGATATTCTATGTATGTTTTTATTTTCTCTTTCAAGTTGTATCACAATGTTGTATGAAAGAAACGTTTATTGTTCAATTAAATATAAAGGTGCAGAGGCTCAGACAATTTAATTAAATTTTGTAAAGGTCAAACTACGATTCCACTTCATGCTTGATTACAAACTCTGTTTGGAAAATGATAGGGTAACTCCATGAGTAGCCCAAAGATTTCAGGGCAAAACTGGCCAATAATGATGAACAATCCCAACTTTCCACAGCCTCTCAGATATGCCTATACTAGAATGGAAAATGAAAAGGAAATAATTAATGTGGAGCGGTACAGTTGGGAGGGAACCACAGCAGCATGAGGACCGGGTCAAGGAATGGACTGATGTGGTTGAACTCTGCCTAGGACAATAAAGCTTTTCAGAGAAAAACTGTGGAGAGACAGAGAAAGATGCAGGACATGTATGGCAGAATGCATGAACTGTGGTGGGGTGGGAAGAAGGGAAAGAGGAATGTGTCTAAATTGAACTGAAAAATGATTTCTGAAATACACAAAACATCAATAAAAGTATTATAAAAAATAAAAGGACATAATTTATCTTATGTTACTTGTCATTGCAAGGTGGCACAAGAACGTTGTCAGTATTTATCCCTTTCATTTTTGTCCATTTCTGCTATTGCACATACTGAGTGCTTTTCCCTTAGTTTTCTATGTCAGGAATTATTTTAATATCAACTAATAGTCTGCCTCTGATATTTTCTTTACATGTATTTTTGTCTCCCAGACACAGGTTTTTCTCATTCTACAGCATAAGTCTGGGTTTGGAGTGATTACATTACTTGGCAATTATATTCCCAGGTCCAAGACAATGGATTCTAAGAGAAATTTAACATGACGAAAATAAACCACTGGAAGCAGTAGATAAGACAGCATATTGCATTCATTCTTACAAACAGTGCATTTTCAGATGAGAGTACTCCCTTAGATTCATCTGTTGCTGTCATTTAAGCTGGCTTATACTATACAAAGTTATGGTAGATTTTAATAACTAGCAGAGAAATATTGCCTTGTATAAGTTTAATTTTGGGTGGATATATAATTGTATATCTGCCTAGGGTAATTTTTTTTTTTTATAAGCAAGCTGTGCTGGATATCTACCATTGTCAACTTGACATGCCTGGTGTGAAGGAGTCTCAGTTGAGGACTTTCCTCCATTAGACTGGCCTGTGGCCATGTCCATAGGCCATTTTCTTGATTGTTGAGTGATGTGGGAGGGCCTAGTGCACTGTGGGTGGTTTCACTCCTAGGCAAGTGTTCTTGTATTTTGTAAGAAAGCATGTTGAGCACAGGCCAAATGACCAGGCCAGTAATCAGTGTTCATCCATGGTCTGTGCTCCAGGATCCTGCTCTGAATTCCTGCCTTGGTTCCTTTGATGACTGACTATGCTTGTAAGCCAAATAAACCCTTTCCACCTCAGGTTGTTATTGGTTGAAGGGTTTTGTTACTGCACTTGAAAGCAAACTAGAACACATGTTTACATCATATATATATATGATATTACCCACCATATATATATATATATGGTGGGTAATTTGTAAGTATACTAAACTAAGCATTTATCCTTTGTGGTAAGGACATTCAAATATTCTACTTTTTTCATATTTGCTAACTTGATGTTCTTTTGATCAACTCATATGTAAATCACAGGCCAATAAGGAAAACCTCTTGAAATGTTAGTCTCTGAGAGTTGCACTCTCCTTCATCAACAGCCACAAAGTCCAAGCCAGGGCAGGTAGTACTCACTAGCATTCATCCTGATGCAGGCCTAGTGTATATGAGCTTTACTGCACCTAGGAAGTCATATATGTTAGCCCTAGGTTACAGCTTATATTTCAGCTTCCAAAACATTCCAAGTTATCTGGATGTCTAAGCCCTTAACAGCAGCCAGTGTTTTCACAACTGTGTTGGTCTAGGAAGTTCACATCCTTTAGCATGCAATATTAGCAGTGTTAGTTCTATGGACCTTGAATTTGAGATTTTTGGCCCTGTGGATGAAGTGGCTCTTTGAAGCTCTTCTGTTGACCAGGGCCTGTATCCTAGTTTGCTTTTAATTGCTTTGATAAAGCACTGACCAAACCAACTTGGGGAGGAAAGGATTTACTTGGCTTACAGCTCATGATCCATCCTCAAGGAAGGGAGGTCAAGGCATGAATTCAGAGCAGGAACCTGGAGGCAGAAGCTTGAATGCAGGATCTGAGACACAAACCATGGAGGAACACTGCTTACTGGCTTGCTCCCCTGGTCCATGGCCAGCCTGCTTTCTTATGCAATCCAGGACCACCTGCCCAGGATTGGCACCACCCACATTGGGCTGGTGCCCTCTCACATCACTCAACAATTGAGAAAAATGTCCCCACAGACATTGCCACAGGCCAGTACAATGGAGGAATTTCCTCAACTGAAATTGCCTCTACCCAGGTGTGTAACTAAAGCTATCCAGGACTGGCAGAAATTTCTCTTTTCTGATTCTTTCCCGATAGTTAATTCCATCGCTCCACTCCATCCTTTATTGCCTTGTCTCCAACTGGAGGTCAGATTCTTCATCTATTTTCAACACATCCAAGTGGGTGAAGTTGGCATAATGGTGGTCTACTTGGCTGTGTGACTGATAGTTCATTTGCTCAAGGTGACCAGAACAGCAAAGAGAATCCAATGCTGTTGTTCTGGAGCAGGCAACCTCATCCCCTAACATCTTGGCTTGTTTACTGGAAAAAGACCATCATTGAGCATCTACGAATATAAAAGTTAATACTGTGACTTTTCAGACTTTCACAGTGCTTAACACCTGTTTCCATGCCATTTCCTTTATCTCATAGATGTTTTAAAATTCACAACACGTTACAGCTAAGTGCAGTCTTTCAGTTTACTATACAATGGAATGACAGACCATATTCCTCCTAACTGAAACTTGGTGCTGATTCACTAATATCTCTTCTTCTTCCCTCTCACATTTCCTTTATAGCCATCCTTGAAGATTTTCTCCCATTATTATATACTTATTTGCAATAACTACATTTAGGAAAAGATCACATTAAAGATGATTTATATAATGTTGATATCATATATAAATTATTTAAGGCATCAGTTTATAATTTACTGTGCTGTATTTCAAATGTGTATTACACTTTAGTGAACACTATCACCTTAAAAATTACCAAATGCTCTCAGCCATTTTAAGTTTTATTATCTCATACATATGTGTCTTACACGTTATTTATAATATCATTAGTAAATCGAAAGGCTGCCTCAGGAGGATATGTATAAACTCATACAATTATTTTTATTTATATGCTCAAACAAGGTTGGTTCAATTTCAAAGGCATTTCATATTTCCTGTTTACATTTTGAATGGCTGAACACACAAAGTCCTTGAGTACTCACCTCTTACCTGTGTGTCCAGGCTACTGTTACAGCTGTTCTGTAACTTGCATCATATGTTTCTGCAGAGGTGCTTGAGGCATCAGTAGAAGTCTGGCATGGTCTTTGGAAATTTGGTAGGCTTCTATGGGATAACCACAGAATAATCTCTTATGTTTGGAGCTAAAGATCCTATCATTATCTGTAGAAAACCAGTCTCATTTAAAGAGACTGTTCTTGGATTATTTGAGGGCCTCAGCCTCAAAGATAAACTTCTTGCCCATCAGACATCAACTTACCATTTAACCCACCAAGCCATAAATTTGGGGATGTACATCAAATGGAGCTGTTTGATGTATAATGTGAGTGATATTATCACAGCCTGAAGATATCATTATACTACATGAAGCAGTGGCCCAAACGCTCATAGTTCCCTCTCCTGCTACTTTGCTCCCCACACTGTCACTCTCTGAGTTTGTATCTATGGTCCTATAGGAAGGTGCTTATGGTAAGTATTCTAGTTTGTCTTCCATTGTTGTGACAAAACACTGTGACCGACACCAACTTGGGGAGGAAAGGGTTTATTCAGCTTACATCTCCTGGGTTACAGTTCATTACTCAGGGAGCCCAAGGCAAGAACTCAGGGCAGGAACCTGGAGGCAGGAGCTGAAGCACAGGCCATGGAGGAATGCTGTTCACTGGCTTGCTCCCCTGACTCATGCCCAGCCTGCCTTCTTATACAGTATACAACAACCTGCCCAGGGTGGCACTACTCATTGTGGGCTGGGCCTTCCCACACTGCTTGACCATCAAGACAATACTCCACGGATGTGGCCACAGGCAAATCCAATGGAGCCAATTCCCTAATTGAGGCTCCCTCAACCCAGGTGTGTCAAGTTGACACTAAAGCTATCCAGCACAGTAAGGTAACAACAGGATAACAGTAAAGATTGTCTTATAGAAGAGTTTATACTCTGTGTTGTAAGTGCATGAAAATAGAAAAATACATCACTTTCCTATCCGAACATTTCCAAGTATCAGTGATGAAAGGAATTCCTCCTGGTGAATAGAATTCATGCACCTCACATATGTGCATTTGTTTACAAATGTAAATGACAATTTTAGTACCTTATATAGATCCATGGACCATAGTCAATGGTTTGCCTGAGTAGTTAGGGATTTGTGGAAAATATATTTGAATAATTGATGACAAAGGAACTTGTAGAAGACATGTATGGATAATATTGTTGGAATTTTAATACAGGAAGAATGTAATAATTAAGTGGATAGAGTGATTCATCCTGTGAATTGCAGTACCATTCCCTCTTTATAGTGACTGTTGTCCAATGAGCTAATTAATAAAATGGTCAATGTTACAGTGACACGTGACGATGACTCAACAAGGATTTCCTGATGATGGACACTGCTAAGCATCAAACACAACATTGAGTGCCAAATACAACACCATTCCAAAATGAGCAGCTTATGAACTGAAATGGAGTTGGTTATGTTAGGCCTTTTTCATCATGAAAAGAAAATATTTTGTTCCTACTGGAATAAACAGTTTTTCTGAATATGAATTTGCTCTTTTAACCTGCAGTAGTACCTAGTTTACTATTCCTAGACATGGAGTACCTGTCTACCATCAGGATATTCCTTGAAACATTTCTTCTGAGCAAGGATTTTATTTTACAGGAATAGATTGTGACAATGGACTCATCCTTAAAGAAATTCTGATCTTGGAAATATTCCCCACCATCCCAAAGCAAACAGATCTACTGAAGGACAGAATGAACTTTGGAATATTATTGGAATGGCGTTTGGGCAGTGGTAGCAGTGGGAAAGTGCTTGGTTGGAGGATATGAATAACCTGGAAATATGTCATGTTTCAGACATCCTTCTCTGTTTTTTGTTTGCTTGGAGAATCCTCTTTACCACACTCCCACAGCCATGAGGTTATGCCTTGCCTCAGGCTGCAATAATGTATCAGCTGGCTTGGACTTCAAACCATGAGCCAAATAAATTGTTCTGTAAGTTGATTTTCTCAGGTGTTTTGTGACAATGACAAACATGAACAGTACTGATGCCGCTGAGTCATATAACTTGGTAAGGCATTGCTGAGACTATGAATTCATTAGTGTTTTTTTTTTCTCTTAAAGCTTAGATTCATAAATCAAGGACTCAAAAAGTGGAAATGGAAATCACCCCCACTCATTCTTACCCAGTGACTTGATGAGAGACATCTCACTTCTCTCCCTTAAAAATTTGTTTACCTAGGGTTGCAGAAGCCAGGTTACTTCTACCAAAGGTGCAGTACTGACTCCAATGGAGTGGAAGTGAAGACTCAGCCACTCTGGAATCCTAATGTCTCTAAATTAGCAGTGAAGAAAGGAATGATGGTGTTGGGGGTAACAATTGATCTAGATTGTCAACGGGAGACCATACTTCTACTTCGCAACATAAGTAAAGAAGTCTACAACTGGAATACAAAACATCTCTTACAGCTTTTATTGGTATTAATCCCTGTTAGGCCAATGGAAGTGTACCACAGTCAAATACATATGTGATCACTAATGCCTTAGGAGAGAATGATAGCTTGGATGAGTATTCTATGGTCAGAACCATAGATAGTTGAGATGTTTATTGAAGACAAAGGAAATACAAAATTAGTGATAGGAGAAAATAGTAAAAAAATATCCATCAATGACAAGGTACATAAATCTGACTTTTCATTTTAATTGTCAACTTGAAACTATCTAGAAGAAAGGCTCAATGAAGGATTGGATAGATCAACTTGGCCTGTGAACATCTATGTGGAATTATCATCTTGATTAATAATGTTAATTGATAGGTGTTTGTGCAGCTCACTGTGGGAGTCACCATTTTTTAGTCATGGGATTCTGGGGTGTAAAAGTTTAAAGAGGGATGAAGAGGGGTAGGCACGCATTCATCTCATCCTCTGATCATTATTGTGATTATGTGACTAGCTGCTTCAATTTCTCTTCCTGATTTCCACCTCACTATTGGTTTATAACCCGAAATTGTAAGTGGGATTTAATTTTCTAGATTTGAAGTAACTAGAACTTAGCTTCTGTCTTCCTTCAAAGTTCTGCTTTGTGTTCAGTTTCAAGAAATAAATATTTTTTCAATGAGGCAAGGCCAGGCATGACATTGGTACTGAGTGTATTAGTTACTTTACTGCTGTTACAATAAAAACATAAAAATCAAGGAAGTTTAGTTTTCCTAGTTTTCCAGCTGCCATATTCCAGATAATGGTACACTTTAACCTTCATACCATGATGTTTTTCATCAAATTTCTGTGTATCTATGCTTGTCTCACTATCTCAGGAGATATCTATAAATTTAGGGTACTGACTTATACTTAAATGACAAAGTCAATAAAAATTGTTGAGACTTACTGAAGAAAAACAGAATTTGATATAAAATGTTAGTCTTTAGTTCCTACTTCTGAATCTTGTGCTTTGTCAAAACCAATAAATAAAATTTCCTAATATTAGAATAAAGATGATTGAATAATCTTACTTTTTAATTTTGTTTTTAAACTTGTGTATGGTTTTCAGGTTTCCTGAATGAATATCTACCGATTTTATTCAAAATGTTCCATATTGGGGTTTTCTAATACTATTCTACATGTTTTATTGCCACTTGAACAATTTTTTTTGCATTGCTTCATATTTTATTTGACAGACATCCAATACAAATTTTATTTTCATAGGTGTTTTAGACTTTCTCTTTTCCTATTTTATTATGGTTTCTAATTTCCAAAGTAGAACTAGCATGAATATCTTGTTTGGACATTTATAATTAGGTAGCAATTTTAGAAAATTCTATAAAGCGCTATTGTCTAATAAATTCCTCTAAGTCATCCTCAAATGGAAGCTGTCATTACTGTAATTGCTATCCTGCTTTAGAAGACAAAGCAAGGTCAATGTGCACAGGAAGACACTGTTTAATGGCTGATGATCAGAGGAAGATACCTTAATGTTTAAGTATTTCATTTAAGAAAGGACACTGGGAGGCTTCCGTATAATGACTGGTTAATGCATGCATTTATACAGGGGAAGAAATGGAAATGAATAAAGAATTATGTGATCTCCAGTGACCACACATTCTTTATAGATCATAATGAATGCTTTGCTTTTAAATTAACTCACTGTTCTTATGCCAAGTTAGTCTGTGATTTGACAGAATGAAAAAAATGTAGGTCATTTTATCGAAGATAGCTAAAATCTGAGATAGGACACATTAATATCTATCAGTTGAAAACACACCTGTGAAATTTTGAAGCTGTAATTAGAAAAATATGTGCATGTTTTTCAGTTTTGGTGCAGAAATGCTGTTATTCTAATTTCCCCTGTATAAATAATCTCAGATGTATTCAAGCCAGACAACCTTTTAAAGGGAAATAATGAATATGACACATATTTACTATTTCTTATTATTTTCATTTACTGGAAATGTGGAAAATTTTAGCATATGTAAACATTTATTTTCCACAAACAGATTTCCCTTGAAATATTTAAAATGGTTCCTTGTAGAAATGGATATCACCATGTCTCCATGCTAGAAATGGATATCACCATGTCTCCATGCTAGAAATGGATATCACCATGTCTCCATGCTAGAAATGGATATCACCATGTTTCCATGCTAGAAATGGATATCACCATGTCTCCATGCTAGAAATGGATATTACCATGTCTCCATGCTAGAAATGGATATCACCATGTCTCCATGCTAGAAATGGATATCACCATGTCTCCATGCTAGAAATGGATATCACCATGTCTTCATTCTAGAAAGCAATGGGTGCTTTCTTGATCGAATGGTTTTCATTTTGTACCTCTATGATTTTGGAGGTCTACAAAATCATCTGGGAGTATTTTATAGGATTTAGAAACATTTTGAAATTTAATATGGAAATCATTTTTAATATTGAGAGGCAAATAAACAATTACGTTTTTCTAGTTTTGTCAGTAAATATCAATACATTATTTTCTTCACAGTGATTGAATGTGTGTGTGTATACATATATATGGAGAGAGAGAGAGAGAGAGAGAGAGAGAGAGAGAGAAAGAGAGAGAGAGAGAGAGACCCAAACCCATATATTTACTTTGAGAAAATTTCAAGATATATTATTGAACCAATTATGCACAGTTTGGATCTCTGGTAGGTTACAAAACATATGTTGTTACACTGGGAAGTAGTTAGATTATAAAATAAACTATAAAAATGATTTATTAACAGAAGCTGGTATATGGACACAGTGCTTCTTACCAAGTCCTGACTTTGTGGAGGAAGCAATATACAATGAAAAACCAGAAACTTTAGAATTTAAACCAAGAATTGTTAAACAGGGCACTTCTTAGGCCAAAACAGTACAGGGGAAAGAAAAGATAGATTAATAGTGATGGGGAGAATATTGAGAATGAGAACATCCAGTCCCCTAAGTCATCAGGCTTATAATCTACTCTAGACTGTGAAAATATCTAAATGAACTCTACTTGTTGAATGAGTTCAAAAAACAATGCCTTCTAAGTAGTACTGATGAAAGGTCACATTATAATCCAGCACTGTTGAAGTTCTATATAATTTTAGTTTAAAGATCTTAGGCTATGTATTGTTAGTCTAAAGTTCCTTTATCTCCTGGGCTCAGGGACCAATCATGTCAATTCTCTGGATAACAAAAAAGAGAAACGTCTGTTAAAAGGTAGACAGGATAGAAACTTTGGGTGAACAGTCAGATTTCAGGAATGACTTTCAGTTTTCAGGAATCCAAAGACCTTCTTTATAAAAAAGAATCGGGAGCTCTTATTTGGTTTATAAAGAAAATACATTGCTGTGACCAGCCAAGTGGGTAACCTGATGGAGATCCTCCTTGGTACACTGGACACAGGTTTAAGTTACAATGCTAATCTCTAGTTTCAGTTTGGAGAGTGGTATCATGATAAAATAATGTGCATTTATATTTGACCCTTTAAAAATATGATTCTACAATTCTTATTATTTTATTTTTGAGTTTCTGCCAGGACATTAGTAGAGTAACACTTTTCTTAATCTTCTAACATCTCAAGGCAATTGCTGTCAATAGAAGGAGCCCATTTGAGATTGCAAGTGTAGGATGTTAAAATGAAGTCATTCACATAGTTAATACTGTTCCTGTGAGATTTTTAGCTTGCAATAATATTCTTAATGAATGCTATGATTAGAAACTAATTGCATTGTTTGAGAGTATGCATATTTACAATTTAGGACATACTTGTTTCTAGTCTGCTGCCCAGAGTACAATTTGTTTTGTTCTGGCATCCTCCCTTCCAGGCATTTAATTCTGTGAGTAATTCTAATTTGATCTAATTGTATGTTGTCTCATGCCTACGCTGAGTATACAGGCAAGGCTGGCATCACGATTTGTCTAGGTTTCCACATCCCTGGTGTCCATTCATACATAGACACTCAGTACTAATAAACTGCCAACACACACTTTTTTATTGCATTTTCTCTGTCCTGCGTCCATCTGTTCCCAGTGCTCTGCTTTTGCTCCGTACCCATTCTTGGATTAACAGCATCTGTCTAATTTGACAATTTCACCTGAAGTTTATAGCATAACTTGAACCCATCGGACCACCCTAAAAGACCAAACCCAATGTGAAATCCATTACACATTTGTGGAATTCTTAAAGTGTTCTGAAATGACCAGGCAGCTAGTATGATACTACCTTTGCATAAGGTGGGTATAAACTTACTAACCAGAACATTGAAGGGCTTTCCTTTAAACAGAATTATTTCAATTCAACACTGATAGGTATTCACTTTAGGCAATTCAGGGTGAATGTTATACTCACAGGTTAATAAAGCTAAATGAATATACATCTTATGTAGTCATATTTCTCCTTATTTAAATAATTCAAAGACTATATATTTCAATTTATTTGGGGCACTGTCTGTTTCTATATACGATAATGCATTCCACAGTTGTGTTCCTTTTTTTGCTGCAGGTAAATGTACCTGTGTTCTCTCTCTCTCTCAAACACACACACACAGGTGTGTGTGTGTGTGTGTGTGTGTGTGTGTGTGTGTGTGTGTATCCTTAGGTATATGAGTTTATGTTTCTGTGTATATATGCTTATGTGTATATATTTGTGTATGTATATTTGTGTTTATGTATAAATATGTTCTGCTTTAAACTACAAAATTTACTCACTTAGCTGAACTCGTGAGCTTACTCAGTAGTAATTTTCTTTCCTTCTCACTGCAATAATTAACTCTGTCCTCGGAGCAAAATTCAAGTAAGTTTTCCTTAGGTAGGCCATTCTTACTAGGTCATAGTCATTAACAAAAATGGATTGAGTGTCCAATATGCACCAGGAGTTGTCAAGCACACTGACTTATACCAGTAAACAATTTGGCCTAGGATATATTTTCTTTCCTTGCAACATTCCTTTACATTACTTATAATGGATATTATTTAATTTTATTAGCGAAGAGCTTTAATATTTACACCGTCACTCATCTTTTCACTGTGTGGAACAAGAAAGAATATGTGCAAATTTATTTTTAGTCACTTTTTGAAACCAATCTCACAGAGTTTCAATACCCAGTATTTGTAAAGTAAAGGAATAATATGATTCAGGGCCATATGAGTAGGAGAATATAAAGGATGTTTGATTCTGACAAGCTTACACAGCACTACAGATCCTTATTCAGTTAACATCTTTGTTCTTTATAGAACCCAAAGGTTTATACTTCTTGAGGACATTCTGAGGGAAGAATGTGCTTTCTCTAGATTTTTCTAATTTCATCATTCAGGGCTTTGAAATCCTTGGAATTTTTGATTGATTCTTCCTCACATGTAGAGATGGAAGAATTTTCTTTTATTTTTAATGGATAGGAAGAGGATACATGGGTTTCTGGGAAAAGGAGTGTCATTACTGTAAAAATAAGAAGTGTGAGATGGTCCATGGGGAAAAAGGGGAGTGGGTTCTAATCTCCATTCTGTTACTGCACCTTTAAGAATCACTTTAAATGTTTGTCACAAGATCAAGGTTGAATGTTAAATTTTGTTACTCTGATTTTTAGTAATGCTAGAAATAATTCTGTTGTTTCTTAATAAGAGATTGTCATTTCTCTCCTCCCCCTTGGGTCACTGTTTAACTGAGTTGGCATGGGTCCTGTGCTTGATGCCACCATTGCCACATGTTCACATGTGCAAGCTTCAATGGCCTCAAAGCCTCTGCTCCCCTGTGTTCATGAACCAGCCTTGGCCCTTTCCATTTTCTGGAGAAGGAGGAAACTGATAGATGGGCATCCCTATACTGAAGAATACTGAAGACTAATTGCTGCTTGGTGAAGTATAATATGCTTTACTTATGATCTCTGAATGAGCTGAGTAGACTCCAGTGCATGAATTTACACTTAAGGGTACAGATTCTTGACTGGATAGGTCTTACCATATATGGCAGAATATATGAGGTCAGTCTGGTGGGCAGTTGGAGAGGCATGTTTGGGGAAGGGGATCTAAACTTAATTGAGAACTGAGCTATGAAGCTACAAAAGCTTATAAATAATATAAGAATAAGAAAAGGAAATTTCAAAATATTCACTCTTCTATGATTAAGAATCACTGTTAATGGGTATAGGGTTATCATTTGGATCAACTTTACAGAAATCATAAATTTTTAAAAAATATTTCAGTTGTCCTTATGTCCACTATCTAATGACTTCTTTTAAATGAATGTAGTATTCATATCTATATTTTGGATTCACTCTGCAACACTGATAGCAAGGAAGTTCAGAGAGGTTGAAATTTTTTAAGGTCATTTGCAGTGTCAGTAAGTTTATTTTGTTTCCCCTTCTCATTACTACTGCTGTCAAAATAACAGGTTCAATCTGTGTTATGTTCTCATTACTAACCTTGGATGAAACATCAAAATTCTAATGCCTTGTATTTTTGAAGGATTAAAGATCACACTCTGCTATATTGACCTTTTCAATATTCCATCAAAATGGATTTCTAGAAATCACTTTGGAAAATATCCGTTTGTCTCCACTGCCATCCTCCACACCAGAAACTTGTTCCCTTGTCTAATTGGGAAAGGGAACTATAGAAATTGTTCAAGAAGACAGATATGAGTCCTAAAGAGGTCATATAACTGAGAGTTTATATATGTGTATAAAACATCCATGTGCCATTCATACAATAAACATATAATATTGAAATATCAAACAGATTTTATAGCATAGTGATATTGCATCCATAGGTTTAGAATTCTAGTCCAAATATTAAGTTCTACATTATCAATTTAAGGCATGTATCCCCTCATTCTCACTAATAAAATGTAGGTTAAAACTGCATCTATATATCCGAAGTCAATATATTAAATTCTCCTACCCTAATATTATCTGACATTCTGTATGTTTGTGACCTAAAGCTTATTGGAATTTGCTATAATGGGTACCATAGCAAATAATAATATCTAAAATTAACCCAGAACTTAATCAAGCCAGTCAATAATAATATGTATTTTTGTTATTATTATCTGAACTGCTCTCATTATCTATAGCAGATAGGTGAAGAAACTGTGAAACAGAATCACATATGACTCAAGGCCACATAGCACCCAAGTAAGTCATCTTAAAATAAATATGAGCATTCCTGTCATTCATTTAGTGCGACTTCATGATTATAGTCATATCATAAGAATTTATTTGTTTATATGGAAAATATTTCAAATGACAATATTATCCTACTAGCATAATTTTATTTTACTACAATTTACACAGATTACTATGTTTTACTATTATTTAATTTAGGAAAATAAAGAATGTAATCTGCAATGAGACAGGAATAAATCAGATTTAAAATTGATCCCTTGATGAATCATGAAATCATAATTGTGTAAATCAAGAATGTAATCCTAAAATCCTATGTCATGTCCTATTTTGATTGAGTTCACAGATAGGGATTATTTTATTGCTACATTACTCAACAGAAAATTATACTTTCTCTACTATATCATGCATAATAATTTAGATAAATTTTCCTGAAAATAATGATAACAATGCAGACAAATCCTCACTAATGTAGTTTAGTAAGTCTAAATATTTATAATTTTTGAATTAAACATAATTTATACATTTACTTGTAAAAACTTCTAATTATGCATTGAAAATAAAAAGTAGAGGGGTTGCTAAATGGGTCAGTTGATGTAGGTTAAATATGCTTAAGTCCCCCTTTATTTACCCATTTAATTAAAAATGAATAGTAAAAATAATTCACCATAAATTTTTTACTTTAAACAATTATTTGGTATGGCAAAATTATATGTTCTCCAATTTGAACTTTTAACTAAATTGAACTTTTCTCCTCCTCACCTAAAACACACATGCATATTCTACAGAAAGTTAATACAGATTTCCAAATTTTAATATAAATTTTAAAGACTATAATTTCTTGTATCTTCTTTGTAGATTTTGAGGGCTTAATTGCTATGTTGTGGCTGCACTTATCAGAAAGCATTGAAAAGTGTTAATTACTTTGTACTTTGGTTAGATATGAATGCCTTTAAAATTTAACATTTCCCCTAGAAGCAAATAAGGTCCACGTTTATTATGCTGCATAAATTATAAAATGAATTGAAATAATTAAGCCAAAGGCACTCATACACCAGCTTTAAAATACGTTTTTTTTTTTTTTTTTTTTTTTTTTTTTTTTTTTTTTTTTTTTTTTTTTTTTTTTTTTTTTTTTTTTTTTTTTTTTTTTTTTTTTTTTTTTGGGTGTTTTTAAGACAAAGTCTCAATTGTTTAGCCCCAGCTGTCCTGGAACTCACTCTGTAGACCAGGATGGCCTTGAACTCACAAAGATCCGCCTGCCTCTGTCTCCCAAGTGCTAGGATTAAAGGCGTGAGCCACCATGCCCAGCTAAAATTCTATAAAACATATTTGTTATAATCATAAGAAATCTGTCATGGATTATGGGAGAATTTTTGTGTCTTTGTATTTCTGTGTGTTTACCTGTGACTATGCATGTATGTACACTTGCATATGTACATTTATACAGTATGTGGCAAGAGTTAAGAAAAATAAATGAAGAGTACAAAAATATAGAAATGGCTTCATAGTCCGCCCCAGCTGCCAGACCTGCCACCAGCGCCCTGCTGTCAACTGCCTCGCGAATAACAAAGAAGCTGGAAATCTAGGAGAAGATAAAGTATATTCAGCACCCAAATCAAGAAATCGAAAAACCAGGAAATGCACAATTTTGAGGACAAGTTAACATGTTCCATTTGTTACAGTATTTTTGAAGATCCTCATGTACTACCATGTTTTCATACATTCTGTAAAAATTGCTTGGAAAATGTTCTTCAGGCATTTGGTAACTTTTATATATGGAGGCCTTTATGAATTCCACTCAAGTGTCCTAATTGTAGAAGTATTATTGAAATTGCTTCACCTGGTATAGAATCTTTACCTGTTAATTTTGCATTAAAAGCAATTATTGAAAAGTAGCAAGAAGACCACCCAGATGTTGTCACCTGCCCTGAGTATTACAGGAAACCATTAAATGTTTACTGTCTACTGGATGGAAAGTTAGTTTGTGTCCATTGCCTTACTATAGGCTAACATCATGGGCATCCTATTGATGACCTTCAGAGTGCCTATCTGAAAGAAAAGGATACACCTCAAAAGTTGCTTAAACAGGTAATGGACACACACTGGACTGATATCACTGGTCTTATTGAAAAGCTAGAAGAACAAAAATCTCATTCTGAGAAAATGGTTCAAGGTGATAAGGAAGTTATTCTCTGGTATTTTAAGGAGATTACTGATACATTACAGCAGAAAAAAATATTTTTCCTTGCAGCTCTCTGTGATGTTGGCAATCTGATTAATCAAGAATATATTCCACAGATTGAAAGAGTGAAGGAAGTAAGAGAGCAACAGCTCGAGCTGATGGCAATGAACACATCTTTACAAGAAGAGTCTCCAATTAGATTTCTTGAAAAAAATTGATGATGTCCACCAACGTGTGCAAATCTTGAAACAAAAACAACTTCCTGAGGTCCAGCCTGTTGAAATTTATCCCCGAGTAACCAAAGTATTAAAAGAAGAATGGAGCAGAACAGAAATCAGACATATAAAGAGAGCTGCCATTCCTGAAATGAAAATTTCTTCAAAAAGGATACCATGTTCCTGGCCTGATAAGGATGAAAAGGAAATTGAATTTTGTTACATTTTCATTTATTTTTAATATATATTTTGTAAAAGATTATCAAATCCATGTTCCCCACCCTATGCCCCCACCCCACCAGAGCTCATGCACTCTGTCAAACATGCTTTTCATCTCTTTCTCAGTCTTTCTCGATATTCTCCATGTGGAAGTTGACTGTTTTGAGCAGAAGTTCACTATTTCAGTCAGTTTTTTGATGCAGCCCTTTCAGTTGTTGTTGTTGCTGTTGTTATTGTTTCCAGTATGCATCACTTCCAACTGCTTGGACAAAAGCTCAAGGGGCCATGCACAAGAAATACTTACAACTAGGTAATTGGAACTAGCATCCACAGATGAGGGATACCATTCATCATTTGTTTTTCTGGGACTGTGTAACTTCACTCAGCATGATGTCTTCTAGCTTCAGCCATTTTACTGCAAAGCTCATGATGTCATCTTTCTTTACTGCTCCATAAAACTCCATTGTGTAGATGTACCACATTTTCTCTATCCACTTGTCAGTTGAGGGGCATTTGGGTTGGTTCCAGCTCCTTGCTATCATGAAGAGAGCTGAAATAAACATGGCCGTGCATGTATCTCTGTGGTGGGGTGAGTCTTAGGGGTACATGCCTAGGAGTGGTATGGCTGGGTCAGGTGGCAAGTCCATTCCAAGTCTTCCAAGGGTTCTCCACACTGCTTTCCATAGTGGCTGTATGAGTTTACATTCCCACCAGCAGTCGATGAGTGTTCCCCTTTCCCCACAACCTCTCCAGCACTTGGTAACATTTGTTTTCTTGATCCTGGCCAGTCTTATTGGAGTGAGATCATATCTTAAAGTGGTCTTAATTTGCATTTCCCTAATTATTAGTGACATTGAACAGTTTTTAAGATGTTTCTCAGCCATCTCTAATTCCTCCTCCTTGAACTCTCTAATCAGTTCTTTGCTCCATATTTGAGTGATTCATTTGTTTTCTTTCTTCTTTGTTTGTTGAGTAGTTTGTATACTCTGGAAATCAATGCTTTGTCAGATGTTTCTACAGTGAAGTTTTCCTTCCACTCTGTGGGATTTGTCTTCACTTCCTTGATTGTTTCTTTTGATGTACAGAAGCTTTTGAGTTTAATGAGGACCATTTGTCAATTGTCGACCTTAATTCTTGCGCAGCTGCTGTCTGATTTAGGAAGTCTTTCCCTATGCCTATGTCTTGCAGTCTGCTGCCCACTTTTTCTTCTATAGCCTTCAGAGTTTGGGGTTTCACGTTGAGGTCTTTAATCCATCTGGAGTTGACTTTTGTACAGGGGGAGAGGTAGGGATTTAATTTGATTCTTCTACAAGTGGTGATCCAGTTTTGCCAACACAACTTGCTGAAGATGCTGTCTTTTCTCAATTGTGTCTTCTTGGCCCCCTTATCAAATTGAGATGCCTGAAATTGTATGTGTTCAAGTTTGGAACTTCGGTTTTATTCCATTGGTCAACAGATCTGTTTTTGTGCCAGTACCAGGCTGTTTTTATGACTATAGCCCTGTAGTATAGTTGGTTAACTGGGGTAGAGGTCTATCTTGTTTATTCTTTCAAAGAACCAACTTTTGAATTCATTGATTTTTTGTATTATTTTCTTTTTCCTGTTTCATTGATTTCTGCTCTGATGTTTGTTAGTTCTCCTGTCTGTTGCCTTTAGGGTTCACTGTTGTTGCCTCTCAAGTGCTTTTAGCTGCAGTGTTAGATCATGCACTTGTGCTCTTTCTGTTTTTCTAATGTAGGCACCCAGGGATATAAACTTCCCTCTTAGGACTGCTTTTAAGGTATCCCATAGGTTTTGTTGTGTTGTATTGTCATTCAGTTCCAGGAATGCTTTTATTTCTTTCTTTATCTCTTAATTGACCCATTCATTATTCAAGAGTGTGTTGTTTAGTCTCCATGTGTTCTTGTAGGCAGTAGAGCTTATCCTGTGTTGATGTTGAGCTTCATTGCACTGTGGACTGATAGAATACATGAAATTATTTCAATCTTTTTGTATTTGTGGAGGTTTCTTCTGTGTCCCAGTATGTGGTCAATTTTGGAGAATGTTCCATAGGGTGCTGAGTAGAAGTGTATTATCTGGTATTAGGGTGGAATATTTGGTAGAGGTCTATGAGGTCCATTTGGTGTATCATATCATTCAGTTGAGATGTCTATCTGTTTATTCTTTGTCCTTTTGACCTGTCCAAAGGGCTCAGTGGGGTATTGAAGTCCTCTAATATGAGTGGACTTGGGTTAGTGTGTGACTTGTGGTCCTGGAGAATTGTCTTTATAAAGTTTGGTGCACCAGAGTTTGGTGCATATATATTCATAATTGTGAAATCTTCTTGATGAATTGTTTCTTTTATAAAAATGTGATGGCCTTCTTTGTCTCTTCTGATTTCTTTTACTTGAAGTCCATTTTGTCTGATATTAAAATAGCAACACCTGCTTTCTTTTTAGTACCATTTGTTTGGAATATTTTTTTCCATCCTTTCACTTTAAGGTGGTGCCTCTACTTGAAGGTAAGATGTGTTTCTTGTAGACAGCATATCGATGGATTCTGTTTCCTAATCCAATCTCCCAGTCTATGTCTTTTGATTGGGGAGTTTAGTCCATTAATATTTAAGGTTATGTCTGATAGGTTTATGTTGCTTCCTTTTGCCTTATTATCCATTTGCAGTTTTGGTTTAGGTTTTTGCTTCTGCAGTTATGCTTTTATTGATTTCTCTTTCTATGTGCCTGGGGATGGTTGCTCCTTTCTTCTGTCCTTTGAATTGCTTCAAGTATTCTCTGAAGGGTTGGTTTTCCAGACATTTATTCTTTCATGTTGTTTATGTCATGGAACATTTTTCTCTCTCCTTCAACTATAATCGACATTTTTGCTGGGTATAGTAACCTGGGTTGGCATCCATTGTCCTTTAACACTGGGAATGCTTTGCTCCAGGTTCTTCTTGCTTTTATAGTTTGCATTGAGAAGTCAGTTGAATTCTGATAGGTTTCCCCTTATAGTTCACTTGTTGTTTTTCTCTTGTGGCTTTAAGGATTTCATCCTTGTTTGGGGTGTCTAGCATTTTAACTATGATGTGGCATGGAGAGTTTCTTTTCTGATCTTGTCTGTTTGGAGTTCTATGTGCTTCTTGTATTTGTATTGGTTTGTCTTTTTTTAGTTTGGGGAAATTTTCACCTATTTTTCTGTTGGAGATCTGATCAATACTATTTTCTTGGATTCTTCTCCTTCCTCTATTCCTATGATGCAGAGGTTTGATCTTTTCATAGTGTCCCACAGTTCCTGGTTATTCCATTTTGTGTATTTTAAAATTTTTCATAATCTTTACTTGAGGTTTTTAGTTGTTCTGTGTTATCTTCCAGGACTGATATTCTTTGTTCTGCTTCCTCCATTCTGCTTCTGAGACTTTTTCCATTCCTTTCCTCTTGATTGGATGAGTGTTTGATTTCCTTTTTCATTTCCTCTTCTGATTTCTTTAGTATTTCTACTTCCTTTTGGAGCCTCTCAATCCCTTCCTGTAGCTCTTTGCTTCCCTGGTTGGTTTCCTTATCTTTTTCAGCATGGGATCTTTTCAGTGTTTCTACTTCCTTCTTGAGTTCTTCATTCTCTTTTCTTAATTTTTTGATTTGCTCTTTATAGTCTTGCATTTCTTTAAGTATGTTCACAATTATGTTTCTGATATCTGTGTCCTGGGCCATCCACAGGGGGATCCCACTGTAGGAATCTTCCACAGTGTTGGTAGAACTTGGTGTGGGATTATCCAGCACGTTTCCCATACTGTCTCTTCTTCATGTTCCTGGCATATGGGCTTCTCCTTGCTTGTATTCCAATGTGAGTCCCAAATGCCTCTTCACTGTGTTGAAGACTTGCTTTGCTTGCTTCCTTCAGATACCTTTGTAATCCAAGTTGGCCGGGGGGTAGAGGAAGATCTCCAGGAAATTGAATTTTTAATTTTTTTTAAATTTTTACTTATTTATTTTTTTATGTATATGAATGTACTGTCCGCATGTAGGTTTGTGCACCCGTGTCGTGCAATGCTGCGGAGGTCAGAAGAGGGCTTCGGATTCCCCTGGAACTGGAGTTCTCCTAGAATTGGAGTTTCAGACGGTTCTTGGCCACCATGTGGGTGCTGGGGATGGAACCCGGGTCCGCAGCAAGAGCAGTTGGTGCTCTTAACCGCTAGGCTATCTCTCCAGCCCCGAGTTTCTAAAAATTTTAAACATCATTATAATTTCACTAATTTCAGTGATCCTAATGATAATACTCCTTTTCAACCAGCATATAATAACTTTCTTAAATGAAATCACTTCGCTATCTCTGAAGTGTTTTTGTCTGTTTACCAAAGTTTATCTAGTAATCTATATGACTTAAAAAAACATAATATGCTACAGTTTATATTTGTTAAAGGAATTCATGTGGAAAATAGTTTCTCATTGAAAACCCCAGTCTGAACTGTTAAATGGGCTTAGTCTGGCAGAGGTTAAACAACTGACAGATGGAAAACTAAGGGTAGCCAGAGATAGAAAAAAATATTAAATCATCTATTGTTGGATAGAAATGGTGTTTTGCTTAGAAATGACATAGAATTTGAAAGATAGTTTAAATCATTAGAAAATTATATATCTATTTGATTTGAATTAAACTTAGTACAATATCTTATCCCATTTTTATTGGTTTGATAGAATCAGTACTACTTTGACATTTAAATATCCTCGTTACCAGTATTCTTTTTTACTGTCATATACAATAAGGGTCAGCTTTGCAAAGTTCTTTATAGATTTTTGATTAAAAGATGACAAGATCCTCAAGGTATATATACCTGTGTGTGTGTGTGACTTGAAACTTTTGAATCTGTGTATAGAGGTGGTAAAATTTTTCTGAAAATGTTAAGGACTGTTTAAACATCTTTTTGGTCAAACATAACTCAGAGCTGCTTTTAGATTTAAGAGCCCTACTATGTTTATCAAGATTCATATGACATAAGGCTTTTGCTTTTGGATAAACCAAGTACTGGGAATGATGATGTCTAATACATACTTTATAGTTCATATAATTTTTGGAACTTTTTGAGACAGGGATTCCCTGTAGCCCCAGCTGGCCTGGAACTCACTGTAGACCAGGATGGCCTTGAACTCAGAGAGATCTGCCTGCCTCTACCTCCCAAGTGCTAGGATTAAAGGCATGCACCACCATGCCTGGCTGTTCATATACATTTTATGATTGTATTTAGGAACTGGGTGTTTGGAATGAGGTATATCTGAAGTCCCTGGGTGAATGAATGAGGGAGAATCCCTAGGTCACAGTCAGCCTGGGTATCTGAGATCCCATCTCAAAACACCACCACCCCACAAGATGTTAAAGGTCTACCGGAATAGCACAGTGGTTGAGTCCCTGCCTAGCATACTGTCTCTGGAACCTCAAAACAAAAATGTATTTGATTTTGTAATGTTGTAGTCTTGTCAGTCTAACAGTTCTTAGATAAAAATTGAAACATTATTAGGACAATCATGGTGTGATTTTATTTTCAAGACTTTGATATGATCTAAACTGTATTCATCTTATTTTAAATTTTCTGTCAAATGTTCTGTGCTAATATGTAAATGAATCAACAATTTATTTTTTTTTTGAGGTCTTGTAGCTGCCACAGCTGGTTTGGAACTTACTCTGTAGACCAGGCTGGTCTCGGACTCTGAGATCCTTCCTTTGCTTACAGAGTACTGGGTTTAAAGGCATCCACATCCAGCTACATTCTTTTTCTTTTGAGATGGCCCCTGGTCTCTCTTCATAGCCCTTGCTGAAAATAAAATCAGCCTCCCAAGTGATGAGATTATAGGTGTGAGTCACCACATCTGGCTACTCTTGCATTAACTTTTTGTTAGAGCTCATTAAGTCAGAGCCTTTAATTTAGTTCCCTTAAGAGGGACTAGTTTTTGATGCTTGCAGTAGGACTTGGGTTTATTGCCCAGGAAAATCTTCACTACAGATTTGCTTTCCAGAAACCCCAAATGGGTTGCTGTTAGATCATCACTGCTGGGAGCCTAATTTAGTTTCAAAGACTTTATAGGTTAGATTAGGCTTATTGATTCATTATAGGTAAATAAAACTATCCTCAAGGTTAAAACACTCCTAAGGGTCTTCACCCTCTGAATACATTTCATCACCAAGATCAAGTTATGATCACAGTAACTGAAAAGATCTGAAAGAGTGTAATGGAGGTGAGATGAAATATTATGTTCAGTTATTAATGTATTTTAGTCAAACCAGTGTTTTAAAGTAACTATTGGCAAACAGAGAAATGGCATATTCTGTATTATGTCTGACAATTTTGAAGGGGTACTGAACTTTAGAGATGAGGAGCCACACAGAATTCAGTGCCATGTCAGCAGGTGGGAGAAGTCATTTTTTCAGTGTTTTATATGTTTTGTTTTCTTGGTGTTTTTGAGACAGAGTAACCCTGTAGCCCCAGCTGGCCTTGAACTCAAATGATCCCCTTACCTCTGTCTCCCAGCTTCAGTGTATATATGCTTAGGAACCTGAATAAGGAAAGATTAATGTTCTTTAGGTTCAAAAAATGTTAACACAAGCCATCTTTTATTTTTGGTAATATCTATATATTGTATTTTTACTGGAAGGATGAAGTTGTGTAATTCAAAGTGACTTTTGAGAATTTGGAGTTTTCTGTGTAACAATATATTTTAATAAAGTGGTCATTTACTTGCAAAAAAATGGCTTCATAAAATAATCACATATCATGACCATTCCCTCATATATACATCCTAGTATCATATCCCTGTCCTTTGATCCAAATAAATTTTTTTTCTATTATCTTTGGGAGATGACTTTCACTCAATGAAAATGTAGTTTTAGCTGATGTGGTTTAATTGTATATTTAATTCAACTCTAACTATTTTCAAAATACTTTTATTAGTTGAAATTCATCACAAGTTTGAGATATATGCTTTGCTTCATCAATTAGTTCAATTTATTTATTTTTATTTTTATTTATTATTATTATTATTATTATTATTATTATTATTATTTTGGTCTTTTTGAGACAGGATCTCCCCGTAGCTCTGGCTGTCCTGGAACTCACTCTGTAGACAAGGCTGGCCTCGAACTAGCAGAGATCCGCGTGCCTCTGCCTTCCAAGTGCTAGGATTAGAGGCGTGCGCCACCACGCCCGGCATTTACTTCTTTCTGTATGTGTATCAATGTACTGTCTGCATGCAAGTTTGTGCACCCGTGTCGTGCAATGCCGCGGAGGTCAGAAGAGGGTATCGGATTCCCCTGGAACTGGAGTTCTCCTGGAATTGGAGTTTCAGACAGTTCTAGGCCGCCATGTGGGTGCTGGGGATCGAACTCGGGTCCTCTGTAAGAGCGGTCGGCACTCTTAACCGCTAGGCCATCTCACCAGCCCCATAGTTCAATTTATTTTTAGCATTGACTTTATCTATGAACCGAATATGAGAAAATCTTTCCTTAATTAAAAATGAGAAAATCAAACTTATTATTTGAATTTTAACCTAATATATTACAGGGAAAATTTTAAACGGTGGCATTTAAGCCAAGATAAAAATGTTGATAGTCCTATGACTACTTAAAAATAGTCTTTAAAACCTACAAGTAGACTTTCAATTATTATAGAATTGTAGTAATAAACCCATTGTAAACTTAAAATACAGTAAATTGAAAATGCATCCAATATACCTAGACAGTTAGTCACCTTACAATAGGACTTACAGCATGCAGCACTCTGCATAGTACCAGCTGTTTAACTCAGACTCTGTGGCTCCCTGGTAAAGTCCAGCACCACAGGATGCTGTTTCATTGGTAAAAATCAAACTTCTGGTTAAGTGAGGCCTCTGTCTGATTATGGAGCCAAAAAGCATGACAAGCACTGCCGGGCAGGTGCAATGTGTATATTATATGGTAAAAAAAAAAAAAATCTGGCTAAATGCTAAGCAAAGAAATTTGTATTAAATTGCTATTTCCTGTATTTTGGTTTCTCCCCCCACCTCTCTCTATGATTTCCACTTCTCATCAGATCCTCAGATGTCAAGTTTCACTGCCATGTATTTTAATTATTCTGTCCTGTTATATACCAGGGCTATGTTGCATGAACAGTGAAAATCCTAAATGTGAAAGGCATAGAACTGTTTTTCTTTATAAAGGAATAACCTCTTCTAGGTCTTTAAATGCCACAGTAAGTCAATCAAACTATAATTGACTCTAATTGGGACTCCCACAAGCTCTTTATCTTCAAAAAATAGTACCTAAAGTTAAGAAGAGGTGAAAAATTCATCTGTGACTTTAAGTGTTCTGATGTTCATTAGAAAATAATTCTGATAGTAAGCCAGGTAAAGAAATTTAGAAAAGATTAGCCTAAATAAACCAGAGGTAGTGCCATTTATTTAAATTGAAAACATGGGTCCAGTATTTTTACTGGTGACCCAATTTTAAAATAATAAATAAATAAAAATAAAGTGATCTTTTCTGTTATGTTATTCATTTTAGTGTTAGAGAAATGCACAAGGACAAGCTTCCCATAAACAGTAGCGCTTATCACAGGCAGATTACATATAATATATAATATATAATATGTTTATGTATACATAGACAATTAAATTTTATTTTTATATGTTTATATGTGTGTGTGCGTGTGTGAACACACAAACTTATCAGAAGTTAACTTTAAATCATTATTCTGTAACTAAACTTCCTTTCCATTCAAGCCAAGTGTATTTCAATTATAGTTATTCAGCTATATTCTTAGAAACTGTATATAAACATCTATATTTGGTAATGTTAATATGATTGAGACAATTGAATATTTCAGCATAGCTAACAGAGAAGATTTCAAATATTCCCCCTGACATAAACTCATTGTATATCTGAGGTGATGGGCCAAATACTGTATATAGGATCATGTATTAGTTACTTTTCTGTTGCTGTGATGAAATACCATGACCAGAAGCAACTAGACGACCAAGGGAAAGTTCACAAGGGTGGGGGAGGATGGGAGCAATAAGCCAGGAGAGGAAGCTGTGAGGTAGTGTCTTCAACCCTAAACGTGAAGCAGAGAGGTGGATGTGGAAGTAGGGTGAGGCTATGAGCTCTCAAACCTGCCTCTTGTGAGTACTGTATTCAAGTGTACAAACACATGTAATATATATATATATATATATATTCTCTACAAACAGTGCCACCAACTAAATGTGAAGTGCTCAAATACAGGGCCCATGGGGGTCATTTCTCATTCAATCTCCCACAGATCAGTATCCATGTTCACATGTATTGAGATGCTATCTAGTACCCCAAAATATGTGCATTGACTGTGTTACTTAAATTTATATGCTAAGAACAAAAAAATAAAGTTCTTGAATAGAGAGAGAGATATTTTTTGCTCTAATGGTTTGATCAATTAATATTAATATACTGGTATCCGATTAGTTATATTCTAATCACCTATGAGTTCTTCTCTGTAAAGTAGAATTCTGTAGTGGGCGAGATGACAGAGTATTACATCAAACAGTAAAACCAAAAGGAACTGAGCAAAAGGAACTTACCAAATATGGACAGATGATAGAGCAATGATATCCATAAAAGTTGTCTTATTCCTCTTTAAAAGACCAATCATTTGGGGCTGGAGAGATGGCCTAGCGGCTAAGAGCACCGACTGCTCTTACAGAGGACCGGGGTTCGATCCCCAGCACCCACATGGCAGCTGAGAACCATCTGTAACTCCAATTCCAGGAGAACTCCAGTTCCAGGGGAATCCGACACCCTCTTCTGACCTCCGCGGCCTTGCACGACACGGGTGCACAGACCTACATGCAGACAGTACATTCATACACATAAATAAAAAAAAAATGTTAAAAGACCAATCATTCTTCAGAAAATATTTTCCTATTTCTTGATGGAATCCGCAGATCTAAAGATGACCATGTGGGGCTGCAGAAATGGCACAGTGATTAAGAGCCCTGTTCTTGCAATGAATCTAGGTTCAGTTCACAGAACCTACATTATAGCTACCAACCATCTGTAATGGCAGTCCCTGGGGATCCCAGACCCTCTTCTGACCTCCATGGGTTTTAGCCACATGTGCTGCACATTCATACCTGCAGGCAAATCACTCATACAAACACCAAACAAATATGTTAATAAAATTGTTTTAAAGATAATAGCGTGGTGGTAAACACCTTTAGGGAGGCATAGGCAGGTGGATCTCTGTGAGTTCAAAGCCAGCCTGGTTTAGATAGAGAGCACTAGACCAACTGGGACTAAAGGGAGAACCTGTCTCAAAAAGACAAAAAAAGATAAAACTCTATTTTATTTTAATCTCTATAGATTGAAATGTCAATTTAAGGCTCAGTGAAGAGGCAAAAAAAAAAAAAAATAGCAAGTATAAGACTATGAGCAGTGAATGGATCATGCCTGCATGGCCCAGTAGTTTTCTGTAAGGAGACAACGTTTCAGAATATAGAATTGGGAGAAAAATGTCTTGTTCAAGATTTTTCATATATGGAAACTTTAAATGCATTAAAATCACCGAAGAAGGGAGATAGGACTATCTCTAAACTTTAGAAAAGAGTGAACTGTTGACATTTAATGTCTCATGATTATCTAATACCTCTGCAAGTTGTTTTAATATATCCAGTTGGAAGGTACTCATCACTGAATGCTTCTTATAACTCTGGGAAAATGGTCACTCATGATCTTGAACTGGAAATAATATTGAGCTCTGTGGGCTTTTGAACTAAAGAAAAAGTTACAATGCAAATATTTTCCAGCACCCTGTTAGAATCAAAATTATTAGAGAAAATGAACAGGACTCAGAATACTCATAAACTCTGTCTTAAAGTTTATCCAAACATTGTCTTAAAACTTAGGTTCATGATTCTTGGAAAGGGGAGCTGATAACTTCTGAATGCACAATTGTAAATATCCCTTTGCATAAGCACATTAATGGCCAAATATTAAGTTACCCTTTTGTGACATTTTCTGAGCTTTAATTTTTATTTAATTGAAAGTATGTTAGAACTGCTGTAACATTTAGAAGTGTGGCTCTGGGAAAGACACACACTTTAGATTCTTCAGTACATATTTATCCAGCAGGCTAATATTTTGAGACAACTGTTCCAGCTGTTAACAAGATTTTATGGACTTAATGTTGACATATGAAAATTATAATTTGTGTCTTATCCATTGTTAACAGAGGTGATGATAAGCATGACACAAATCAATGAGCTTTATTAATTTAAAAGATGTACCACAGCATGGACTTTAACCAGATAAGTGTCTTTATGTTCTCTTAAGTTAGAAATATTAGATTTTACATTTCAAAAACAATAAACATACAAAACCATAAAAACCTCAAAACTCTGTTTTTTCTGTTGATTAATGAATAAATATGAAACTCATCCACTGTTAACAACAGTCCTCAAGTCTCCTCATCCTCTCTGCCTCAAGATCAGGGTGAAGTGCTTAACACCTCATTCACAATTGGCCATGCTAATTTGAAGTTACACTCAACAGGAAAACAACAGTAACACTAAAATGTACTTGCATCGAGATATTTGGGGAGACTTTTCTAGTATTATAATTCTCCCACTAATAGATAAGCAATGTATAAATATTCCTATTTGACAGAGGAGAAAATCGTATGAAAAACAAGGCATGTCTTTGGCCTAACTTCAACCACAATGTTTGACAGTCCACAACATCATATATATTTTAATTATCTGTGTGTGTGTGTATATGGGACATATTTTATTGGGTTTCAGAGAGATTTAGTGAACGTACCCTTGAGTCTTTGTACTAAAAGCTAAGACAAAGTATGTAGTAAAAATAAAGCATTGTTATATAAATATGAATGTCACATTTTATTTTAATAACAAAGAGAATATTTTCTCATAATATTTACAGAGAAGGACCCAATGTATCCATTATTTTTTGGGGGGTTGTGTTGTTAGTCAGCTGAGTTGCTGAGAATAGTTTCATAAAAAGAAACAGTAGTCAATCTATCATGGCCCATAAGCAAGAGCAGGTTGTATCCTGAAGTCAATGAAATAATAAAATATATGTGTCATGGTGAATTAAGAGTGGGGAGAGAGATCCGCTGATCAATTCTAGCCTGTATCTCAAAAGAAGAAACTTCTAGCACCCAGGGGCATCTGATGATCAAAATCAAGAGGCACACATAACTAGAACTGACTTATTAGATGTTCTTTCATAAACATTTCTTAGCCCCATAATACTTGATTCCTACTGTGTAAAAACTTGCAAGTTCTTATTCACTCTATATTTTATTTTGTATCAACTATTTTACTTAATATTTTCATGTAATAACCAGAAATCACTCATTTTCAATTTTTGTGGTATTTTTAAATATTTACTCTTACTTTTTAGTTTAATGTATGTTCATGGGCCTGTGTGGGAAGCCTGCACATATTATTCCAGCTCTCCATGCAGATAAGAACATGGTGGTAGAATTACAGAAGGCCTGAGCCAATGGATATGCATCCTAGGAACTTGACTCTGGTCTTTTGGTGGAGCACCATGCACTTTTAACTGCTGAGAAATATCTCCAAACCTTTGTTATGATATTTCATCCACCATACTATAAACACCATAAATTTATTTGAACTCCATAATTTGTAAATTCCAAAAACTTGAAGAGTCCTTGGCACTTGATAACACGAGGTAAACTTTGTTGCATGTATTGGCTGCAATGAAAGGCAAACAGTATTCTAACATAGAGAAGGGTTATAGAATATACAGCCCATAAAGTGCCTTGTTCTAAATTTTGAATATTCCCAAGCTGCCATAACATCATCACTGATTCTTCTTTCCTAAATTTCATGCCACAGGTCAGAACTTTTCTTTCATTTACTCTCATTCTCAAATATGTTGTAGAAACTGTCAAAGGCAGTTCAAAAAAAGGAGGGAGGGAATAGCCTGGTGAGGCTTGGACTAAATTTTTTCTCATCCATATGATATCTTTTATTAAAAAGGTCTCCCAAGTTGTACCCATGAGCTAGGCTTAATTAAAGTTATTTGCTTTTAGCTTAGACTCTGCATTGCCCCTTCTTGCTCTGAGGACTTGCCTACCACTGACAGCAAAGTTGAAATCTGGGGGCTCTATTTTTCCATTGAATTCGTCCCTTTGTCCTCAAATGAATTGCTTTAATTAAAATAACTTGGTGACCTTAATCTTGCTCTCTTAGCAACTGGATTTTTTTTACAAGACTCAGATTTGCCCTTGGACATTAGACTTCTTTATCTTATAAGTTCATTTTTATATAAATTATTTTTTTGATGACTAGGCATTTCAGAAGTTCCAATTTAAACAAGTTCAAAACACAAACTTGACACATTTTAAACATCAATGCTATGCTGTGATTTAATATTCTGCACCTAACACAATGCTTATGACATACCAGAAATCAGAATACACGCAAAGGGCAGGAAAATTGTTCACAGGATGTATTAGTTACTTTTCTGTTGCTGTGATAACTGTCCATGGCCAGGGTAATTTATAAAAGAAAGATTTTATTTGGTTTACAGTTTCAGAGGGATAACAGTCAGTCATGGAGGGGAGGCACGGTGGCAGAAGTAGACAGAGTAGAACCCTGAGCACTTACATCTTCTAGCTCACACAGGAAGCAGAGAAACACAGCCCAGAGGTGGGCAAGATAGATACTCTAAACACCCAGCCACAGTAACATATTTCTTCCAACAAGGGTGCACCTCTCAAACCTCCAGAAACCAACTGGGACCATTTAAAGCAATATATATGATAATTTATTTTACAAGAAAATTAGGGAAGATTTGAAAGGACTCGTAATGTGATGAGACTGTTTTAAATGTATAGTATTTTAAATCATTTAATGTAGATGTGGCTGCTCAAAATAGTAAAAAGGATAAGTAGATTTTGTAGAGACTTCTTATCCATTCATTTAATCAAATGTTGGATATATTGAACCGTATATTATGCCATCAAGTCAGCTTTGTGTGCTGACTTGAGAAGTGAATACAAAGCACTTATTTTTCCCTCTTAATCATGTGTTCTCATGGGAAAATAGATTTTTTTGTATTTTTGAGACAGGGTTTCCCTTTAGTCCCAGCTGGCCTGTAGACCAGGCTGGCCTTGAACTCGCAGAGATCTGCCTGCCTCTGCCTCCAAAGTGCTGGGTTTAAAGGCATGTGCCACCACGCCCGCAGGAAAATAGGTTTTAAACCTAAAGTTGCATATATATAATAAAATATTTATAGTGAACAAAACCTATGTAAAATGAATAAATAAAGACTTTTATAACCCAAAATCTCAACATAAATGTAGGTAGAGAAATGGGAAGCAGATAATGCCTCTTTATTTTTATTTAATTTTTTTATCTTTTATGTGTATGAATGTACTGTCTGCATGTAGGTTTGTGCACCCGTGTTGTGCAATGGTGCAGAGGTCAGAAGAGGGTGGCAGATTCCCCTGGAACTGGAGTTAAAGATGGTTCTCAGCTGCCATGAGGGTGCTGGGGCTCGAACCTGGGTCCTCTGCAAGTGCAGTCGGTGCTCTTAACCACTAGGTCATCTCTCCAGCCTGATATAATGCCTCTTTAATAAAGTATCATGTATCTGAAGAATGATCTGTCTGGGAGCAAGCATGAAGAATAAAATTATACGAGATGTCTATGCAGCAGGCATGACAAGGCTGGGGTGGGGGGGAACTCCTTGAAGGAAGATGAGGAATAAAAGGACAAGCAAGGAATGAGAATCTGGATAAACTCTACCAGCTAGTGCAACTTCCTGGCTGCATTTGTTGCTTTTCACAGTGTTGTGATAAAATAATGAACATAAAAACTTAATGGAGGAAGGATTTGGGGGGTCACAATTTCAGGGGTGTCAGTGTAGTGTGGCATGTGTGTATGTTGTGGCACAGCAGTTCACTTCCTGGGTACGTAGAAGCAGAGAAACGGAATATAGGAAAGAGCAAGACATGATACAAAACACATGACATACTTCTTCCCATGAGGGTGCACCCATTAGCTTTTGCCTCTTCCAAATAATGTCATTATATTATGAGTCAATGAATCATGTTTGATCCTGATGGTGGTATCATCAGTGGGAATCTACCTTCTCAATAAACTTAGACACATTTTCAGAATGGTATGGATGCATCATTCTAAAGTTCCAAGTAGTATAACTTAAATATGTATTAATCAGCAGTCCACAAAAGAGAACACCCCAGAATGAACTCTGTCAATGGGTAATTGTTTTTATTTTAATGTATCATATAGACATTTAACAATTTCTCAGTTGTACATGTTTCTAATAAATTTATGACTGCATTGGAGACTTGTTTTACAGAATGATATAGGGAGGGCTGGAGAGATGGCCTAGTGGTTAAGAGCGCCTGCTCCTGCAGAGGACCCGGGTTCGATCCTCAGCACCCACATGGCAGCTGAGAACAGTCTTTAATACAGTTCCAGGGGAATCTGGTGCCCTCTTCTGACCTCCAAGGCATTGCACGACATGGGTGCACGTAAAAATAAATAAATAAATAAAATTAAAAAGAAAAAGAATGATGTAGGGAAAGGAAAATCATTACCACTTCCCTGGACTGGGGACATGGGGAGGGAGGCCTATCTTTACCTGAGGAACTATTGACATCTGATCACTAGTGGGTGACAAACTGTCAATCTTTTTTAAAGGGATGATGATAAATAGACTGAATAGGATACAGTAGATGAATTCACAGTCAGAGACAACTGGGTGCACAAATTTAAATATGTAGGCATAAACATTTATGAAAGAATGCATGGAATGGCTATTAGGGGGTACACATAGGGGAGCGCCTCTAAATATAATTATTTTTATTGTATGAATTGCACAAAAAATCAGAGTGGACTGTTCTGCTTCTCATCCACTTGTGCCCCTTTTCTAAGCCCAGGGAATAATCTGCGGAAGAGGGGGCGTGGTAGAATGTAAGGGCTGTGATTGGGGTGAAGGGTGAAACTACAGCAATGTAGTCTGGACCCTCATTTGATTAACCTGATTGAACATACAACCCCTCACCCCCCGCTGGAAGGTGGGGCTGTGGGTGTTTGGGCACAACAGCCTGCAAATTGGTTATACATGAAGGATGCTTGTACTCATGGATTATCACTTATAGCTAAAAAATGGAAAAAAAAACTGAGAGAGATATGCAGGACAGTCATGGCAGAATGCATGATCTCGGTTGGGGTGGGGGTGGGGGTGAAGGGAAGGGGAGATATGCCTGAACTGAATTGGAAAATGATGTATGAAATGCACAAAGCATCAATAAAAAAAAATGTTGTGTAAAAAAAAAAAAGTATACATTAAAATCATTGCTAATATAAAATGCTTATTATTCTCTGTATGTAGCTAAATATCTTTAAAACAAAATATTTTAGGGCTGGAGAGATGGCCTAGCGGTTAAGGGGGCCGACTGCTCTTGCGGAGGACCCGGGTTCGATCCCCAGCACCCACATGGTGGCTGAAAACCGTCTTTAACTCCAGTTCCAGGGGAATCCAACTTCCTCTTCTGACCTCCGCGGCATTGCAGGACACGGGTGCACAGACCTACATGCAGACGATACATTCATACACATAAAAATAAATAAATAAATAAAAATTTCAAAAAATTTAGATAAGTCACAGTGTTTGTTATACTACCCAGACTTTTGCTTATAAAAAGCAATTAAACTCACATAATTTTCTGGGATATAGATATTCTTTGAATATGCAGAAGGAAATATATTTCTTGATATATGATATGTATTCATAAAATTATATATTAATGTAATACTTTTTCATAATTATATATTTATATACCATATATTTGCATAGAATATTGTTTAAAACACTGTGTTTTTAAGTGACTGACTTTTGTGTCTCCATTAAAACACTCATCTCCACATTAGCACTATTGACAGTGGCTTGAGATTTGTTGTAGGAGGGTCTACTCTACCACTATCCCTGGATGCCAATTACCAGAAAAGGATATTGCAATCCCAACAGTGACAACCAATATTTGCAAATATCAGCAAATGTCCTCCAGGATGGGAATATGCAAGAGTTACACGACATTGAGAACCACAAGAGAAGACTGTTTCTCAAATGTTTTCCAGTAAAGATGAGAATTCCTTCTCAAAATTAATTAGATTAGAATACTGGTTCTCTTCAAATATGTTTGAATGTAAAGGTTTTTAATCTCTCTCAAAATTAATTAGATCAGGATCTCCAGACATGATGAGGATGTAGCCCAGTGACAGTGTAAGTACTTAATATGCTCAAAGCTGAGATCTGGGTCCAGAGTTCAATCCCTAGAACCAATAAATCAAAAGTAAATAAATGAATCAAATTTCTAGCAATCATGGAAAATCTAAATGTTTTTACTAGTAAATTTAATCCTATCGAGGGAATTATTTTCTTAACTTGCAAACATAACATGAGGTAACACCAAAATGAAACTCAAATCTCAGGTGGAAGAAAAAATATGACTCTAGAGTTCAACATATATTTCTGTAATGGGTTGTGTATAGAATAACTGAGCATATTTATAACTAAAAGTAAATTGTATTAGTTTTGCAATTGATAGCATAATATTATATAAAATTGGACTGGTATTTAAAAATGCCAATTATTCTATAGCTTTGGGCCACTGTCAGTGTCTTAACAAAGAGGAAGTCATCATATTTCTTTCCTTTCTTTGCCCTTCTATTCTTCCTTCTTAAACAGTTTTAACTTACAAAAATAGGAAAATGAATTGGAAAAATCTATTTTGTCTATTTCAAAAGAAAATAAATTTATAAAACTAATGAAAAATCTTTGAGAAATATGCATGACTGAGGCACTTCTGCTAACAGGCTATTGCTATTTTTCATATGAGTCTTTGTGTCTGTGAGAAGGTGCATTTCCCACCCTTCCTCTTGCCTTATGAGCTGCCATCTCACAGAGATCAGTCATGGCAGATGGTCAAGTTTTGATTGTTTGTGAATAGATTAGATGCCTCATTGATTACCATGTGTACTTGGGGCTGACTCATAATGTAGCCAAACAGCTGCTCACACATCTGTCTTCTCCCACTCACCATAGGATCCCCACAGAGACTTTCCTCTTCTACCACTTCATACAACTGCTCATTTGCATTCCCTTCAAAAACAGCTCTGTTTGATCCCTCCTCTAGCTTAGGTGTGCAGAGACAAGCAAATCATCAGACATGTTTCCAACATCCAGTAGAATTTGTTTCCTCCTTTGACAGGAATGGGTAAATTTTTTTTCATCTAGTGAAAAAAAATTTAATTTCCATTGTAACGAGTAATTTATCTTCATTAAAATGTATAATACACCCATACCAATTTGGCCAAGGGTCTTTTTTATGCTTTAATTGATGTTTTGTATATTTCAGACATCAGTTTTGAGTTCAGTTTAGACATATTCCTCTTTCCCTTCCCCCCACCCCACCCCAGATTATGCATTCTGCCATAACTGTCCTGCATCTTTCACTCAGTCTCTTTTTTTAATCCTTAGGAATTCACATTTTCCTCCTTCAATTTTGTATTTCTCTAAAGTATGAATGCATACTTTCCACCCATATACACTAATTATAGTGTCTGAAAGTAAGTGGTGAGTGGATTCTAGAGCCCGTTAAGAGATTTACATTATAACAACATATTAATGGGTAATTCTTATTTGATGAATCCTGCTGTCCCCTTGGGAGATACCTATTGTTTAGCAGAATATGAAAGAATTATATGAATAAATAGACAGCAATCATAAAGGTTACAAAAATATCTGAATGAAGCATGTGGACTCTATTTTATTCACAGTGGTGTCATGTTGATAAACATTTTAACAGTCTTCCAATTCAAAGCTATTGACTACACTCCTTGACTCTGTTTCTGACTTTAGTAAATAAACCAACTCACTATAGCAGAAGTGATATGACTTCCATATGCAATGTGACTTCTGCCCCATTCTCATGAAAGAAATGAGCCCTCACAGACTCAGTCTCAAAGCTTGAAGATCATGATGCTGGGGGAAGCCCTAGTTCATTCTGACAAATACCCTGCCAAATTCCAACTGCTGTCTAGAAACAGAACTCAGCAGCAACCTCCACTCACCCAAGCCAACTTCAAGTGCTTTGCTCTTGAATCATCTGCCACCCAGCAAGCAGTGCTTCTACCTGCTTCCTGCCTCCTGCTTCCTGCTAGGAGTTTCTATTGATAGTTCCGTCAATGATGGATTGTAATCTGGAAGTGTGAGTTAAACAAGCCCCTTTCTCCACAAGTTGCTTTTGGTCAGATTATGTTCTCATCACAACAGAATGAAATTAAGAAATTAATGTCATCTAAAAGTCAGACACTTGACTGATAAGAAAGTGTGTGCAGTTGCCATGGACCATGTATACATACCTCTCTTTTAGATAACACACACACACACACACACACACACACACACACACACACACACACACACGGATTCCGTGTTCCTAGAACACACAGAACAAAAACATGCAAATGAATCAATTCTGAATAAATACAAATAATGAAAATTATAAATGCAGAGAAAATAAAATACATGATGAGGTGATAAACCAGAAAACATGACTTTGTTGTGGTTGTAGTTGTTGAAGAACACACAGGGGCAATGGGGAATGGACTTTATTTCCCTATTTTATATGTCATACTATGACGTCTCAGAGTTATATTCCATTAGAAGTTTCATGAACATGATAAACTTGAAATGTGTCTATGCAGAAAAGTTATTACATAAGCAGTGAAACCTACAAGGTTCCTTGTTCCCTGAGATTGTACATTTTTCAAAAGTTTAATCAATTTGAAAGTATGAACAAACTCACCACAAACAAGAGTTTAAACCTTTTATCAGATGACATTTGGACCCTAGGTTCCAACAATTTGATTACTGCTTTGCCTCTGGATAGTGACTAAAACACTGACTTATTGTCACTTTTGTGCCACCTGTGTTCTCATTAGTGCCTAGCAGCAAGAGATGAATTTATGTGATAAATAATAAATTCAGTCAAGCTCTTTTAGTCTAAACACTGTGAAAGAAAGTAAAATAAGGCAGGAAAAGAAAAAGAGGACAGACACGAGGCCTGCAATGTAGTCTGGACACTCATTTGATCAACTTGATTGAACAAACAACCCATCACCCCCCACTGGATGGTGGGTCTGTGGGGGTTTGAGCACAATAGCCTGCAGATTGGTTTTGCACGAAGGATGCTTGTACTCATGGATTATCACTTATAGCTAAAAAATGAAAAAACTGAGAGAAAGATGCAGGACAGTTATGGCAGAATGCATGATCTGGGATGGGGTGGGGGTGGGGGGAAGGGAAAGGGAAATGTGTCTGAATTGAATTGGAAAATAATGTATGAATTGCACAAAGCATCAATAAAAAAAAATAAAAATATAAAAAAAAGAAATTAATGCAATGGAAACATAAAGACTATCACCCCCCAAAATCTACTTACACATTCAACTGAGCTTCATTAAACACTATTTAGGGACCCTTTACCAGATGCTAGGTATTAAAATAGATACCTGATATGATCTCTGCTCTAACACTTAATCTGTGGTTTCTTAGTGTAAGATCAAAGCAAATTCATCTAATTTCATTTCAGCTGCCATGTTGCAGCTGGTGTTAGCACTTAACCTACAACTTTTTTTTCTTATTAATAAACATCAATGCAAAACTCCATTTGCTTTTTATAATACATATTATGGAAATTGAAAATGACTTGTATTTTGTTTATTTTAATATTTTATTTTTGTTATTTTATGTGTATGAGTATATTGTCTGCATGTATGTAAGTCCACCTGTGCAATGCCTGTGAAGGTAAGAAGAGGGTGTCAGATTCCCTGAAATTGGAGTTATGGATGTTTGTTAGCCACCAAGTGGTACTAAGAATAGAACTCAGGTCCTCTGCAAGAGCAGGTAGTGTTCTTAACTGGTGAATGATCTCTCCAACCCCACAACTTGCATTTGTAAAATTCTGTAGTATTTATAGGCCATACTAAGATATTGCAGGTAATGGCGTTGTCCCTGGGTTCAAGAGGGACATATCTTGACTCTAACCATGTGACTATGTGTGCATTTTGTATTTAGCTTTACCTACATGTCAGCATCTTTAATGAGGACTGGTATTGAATGTCATTGATCACATGTGGATTGATCATCAGACTCAGAACAGAGCACTATATGTATTACTTACATAATAAAATGTTTTCATAGACTTATGGCAATTTTATTTGATTTGGCTCTAAATGCCTCTTTTATACTGAAGCTGTAATTTTATTATCCTATTTCTTAAAGATGGAAGTGAAGAGGTTATATTTGTCAATGGTCACATAGTAATTTTAATGGCTGGTATTAAAATTTCAATATTCTGATTTTGCACACAGTTTAATCTAAAATTACTGATATTCATTATTTTTTACTGAAAATTTCTGTGTTGCATAGTGCTGTGGTACTATAATAATTATTGATGAATAAATCATCAATAAATCTTAATTTGGGGGCCTGGTGAGATGGCTCAGTTTATAAACTTCCTGCCACACAAGAAAGAAGACCTAAATTTAGATAACTAAAACACATGTAAAAGCTGGGTGTGACCCTTGAAAATTGAAGACCACAGTGCTCAGGGATTAAAATAATTAGACCTCAGGGGCTCACTGTTGAGCCAGTATGTTGAAATGACATCTTTAGGTTCAGTCAGAGACCATGTCTCAGAAAATTTAATAAAGTAAAAAATAAATTGAGAAAGACATACCAACTTGAATTTCTGACCTCCACATGTCCCTCCGGGGGGAGCAGAACTTCCCACATGCAGACATAAACAGTCACACACACAATAAAAAGTAAAAATGGTGTTTTTCCTCTCTGTCATTCATTCTTCAGATCCATTGTTGTGTGGTTTTTTTCCCACAGGAAGGCGAAAAAATGTCTATTCACCTTATATTAGGTACTGATGACAAACCAAAGAGCTCTGCCTAAGTCTAGCTCAAAGATCCTGCAGTTTATGGGCTTATTTACAGGAGCACGGGTCTCTGAAAGGCAGTTGTACAACTGAGAAGATTCAGGAATGGCTGAAACTCTGGAAACCTGTATCTCTAGAACTCTCTGGGCAACTTTCAGGCAGCTTCACAGAAGAGAGACATTTTTTCATAATTTTTTATGTTTCTTATTTGTAAATTTTGGGAGATGCCCTGTAAATCTTGTAACTTTCCTAGTTTTTTCTATCTCCTAAGTTGCACAAACTTCCTGAACCTGGTAAGTTTTAATAGCTTCTGAGTTAATGAGCCCCTTGAGGAGAAAAAGTTTCAATTCCAAGGAAATTGCTTCATACAACAATGCCTACCAGCTTTTACTGCAAAATGAATGCTGGTGTATCTGGTGCTTCTATGAATGGTCTGAACATTCAAGTCATTGTGATGATACAACTGTATAGAAGAAAACTTGGCTGAAGAGTCTCAGGTTATACCCTTTTCTGCCATTTCCAATAGAAGTAGCTTATTTCTGACAAATGAAGGTTGATACAATGTTAATTAACTTACTGATTTTCTACTTTTCTCTACCAGTTCAGATTTTTTTCAGTCTGTATTTCTCAGATTCTCGAGCATTTTTCTCCTATTAGTTTGCTAATTTAATCTGCCTAGTAAGTCCTTCCATGTAATCCTGTTTGTTCCTATGCCAGAAACCTACTTGCAATTCATAAACAAACATAAAATGATCTCTAGCATTAAGATGTCTTGACCCAAGCCAGAAGTGGTTTAACAACTGTAATTCTAGCACTCAGAAGGCAGAGGCAAGTGATTTTGGTGAGACTGAGGCCACCATGGCCTACACAGCAAGTTCTAGGCCAGCTGGGGTTGTAGGGAGAACCAATACCTCACCAAACCTCCAAAACCAATGACAAACACATTAATACCTAAGGAAAACTATATCTTGACCACTCTACCAAAAAAAAAAGTATCTTGACTCCTCCGTTTGGAACTCATCCTCCTCATCACAGTCACCTTTCTACTTTCCCGTCTACAACTGAAGAGAAAGTACTCTAAACAAGATATAAAAATGGTCAGTCAATATGTTTAAAAGTGTTCTATGTGCTTATCAATTTGGAAAATACAAATTAAAAATAACTATGACTCCATTTTACTGAGCAGAAAGGCTATCACTAAGAAAATAAACAACAGATGACGGTGGCTGTGTCAGGAAGACGTCCCTAAGCACTACTGCTTGGAATATGAGATATAGCTACTATTGAAATCCTCAGAAAAAAAAAACTATAAAGAGAATTATGATCCAGCTACAACAGGGAAATAATGCCCAAAGAATTCTGTGGCAATTATGTCCTTATTTTAATTAGATGTATGTGTGTGTGTGTGTGTGTGTGTGTGTGTGTATCTATTGGTGTGTATGTGCAAGTAAGTGCAGATGCTTTTGGAACTTGAAGATGTCAGATCACCTTGAGATGGAGATAGAGGAGGCTGTAAACAATCCTCTGGAAGTATGGCATGCAGTTGTAACTGATGAGATTTCTCTCCATGCTCTGCCCATATAATATTTTAAAATAATGAATTAACCATATTTTCTGAAGGTTTTTGAGAGAATCTAGCTAAGAGTGGACATGTACTACAAAGATATTTCTATGTGATAAGATATCCATCAGAGGATATATATCACAATAGATATAGGTGGAAAACAAATGTTAGGAAATACCAGTAGCAATAATAACCAGTATTGGATTTTTAATAATTACACAATGTAGTTTGGGAATATGTAATTGAAGAAAATTAGAAGCATATATTACTAACCCAAATTTATAAACCAAAAGCTGAACCTCAGAAACACTATCCCAAAGTCATCTTATTCTTAACTGAAAAGAGTTTACAAAGCCAGGTATATATGTTGTAAATCACATTATTTCTACTGTCTGCTCCATAACACAATATACTTTATTCTGAATGTTTCATGTTATATTTTCATGAAAAAATTTTCAAATTATTTCAAGAAAAAAAACTATTTTTTAATGGTGATACATCTGCTTTTGCAAAGAGGTTGCAATGGTTCTCAGTGGATCAGAATATACCATGTACATATTTTTCTCACAGCCTTAAAGTCCAGTGTATTCACAGGAAAATTTAGTTCTGTTTTGTTATGAGGCTTAATTTGGGGAATTAAGATGCAACAAAATAAATGTTTCAGTACTGTGAGATCATTCCATTTAGAGAGAATCCAACAGGAACAGAAAGATTGGGTGTGAGGTAGTTTGAGCGGTATTTTGAGTGCCACCCATTGAACAGAATGAATGAGAGGGGCACTAGGGGATTGAATATTCATAATTGGGGTCAGTACAGTGTGTTTATTATCATTTTTATTCATTGAGACTCCTTCTTCCATGGTTTCCTTTTATTTCTAGCCACTTGTATTTTAAACATTGAGTGAAATGCAAATGTGACATTTAAACTTTCAGAGGGATGTTGAAAATGAACAGCTCAGTGCAAAGAATATTTAGTATAGATTGGTGGGGCACTGAGCAAGGAAAATGTTATTACATCCAAAACTTGAACTGAAGAAGAGGAAAGGAAAGAAAAAAACACACTGTTAATCGCAAAAATAGGAAAACAGAGTGACAATAGAAATGTACTGAATATGAACTTGTTCTTTCAAATTGTGTGACATTATTGGGCTCTATTAAAATTTTATATTGGAGAGGAAGGGTATCTTTTCCCCATTGATGAGTTGATTGGTGAGACAGTACATTTTTTCTCAATTTTTTTCAATTTTTTTCAACTTTTTAATTTTTTATTATTAAACTTTTTTCCATAGCCCACACATCATTTCTCAATGGAATCTAGAATCTCTTCCTTTTCCATGCCCCCCAACCCACCCAAGTCCCTGCACTCTGCCATGCATGTCCTGTATCTGAGTCTTCCCAGAGGTTTTTGTTTCAGTTCTTTTGTTGTTGTTATCTCCAATTTATATTGCTAATATACACACACATATATAGTTATATATACACAAATATATACATACATACATACATACATCACTAGAATTGGAAGATTTTTTTCCTTGACCCTAGGTACTCCACATCATGGGTGCCCTTATGTACATGCAGGTAATGCGCGCACGTGCACACACACACACACACACACACACACGTATCAAATAAAAATAATAAATAAATACTTTGTTTTAAAAAGAATTCATTTATATTATTTAACACATGGTTGTGCTACTAGAGCAGGGCCTTCTACTGGATCTGAAAACTTCTTTTGACTCACAGTAAGAAGTGACTNCATCCACCTGTGCCCCTTTTCTAAGCCTAGGGAACAATCTGCAGAAGAGGGGGCATGGTAGAATGTAAGGGCTGCAATTGGGGTGAATGGTGAAACTACAGCAATATAGACTGGACGCTTATTTGATCAACAAGACCCCCTCCCCCAAGTTGGATGGTGGGACCCATGGGCTGTGTGGGTTTGGGCACAACTGCTTGCAAATTAGTTTTACATGAAGGATGCTTATACTCATAAATTATTACTTATTGTTAAAAATGAAAAAATAATAAAGAAGTAAAAAAAAAATCCTGCACTTTTGCCCCACATGGGGGTCTTTCCCTCCCCGGGTCCCCCAAATGAAGTCCAGTAAGCACAGGTCCTGTCTCAATCCCCCTGAACTAGCCTCCATGATACAGGCCAGGTTGTCCAAAAATGGCAGTCTATATTCTGACAAGGCTGACATTCCCTTAGTTGTTTAGTCCATAAGCTGGGTATCTCAGTAGTCCCCATCTGGCATTGAAGGTTTGGAGGATTCTTGGAGAGACATGACTCCTCAGTCCATATTGGAAGGTTACAAAACTGTGTCTCATGTCTTTGAGGAGTGACCAAAGCGGTGGCAGCCACAGACTTGATGCACTTGCCAGTAAGAATTGAAAAGAGGCCAAAAAAACAGTACCCTCTCTTTTTTCTTTTTGTCTCTTTACTAAGATCTCAAGTTCTATATCTGCAATACAGTTTCTCTAGTATTACTGATTGTTTATATCTGGTTGTACTTTCCTTTTGGATGCTTAATGCCCCATAGTTAGCCCAGGTTAAAAAGGTTTTTGTTTTCTCAAGGTCACTTGAGGATCTGGTCCTCAGGGTCTCTTCGGGTTTTTCTGGGGGGGAGCACCTTTCTTCTTTCAGCTTATCATTTACCAGTTCCATCCACTTGAGGACAAAATCAGGTCTTTCTAGACCAGGCTTCCTTTTCTGAAGCACGAGCAGACTTTCTTCTTTATAGACTGGATACTGGCTGAAGTCCCATTACTGGCTCTCCATGACCTCCCTGATCAGGAAGACTGGTGAGCCACATTTGCAGGACATTTCAAGAGATGCCCCCATGCATAATCCCCTAAGACTTGGTTGACCTCTGAGGGCAAGGAACAAAGTTATCCCTTGGGTACCTCAGTCAAATTGGTATGGGCATTAAGTATGTTGGTTAAGCACCCAGAAAGACCAAGTTGTACCAGCCTATTTCATTGCACCTATATTAAAATTGTATCCTTTGGAAACAAACTGTATGTTATTTCCATATCATATTTCTTCATTCGCATCTTTCCATTTTAATCCCATATTACTCTAAAAGATGTGCACATACCCTCCATCATGTAACAAAAAGCCAAGGATTGAAAATAAATGTTAAGTAAGCTCTAGAATCTGTTTAGGGATTCACAATTCAAGAGCACAGTTGTCTTTAGATCATGAGGAATATAACATTAACATTGTTCAGTTTGTCTTACAACTAGGTACTTGGTACTAGCATCCACAGTTGAGGGATACCATTCATCTTTTGTTTTTCTGGGATTGTGTTACATCACTTAGCATAAAATCTTCTAGTTCCATCCATTTACCTGCAAATTTCATGATTGTATAGATGTACCACATTTTCTCTACCCACTTGTCGGTTGGGGGGCCACCTGGGTTGGTTCCAACTCTTCAATATTGTGAAGAGAGCCGCAATAAACATGGCTGTACATGTATCTCCGTGGTAGAAAGACTCTGATGGATACATTCCCAGAAGTGGAATGGCTGGGTCAGATGGTAGGCTCATTTTGAGTCCTTTAAGGGTTCTCCATACTGCTTTCCATAGTGGTTCTACAAGTTTGCATTCCTACCAGCAGTGGGTGAGTGTTCCCCTTTCTCCACACCCTCTCCAGCATTTAGTATCATTTGTTTTCTTGATCCTTGCCAGCCTTATTGGGGTGAGATGATATCTTAAAGTGGTTTTAATTTGCATTTTCTTAATTATTAGCAATGTTGAACAGTTTTTTTTAAGATTTTTCTCAGCCATCTCTATTTCCTCACTTGTGAAGACTCTGTTCAGCTCTTTACTCCATCTTTTAAGTGAGTCATTTGTTTTCTTCTTTGTTTTTGAGTAGTTTATATATTCTGGAAGTTAATGCTCTGTCAGATGTATCAGCAGTGAAGGTTTCCTCCTACTCTGTGGGTTTTCTCTTCACTTACCTGTTTCTTTTGCTGTACAGAAACTTTTGAGTTTAATAAGATCCCACTTGTCAATTGTTGACCTTATTTCCTGTGCAGCTGCTGTCTGATTAAGAAAGACTTTTCCTACAACCTGTGTCTTGTAAGTTGCTGCCAAGTTTTTCTTCTATCGCCTTCAGAGTCTTGGGCTTCACATTGAGGTCTTTGATCCATTTGGAGCTGGTTTTTGTACAGGGTGAGAGGAAGGGGTTTAATTTTATTATTCTACAAGTGGTGATCAAGCTTTACCAGCACCATTTGCTGAAGATGCTGTCTTTCCTCCACTGAGTCTTTTTGCCCCCCTTGTCAAATATGAAGTGGCTGAAATTGGATGTGCTCAAGTTTTGATCTTCAGTTTTGTTCCATTGGTCTTCAGGTCTGTTTTTTGTGCCAGTACCAGGCTGTTTTTTTGACAATCAACCTGTAGTATAGTTTGATGTCTAGTATAGAAATCCCCCCTGTATTGCTATTTTCACTCAGGGTTGCTTTGGCTATTCAGGGTCTTTTGTTGTTCCATATGAATTTAAGAATTTTTTTTTCCAAGTCTGTGAAGAATGTCTTTGGGATTTTGGATTTTAACTGGAATTGCATTGAACTGGTATAATAGTTTGGGTAGAATGGACATTTTTACTATATTAATTTTTCCAATCCATGAGCATGGGAGGTCTTTCCATCTTCTGATGTCTTCTTCAATCTCCTTCTTCAGGAATTTATAATTTTTGTTGTAGAGATCTTTGGGTGTTTTGGTTAGATTTTTTCCTAGGTATTTTATTGTTTTGAGGCTATTCTAATTGGAAAGGTATTCTTGTATTCCTTCTTGAGTTGCTTGTTGTTGGTGTAAAGAAAGGCTACTGATTTTTCTAGGTTGATTTTGTATCCCGCCACTTTACTGAAACTCTTAAACATTTCTAGGAGTTTTCTGCTAGAGTTTTTAGCATCCTTTAGGTAAACTATCATATCATCTGCAAAAAGTGATAGTTCAACTTCCTCTTTTCCAATTAGAATTCCTTTAATTTCCTTTTCTTGCCTTATTGCCCTATCAAGTGTTTCAAGCACTATATTAAAGAGGAGTGGTGACAAGGGGTAGCCTTGTCAGGTTCCTACTGTTATGGGGACTCCTAACTTTTCTCCATTTAGGATGATGTTTGCTGTGGGTCTCTTATATATGGCTTTGATTATGTTGAGGAATGATCCTTCCAATCCAATTCCCTCTATTACTTTAGTCATGAAGTGATGCTGGATTTTGTCAAAGGCTTTTTCTGCATCTATTGAGATGATCGTGTGATTTCTGTTCTCCAGTCCATTTATGTTTTATGACATTTACTGATTTTCTTTTTTTTTTTTTTGATTTTTTTTTTAATTTTTTTTATTTATTTATTTTTTTTAAATTAGTTTTTATTGATGCATTGTGCATTTCATACATTTTTTCCAATTCAGTTCAGGCTTATTTCCCCCCCCCCCACCACCCCATCCCGAATCATGCATTCTGCATCCTGTCCTGCATCTCTCTCAGTTTTTTTTTTTCATTTTTAGCTATAAGTTGATAATCCATGAGTACAAGCACTCTTCATGCAAAACCTATCTCAGGCTGTTGTGCCCAAACACCTACAGCCCCAACCATCCAGTGGGGGTGAGACAGGTTGTTTGTCATCAAGTTGATCAAATGAGTGTCCGTCCAGACTACAGTGCTGAGTTTAATTCACATTCACCCCAATCGTAGCCCTTACATCACCAGCGCCCCTCTTCCGCAGGTTGTTCCCTGAGCCTTAGAAAAGGGCGACAGGTGGATGAGAGGATAAACAGTCCACTCTCTCCTGGAGCGTTGACTTGGACTCTGATAATTTCTGGTTGTTTCCTTTCATGGCTGACCAGTTGTCCAGAAATAAACCTTTCGATCCTACTAATGAAGACACAAGCAATTGAGATATAGAGTATTTAAGCAGCACTAAGTTATGGTAGGTTACTTAGCATAGACACATATGTTTGGATATGTTAATCCTGAAGTACAAGTTTCCCCTCTGTTTAAATATGAAAGGGTCTTAACTGTGGCTTATAACATCCCTAACCTGTAGAGGATGTAAGCGGGTGGCATCAGCCATGGGTTATTTCTCCAAGGGAGAGCCTATAGCCAATAGTTGGATATACAGGGCACATGGCTGCTCTGCTGCAGCAGTATTTCCAGGCAGTGAGGTGTAGCTGTGGCTGACGGTGGAGTCTTGCTTGACTCAGGGAGACCCATGTTTGCTTTATTGGTTTGAGTGGCCTTGGGTAACACTCCTCGGGCATTCCAGAGGCCATCTGTACACTTGCATGTGTGGTCTCAATACATCCTCGCCATGTTAACGTCAGGTCTTTGCAGCAGGGTTTATGCCTCTCCTCCTGTTGGTATCCCAACTTAGAGGGCAAGAGACCCTTACCTTTTGTGGGCCTTGGATCCCCTGCCAACATCCCCCTGTGTAGAACATCCATTGCTGATGTCAAGAGCTCCTGTATTAATATATTTTTGCCTGAGTGCATAGCCTAGGACTTTAGTGTTATATTGGTTCTGAACGGAGTAATCCCTTCCACAGTTTCCCATGTCTAGTAGTCAATTAAAGAAAGCAGTTTTAACTTTACCGGTTTTATAAGAGATTACCTCTACAATAGTTGTCTCCAATTTACAGTTGAGAACGACCTCATCATGTCATATTTCTCCTTGTTCAATGGGTGGGAAGGCAAGGAAGTCTCCATACAGAACCTTTGTGGACCATGCAATTATTCATGATGTTGTCCCTCTTACCGCTGCATAGTATTCCAATGTAAAACATGTGCCACATTCTCTAACTACGCGTCAGTGTTGAAGGGCACCTGGGCTGGTTTCCAGCTTTTTGCTATTGTGACAGAGCCAGCGCGTCCCTTGGGGCCGGGGACCCCGTAGACGGGTTCACAGCGAGACCCTCTCCCAGCTGCCCCCCGCCAGACCCTGCCTAGAGCTGTAGAACTGTGTACCTGCTGCCCTGGCACGTTATGGCGTCTCACATTTACTGATTTTCATATGTTGAGCCATCCCTGCATCTCTGGTATGAATCCAACTTGATCATGGCAAATGATCTTTTTAATGTGGGTCTGTATATGGTTTGCAAGTATTTTGTTGAGAATTTTTGCCTCTGAGTTCATTAATGAGATTGGGTCTGTAGTCTATTTTTTGGTTGCATCTTTGCCTGGTTTTGGTAATAGAGTGATGTAGGCTTCATAGAAGGAATTTGGGAGCATTCCCTCTGCTTGTATCCTTCTGAATAGTTTGAGTAATAATGGTTGTGAGTCCTCTTTAAATGTTTTATCAAATTCTGCTGTGATACCATCTGGACTTGGGCTTTTTTAGGTTGGGAAGTATCATATTACATTTTCAATTTCTTCATATATTATCAGTCTTTTTAAGCTGTCAGTCTCTTCTTGGTTTAGCTTTGGTGATTCCCAGGATTGCAGATATTCATCCATTTCACTTAGGTTTTCAAATTTAGTAGAGTATAGTTTTTCGAAGTATTCCCCTATGATTGTCTGGATCTTTTCATTGTCTGTTGTGATATTTCCCCTTTCATCACGGATTCTATTTATTTGGAGTCTTTCCTTCATTCTTTTGGTTAACTTGGCTAGGGGGTTCTGTCTATCTTGTTTATTCTCTCAAAGAACCAACTTTTGGATTCGTTGATTTTTTGTATTGTTTTTTTTTTCTATTTCATTAATTTATGCTCTGATTTTTGTTATTTCTTCCTGTCTGTTATGTTGAGGGTTTATTTATTGTTGTCTTTCAAGTGTTTTTAGCTGCAGTGTTACCTCATTTATCTGTGCTCTTTCTGTTTGTTTGTTTGTTTGTTTGTTTGTTTTAATGTGGGCACCCAGGGCTATAAACTTCCCTCTTAGGACTGTTTTCATTTCTTTTTTTAAATTTTTTTAAACATTTTTTTATTGATGCTTTGTGCATTTCATACATCATTTTCCAATTCAGTTCAGGCATATTTCCCTTTCCCTTCCCCCCCACCCCCACTCCATCCCAGATCATGCATTCTGCCATAACTGTCCTGCATCTTTCTCTCAGTTTTTTTTCCCAATTTTTAGCTATAAGTGATAATCCATGAGTACAAGCATCCTTCAAGTAAAACCAATTTGCAGGCTGTTGTGTCCATACCCCCACAGCCCCATCTTCCAGTGGGGGTGAGGGGTTGTATGTTCAATCAAGTTGATCAAATGAGTGTGCAGACTACATTGCTGTAGTTTCACCATTCACCCCAATCGCAGCCCTTACATTCTACCATGCCCCTTCTTCTGCAGATTGTTCCCTAGGCTTAGAAAAGGGGCACAGGTGGATGAGAAGCAAAACAGTCTAATTTCTCTGGAGCTGTTGTCTTGGACTCTGGTCAATTCTGGCTGTTTCCTTTCATGGGCTGACAGTTTGTCCAGGAATAACCTTTCGATCCTACTAATGAAGCACAAGCAATTAGATATATAGCTATTTAAACAGCACTAATAGTTAAATGTCCCATAGGTTTTGTTGTGTTGTACTGTCATTGTTGTTTAGTTCCAGGAATGCTTTTATTTATTTCTTTATTTCCTCCTTGACCCATTCATTATTCAGGAGTGTGTTGTTTAGTCATGTGTTCCTGTAGGTAACAGGGCTTATCCTGGTGTTGATATTGAGCTTTATTGCACTATGTCCTGATAGAATGCATGAAATTATTTAATTTTTCTTGTATTTGTTGAGGTTTTTTTCCATGTCCAAGTATATGGTCGATTTTGGAGTATGATCCATAGGGTACTGAGTGGAAAGTATATTCTCTGGTGCTTGGGTGGAATATTCGGAAGATGTCTGTGAGGTCCATTTCCTGTATTGTATTATTCATTTCAGATGTCTCTCTGTTTATTCTTTGTCCAGTTGATCTGTCCAAAGGACTCAGTTGGGTACTGAAGTCCCCTACTGTGAGTGTAACTGGGGTTAATCTGTGCCTTGATGTCCTGTAGAGTTGTATTTAGAAAGGTCAGTGCACTGGGGTTAGGTGCATATATATTCATTATTGTGAGGTCTTCATGGTTAAAGTTCCCTTTGATAAGGATGTAATGGCCCTCTTTGCCTCTTCTAATTGCTTCTAATTTGAAGTCTATTTTTTTTTTCTGATATTAAGGTAGCAACTCCTGCTTTCTTTTTGGTACCATTTGCTTGGATTAGTTTTTCCGTCCTTTCACTTTAAGTTGGTGCCTATCTTTGAGATGAGTTTCTAGTACACAGCATATGGATGGATTCTATTTCCTAATCCAGTCTCCCAGTCTATGTCTTTTGATTGGGGAGTTTAGTCCATTAATATTTAAGGTTATATTTGAGAGGTGTGTGTTGTTTCCTTTTACCTTATTATCCATTTGCATTTTTTGTCTAGGTTTCTACTACTGCAATTCTGGTTTTATTAATTTCTCTTTCAAGGTGCCTGGGGGTAGTTGCTCCCCTCCTCTGTCCTTTGAATTTCTTCTAGTATTCTCTAAAAGGTTGGTTTTCTGGACATGTATTCTTTCATCTCGTTTATGTCATGGAAGATTTTTCTCTTTCCTTCAACTAGAATTGACATTTTTGCTGAGTATAGTAACCTGGGTTGGCATTTGTAGTCCTTTAGCACTTGGAATACTTTGGTTCACTTTCTTCTTGCTTTATAATTTGCACTGAAAAGTCAGCTGTAATTCTGATAGGTTTCCCCTTATGTGTAACTTGCTGTTTTTCTTTTGCAGCTTTCAGAATTTTGTCTTTGTTTTGGGCATCTAGCATTTTAACTATGATATGGAGGGGGAGTTTCTTTTCTGGTCTAGTCTATTTGGTGTTCTGTGTGATTCTTGTATTTGTATGGTGTTCTAGTTTGTCTTCTATTGCTGTGACAAAACACTCTGACCGACACCAACTTGCAGAGGAAATGGTTTATTCAGCTTACGTCTCCTGGGTCACAGTTCATCACTCAGGGAGCCCAAGGCAGGAACTCAGGGCAGGAACCTGGAGGCAGGAGCTGAAGCCCAGGCCATGGAGGAATGTTGTTCACTGGCTTGCCCCCTGGCTCATGCCCAGCCTGCCTTCTTATATGGTACACAACAACCTGCTGAGGGTGGCGCCACTCATTGTGGGCTGGGCCCTCCCACACTGTTTGACCATCAAGACAATACTCCATAGATGTGGCCACAGGCCAATCCAATGGAGCCAATTCCCCAATTGAGACTCCCTCAACCCAGGTGTGTCAAGTTGACTCTAAAGCTATCCAGCACATATGGGTTTGTCTTTTTTAATTTGGGGAAATTTTCATCTACTATTCTGTTGACAATCTGATCAATACCACTCTCTTGGGATTTTTCTCCTTCTATCCCTACGATGTGGAGGTTTGATCTTTTCATAGTGTCCCACATTTCCTGGTTGTTCCACTCTTGTGCATTTTTACATTTTTCATAGTCTTTACTTGAGCTTTTTAGTTGTTCTGTATTATCTTCTATGTCTGATATTCTTTTTTCTGCTTCTTCCATTCTGTTTTTGAACCTTTTCCCCCATTCTTTCCTTTTGATTGGATGCCTGTTCGATTTCCTTTTTCATTTCTTCCTGTGTTTTCTTTACTATTTCCACTTACTCTTGGAGCTTATCAATCCTTTCTTGTAGTTCCTTGTTTCACTCATTGGTTTCCTTCTTCATTCCAGCATTGGATGTTTTCAGTGTTTCTACTTCCTTCTGGAGTTTGTCATTTTTTGCCTCTAGCTCTGTCCAGAGTCTGTCATTTTCTCTTCTTAGTTCATTCTGAAGTTTGTCCTTGTCTCCCTCTAGGTCCTTTCTGAGTTTTTCATTCTCTCCCCTTAGTTCTATGATTTCTTTGAATATATCTGTGGTTATTATTTTACGATCTGTGTCCTGGGTAACCTCTAGGGAGATCCCATTTTAGGAGTCCTCCACAGGCTCTGTAGAGTTTGATGTGGAGTTATTCTGCACTTTTCCTATATTGATCTTTCATTATGCTCTTGGCATGTGGTTTGCCTTTTGCCTGTATTCTGATGCGAATCTTGAATATCTCTTCATCTCGTTGAAGGATTGCTTTCCTTGATTCCTTCAGGAGCCTTTGTTGTATTTTCCTTATGTATGGAGTGTTGGCTTGTCTAGGTTTCAGGCTTTCAATTTTGGTTATATTTTGGGAGGTGTAGTTTACTCTTCGCTTTCTGTTCTGCAGGAACTGGGTGGGTAACAACCCACAACCCAGATGACACCTTCTGAGCGCTGTACTCCCTCTGCTGCCAAGCCACTTTCTCTGGGTGTGTGTGTGTGTGGGGGGGTTGGCTGAGTTGTTTTCTTAGCCTGTGTGATGGTATCCTCTGCTGCTGCTCTGGTACCAGCTTCCTGAGCCCTGCGAGCTGAGCCCAAATCTTAGCTCCTCAGCTCCCAGAAACCTCTGGGCCAAAACTGCTGGTCCACACAGAGACAATACATTCTGTGAGGAAAAAAAAAATCAATCCCTTTTTATGGATAATAATTTAATTCCATGCTACAAATTCAAGAGGTCCTAAAACATATTGTATTTCTTTCTGGATAGAGGGAGGAAGTTTGATTCTTAAGAGTGATAATTACAACATAAACATATGCTTGTTTTCATATTTAAAGAAAAATTTTAAGTAGAGTGATGAAAGGAATTGTATGACTTAAGAGAATAAACTACTCATAGCATAACACTATTTGCACAATAAAGTATATAAGTCACCAGGATCTGTGTCTGAACTCCACTTGGTTCCCCTATTCTCCTGGTATCTATTGAAAGAATTCAGATGTGACACAAATGGCCAAGTGTAGAAGATAAGGTTTATTGTAGAGTAATGTCACACGCTCTCGAGGAGTGAGAGCAGACAGTGGTTTCCTCTCACCTTCCCTGTAGGCAGCCTCATAGTTATCTAAATCTGGAACAGATAACTTTACACTGGGATCTTTTCCTGCCCATGTACTCTAAGACTGTTTAGATAGCTATCTATTAATGAGATTTCAGAAATTTCAGGTTGTTTTATCTGTACACATAGCCAGGGGTATGGCTCAGACCGCCTTCTATAACCAGAATCCTCCACTTTCAGTTATTGGTTTTATAGTATGCTTTTTTTTTTTGTCTTCCCTTTTCCTCCTTTCTTTCCCATTTCTTACCCTTGCTTCTGTTATACAGAAAGGTTTATGCTAGGAACAAACTTTTTTCAAGACATGAAATCTTGTCTGCCTTGTTATTCTTAATCCTTATTCAACGCTGAAACAAAGAGAGAATTGAGAACATTCTTGGAGGTTTAAAGTTCAAAACTAATGCATTTTACATTGCAGCAATCTGCCCTGTTGTGGGTGGCGTTCTTCCTCTCCCACAAAAGAGAAAGTAAGAGCAGCAGAACTGAGCAAGAGCCTCCAGTGTTCCCTAAAAGCTTTGCAAAAGATGCTGCTAAAGTTCTTCAAACATCTGGAAATGATGCATCAGAACTTCAGTAAGTCCCTGGTATTTTTGCATAAATGCCACTGGGTCATAACAGCTCCAGGGTCAGGCTTTTGCTCCGGTTATTACTTAGCCCTCAAGAGAATGGAATTATGGGCCACAGTATATAAGGCACTGTTACTAAAACTGCATGTGGTGGTTAGTCTATTCAAATCCCAACTAAGTAAAAATCCAAACCAATTTCAAAGAGATTGAGGAATGTTTTCATAGAATTTCTCATGGCTCAACTATCTGGTGCTTTGTCTCCTTGGAAAGTTGAGTGCAAATCTGTTACCTCCTGCTACTTCAGTTCACATTTCAAAAGTTGGCAGCAAGTTTTTTCCAAAGAGAAAGAGCAACTCACATTAAAGCCAGTGACCTTGCCAGCATCCCCCTTTCCAAGAAATAATGCTATGCTAATCATTCAGATGAGTGCATATAGTATGCTGGAGCCCTCAGTGTGTCTATGGAAATAGATGCCAACAATGACTGTCCACCTATGGCCTTCTCAACAACGTGACATTTTTCTGGTCAAAGACCTGTCTTCATTCACTTTCTGTGAAGCCTCACCAGTTGCCTTTCTTACAATATGATATTAATAATAATTATTCCTTATAATTCACGATATGGCAACAAGGAGGAGAAACAATAGGTCATTCAAAATGTGAAGTATTATGAAATTGGCATTTCATTCTTACAGGTGAAATTTTCAGGAGTTTATGTTACCTAGGTCACAGTCAGGGCTCTGGTATGTTTTATCATCTCAGGGCACACAGTAGCATTTAAGGGCATTCAATTTGTCATGGTTGGTTTCATTTGTCAACTTGACTTGGCAAAGAAGAACCGTCAGTTGGGGAATATTCTCTATTGGATTGGCTGTGGTCCTGTGAGGTATTTTATTTACTGCTGAGACATGGCAGCTAAAAACCATCTGTAACTCCAGTTCCAGGGGATTTGATACCCTCTTCTGGCCTCTGTGGGCTTTTCACAATATGTGTGCACTTATATAAATGCAGGCAAAATGCTCATACACATAAAATTAAAATAATAAAATAATAAAAAGGAAAGAAAACTTAACATACCAGAGAAACAAACCAGTCAGCAGTATTCCTTGATGGTCTGTGCTTCAGTTTCCAGGTTTTTTGGCTTGAGTTCCTGCCCTGACTTCCTCTATGAAGACTGTAAACTGGGAGATGTAATACAAAATAAACCCCTTCTTCCCCAAATTCTTCCTCCTGGTCCAAGTGGTTCATCACAGCAACAGAAAAAAGTAAATGGAACTCATTTATATTTTTCCTAATTTTATATTTTCATAGGTCCTTTCTATTCCTGCTTAGGTCCTGACTTAATTCTGATCTTGATCCTCCACCGTCCATTCATTAGTAAGAGTTAAATAAGTTACCCTGCTTGAGGAGCACTGAAGAACTTGCTGCTCTTGCCTTCATACAGTGGTTTATCCCAACACTGGAGATCAAGATCCTTGTGTCTGTAGTCTTAAGCTAATATTTACTTCAAATCATTCAATATCAGCAGTTTTATAGATTTTTTATAAGAATTTACTATTATTGTTCTAGTATTGTTCTTTCCTGCCTCCTGGTTTGCTTTGATGAGAACTGTCAGATTTTACCCCCCAAAAATGGAGAAAGCCAGGTGTGGTGGCAGACGTCTTTAATCCTAGCACTAGGGAGGCAGAGGCAGGCAGATCTCTGTGAGTTCAAAGCCAGTCCTGTCTACAGAGCGAATTCCAGGACAGCTGGGGCTACATGGAGACCCTGTCTCAAAAAGACAAGGAAAAAAAAAAAAAAAACTGGAGAAGTCCATTCAGACTAAGACAAACCCCAACCACTGAAATATATAAGAGGTTAAATATCTCACTTTATTTCTTTATTTCTAGGTCTACTCATTCATAATTCTTTGTGTATTAGTTGAATAAGTATTAGAAATCTAATTCCTTTGAATCTCAGTTTCCTCAATGTCAAATAAGCATAATAGTACTTGACATAGTAAGAACTGCATTAGAGAATGCATATAATGCATAGATATTAGACTACAATCTGACAGATAGCAAGTAAGCAATACATCCTGGCTATCAGTAACTCACTCATTCTTGATCTTAGTGGAGTTGAGTTTTAGTTCATGACCTTGTCTTATACATAGAAACTTACTGTTAGTCAAAAAGACAAAATGAGAAAAGGGCTAATTTCCCCTAGAGCACAAGCTTGGGCTCAATCCTTTTATTTATTTATTTTTTTAATTTTATTTATTTCTGTATGTGTATGAATGTACTGTCTGCATGCAAGTTTATGCACCCGTGTCATGCAGTGCTGCGGAGGTCAGAAGAGGGTGTCAGATTCCCCTGGAACTGGAGTTCTCCTGGAATTGGAGTTTCAGACGGTTCTCGGCCGCCATGTGGATGCTGGGGATCGAACCTGGGTCCTCTGTAAGAGCGGTCGGCGCTCTTAACCGCTAAATCCTTTTAGATCTCTCCATGGAAAGTTAATGAGCACTACCTCTGTGATCACGGGAATAGGATGGTCACTCCCCAGATGTTCCCTTCCATGTATGGGGACCTCTAACGATTTTACGTTTTGGGTTTATTTCAACACCTTATTCATTGCTTCCCAGGAGTAGATGAGCCACTTAGTCTGATTGATGAGTTTAGACAGAGAATGGGGCATGTAAAACCTACACATTCATTATACAGCTCCTGAAAGCTGTCTTAATCCTGATCTCATAGAGTATGTATTTTGTTCTATATCCCACAAAATTTTGAAATTCTCAGACCCTGATTAGACTAAGGAGGTTTTCAGTTTTATGTCACTTCTTGTTTTTTGAACCACTTATCAACAATTAATTATATACAGCTTATGATATGAAATTAATTTCCCTCTGAAATTTTTGTTAGGACTACCGTAAGAAAATATGGAGAAATGGAAGCTCATTTTCTCTTAGTTGTGGAGCCTCAAAGTCCAAGATCAAGTTGTTAATAGATGAGGTGACACTTGAGGAATCTCTCCTCAGACAGAAGGTGGCCCGTGCTGTTTCCTGTGCCTCTTTCTCTTTATATGTGTATCTTTGGTGAGTCTTCTTTTTCTTATAACGGTTTAAGTCACTCTAATAATTTAGAACTTTATTTTTTTTTTACACATTTTATGTGTGTGAATATATTGTCTGTGTTGTATAATACCTGCAGGGTTCAGAAGATAGTGTCTGATTCCCTGCAACCAGAGTTATGGATGGTTGTTAGCCACCATGTGATTGTTCCAAACTGAACCAGGGTCATTTTCAAGATTATCCATTCCTCTTCACCTGTGAGTGGTCTTTCCAGACCCCAGTCCTACTAATTGAAGACCTTATTTGTAATGATTTTACTTCTTCCTTGTTTCTTTCATTCAGAACATTCTAATGAATTTCTAACATACTCAAGGTGAGGATTTTCAACATGTGAACTTGGCAGGGGTGCATTAATCTAGTACAAGTTTTTCTTTGCCCTGCAGGTACTTCCTAATCTTATGATTGGATGCAAGAAGATAGGTGTGTCATTCTCAGGATCCCAGAGTTTTAGAGCACATTTTTCCATCCTTATTTTTCTTTACTTCCTAGGAAATTTCTTTTGAAAATTTCCCTTTATAATCAAAATCTCTCCCATGGAAATAAAATCTTTAATATAATATTAAATATAATTTTAAGGTTATGTCATTCGGGTTTCCATTATTATAATGAATTCCCTGATTTAACTAACTTATAAAGGTAAAGGACTATTGCTGCTCAAAGGTTTGGTGATTAAATCTATAATTAGGGATATCAACTGATTTTTAGGTTTGTGTTTGGGGATAGGCTATCACAGACCTATGGAAACTTACCTCACAGCCAGTATCAAAAAAGAGCTGAAAGTTGTATAAGGCACTTTGGTGTCTCATAGTAAATGCCCTAAAGAGCTCCCATTAGGCCACCTCTCTTAGTGGTTCTATCAGGCTCCTATACCACCACCCTGTGAACTAAACCTTTAATACATGAATCATCGGGCTGCATTCTAGTTCTACACTATGACAGTGTACCTATGGTTATCCAAAAGCTGTTCTGTTGTTTGAGATACTTTGAATCAAAGAACCAATTTCTGCCTTGCTCATTGGTATTTTGCATGCAATAGGTATTAAATAGAGGCAGGAATAGAAAGTCATCAGAAGTTGGTGATATGATTCACTTAAAACCTCCTCTGCCTCATTCAAACCTATAGTAAGAATCCTCAGGTTCGGAGACCTGTGGGAGTTTATATAGTTAAGTAACACAGAGTTTCTTCTACTCTACCAAAACCTAATCAAAATAAACAATGGCGTGCTTAATTCTCTTTATTAATAAAGCACCCTAGTTAAAGACCACATTGGGCATAAATACTAGCATAGGACTACATAAGGTAAGATCATCAGGAACTGAAGTGATGGATCAGCTGTTAAGAGCACTTGGCTATTCTTGCAGAGGACCAGGATTTAACTCATGGAACCCACATGCCAGCTAACAACTTATGCCATCTTCTAACCTACGCAGGCATCACACAACAAATGTTCACTTCTATAAATGCAGACAATGCCTTCATACACATAAAATAGAAAGTAATAAATAAAACATTTAAAAAGAAAAGGCCATCTTCATTTAACAAGTCTGTATAGAAAAGGAAAAGAAAGGATTTGCACCCTTGACTCTCTTCCAGCAGGTGTTAAATAACTGTCTTCAATAATAGACTAAGGAGCACATATGAGATTTTATTTACAAAGTCTAGAAGAATGAAGGACATCAAAGTGACATTTTATCACCCCCCACGTTAGTGAAAAGTAAGACACAAGATACTTACATAACTATCTTATTGGAGGTGTAACTCTGTGAATCATGACAGCATGGGCAGAAAGAGAAAACAAGACCTTCAAATATAAGCCCCAAATCAAAAGACAGAGACATGAATTGTAAATCAAAGAGATGGGCATGCTACAGGATTGCTTCCCACATGGATAACTCAACAGAGCTGTTCTGGTCAGCCTTCTGTGCACTTATTTTCAGCAAAACATAATAACACTATCAGCAATATCACAAAAGGCTAGCAATGAGTGAAAAATAAAGCTAAAATAAATCTGGAGAACTTTCCCTGGCCAGACATGGGGCTAAACATAATATTGTTAATATTTATTATAACCTCTGAGACATGAATTTTCACCCCTGCCATCCTTCATATGAATCACAAAATGGTTTCATGAAGCAAGTCCTTTGCTCAAAGTCAAACCAAGGTCCATCTAATAGTAGAGTCTTCATATTTCACCACTAATCCGATCTTGTTGCTATCACCTTCTACTGGCTCCTGGAGAGATAATAAAACTAATTTTCACAATGCCAACCTCACTCTTTTCTTAGTTTGCCTACTTATTCTTTAAGACGGAGCTTTCTTGGAATCACCTGCTATGAATATTCTCATACAATATTTTTTAAAGCACCATTTGGAGCAGAGTTGGGGCTATAGACAGAGCTACAGATTATCCATTATGTTGCCTATAAAAATCTCTATACCATTAGACTGCACATGCAATGATTCTTAGCTTACAAATGAGGACACAGAGGACTAGAGAATTCAATAATCTAGTCAAGCTTCTATACTAAGCCAGAAGCATAAAAAAGATAACATTTGACTCCATGCTAGCCACTGGACCTGTTACTCCACACTGTTCCTACCTATAGAGTCTGTCAAGTTGGAATGTTCTCTGCCCCACTGTATGAGCCTTTCCCTTGTCATTCACTCTATTTCTTCACCACCACCTTCACCACCATCACCACCACCACATTTGTGGCGTTTTTATTGAGTTTCTGTGCATTTCATATGATCGTAACAAATTTAAACCACCCTTTTCACATCCTCCATAATGGCCCTCAACATATGTCATATATTCTGTCATATATGTTAAGTCCTATCTGGGTCCCAGGTGTCCCTCAGTGCAATTTAATACACTGGACTATAATCAGTCCCTTAATGAAAACGAACTATCTCCCACACTGCAGTAATCAGTTTCCAATAGCACCTCAGCCAACGTTACCCATTTCCCCAGTACTTTGCTGGGATTTTGTCTGATTGAGGCAGCATGTTTTGTGAATGCTGTCTCTATGGCTGCAAGTCCATATGAACAAGTTCCCAGAGGCCTGAATGTCTCTGTTTCTTTATGTTCATGAATCAACCCTGTCTCTTACAACTTCTCTGCTTCCACTTCTCTAATTATCCCTGAGCAATGGGTAGGTGAAGTTTAATATAGGAGTCCTTTCCGGGGACACACCCTCAGCCATCTCTTATTCTCTAAAACTTGGCCAACTGTTGTTGCCTTTGGAGTACATCACACTCTGTTGTATGAGAAAGATTTGCTGGTGATTGAGGGATGTATTCATATTCTTTCGACCTCCTGTTCCACTGTGACATATGAGCCTTACGTGTAGAGATTCCATTGTGGATTTTTTGCTTAAGCCTTCTCATCTCATTCATAGGTGTATTCCCTGTGTGTGACCAGTTGTGGAATTCTGCAGTCTCCTCCATCTGTTACAAAAGAATCTTTGATGATCGGTGTATGGTATACTTGACTGTAAATATAAGGATCCATGTTTATCATATAGTAAGACATTTCATTTGTCTAGAGACAAGACAGAAATTGGGTTTTCTCGAGGATCTATGACCTCTGCAGCCATGGTCATTTTTGGTACATTTTCAATGCCACTCAAGAGTTCCCTCCCATTGAGAGGGTTTTAAGTCTAATTAAATAGCTGCTGATTACCCCTTAGATAAAATTGCCACTACTGCACCAAATAGAGATATTTTACTGTGCCAGCCTTTGTTGTTATTAGGCTTTGGAGCTGGATTGGATCACTGACTGAGCTTCTGCCTCATAACCTTGCATGGTGTCCTCTAGAACGATGAAAGCTCTACTTCATGGAAAACCTTCCAGGTCAGTGCAGCTCTCGTTCTCTGAGTCCTGTGTCTGAAGTATGTCCTGTCTTCATCTCTGGATCTTACCTTTCAAGTTCTTGGAGGTAATAAAGGGCTGCGCCAATAGTTTTCATTATCTGTAAGTCATTTGGAGATCGTCTTCTCCAGCAGGCAGACATTCTGCTGCTGAACAAATCTATAGTTTGAAGGATTTATATCTTTAATTCTCTTCCAGAAGATATTACTGATCATGATCTGCCACCAAATTCTGTGTGTTATGTGTTACAGTGAAGAATAGCTTTGCGCTTCATTGATAGGCTTTCCTTGGTAAAAGGCATCAGATCATTGTTTGATGGAATGAATATTCAGGAAAATCTGTAAAAATTCTGGCAAGTTGGAGGATCTGTGAAATGACCTACAGTTCATGAAGCACTTGAAACAGTCTGGGAGAAACTTGTCAATGGATTAAAAACAAAACAAAACAAAACAAAACAAGAGCAATGTATTATGTAACCTTTCCTCAAGTGCCATACCTTTAATATGAAAGCTGTTCTTGAATTAGACATCACAGGAAAGACTGTTTATAAGCTAGCCTGTTAAAGTTGAGATCAGTATTAGCAATACTTAGGAAGCAGAAGCAGGCAGATCTCTGTGAGATCAAAGCCAGACTGGTATACATATCCAGTTCCAGCCAAGCTGGAGCCACAAGGAGAGGTTGTTTCAAAATATTGAGATAATTAAGACCAAAAAAGAAAGAAAGAAAAAAAAAACAATAAATCTGGGCGTGGTGATGCAAGCCGTTAATCCTAGCACTGGGGAGGCAGAGGCAGGCAGATCTCTGAGAGTTCAAGACCAGTCTGGTATACAAAGTGAGTTCCAGGACATCTGGGGCTATGGGGAGACCCTGTCTCAGAAAGACCCCCCAAAATTGAGATAAGTTACATTTCTAAACATAACAGACCTATCATGATATATACTGGTTAAATGTGTATTGGCTTCACATCTTGCACACATAAAAATAGTCAAAAGTACGTATTCATTGTACAATCTATTTCTTCTATACATGCATTTTTTTTTACTATTTATAAAGCATTGTATATCTTCTCTAAAATAGGACCTATTTGACACAATGAAAGCTACACTTAAATTCTGTCTTTACAATCCATGTCACAGGATAGAAAAAAAATGAGCCATTTTTTAAATGTACAAGAAATATCCAGTAATTCTCATCTTTTATAATTAAAGATGTCAGATGTGAAGGATTGATTTAACAGAACTATTAGAATAGATGCACTTTTCTTCACCATTCTGGTTATGCATTTGAATATAACACTCTTCTTTATTGTGGCATTTTCTTATTAGAAACAAAAAGATTCAAAATCATATAAAAAGCAATTATACTGATGTCACTTTAGCAGCATTGAATCATGTAAAATGAGACTATTTTGTATTCTTACATTGTAATAGAATATCTGACCTCTCAGTCCAGAGACTACCTAAGATTAACATATTCCCATATAGATATAAATCAGAATGAACGCATGAGTGCAAACTTGGTAATGAATATTGGTTCAGAATTCTACTATGATGTATTTAAAATGTGTTAAAAAATAAAACACATTTGATAGGCACAAAGACACATTTTCAACATAAGCATAAGCAAAGTGTCAAACACCAACATAAGATAAATTATTTTGAGGGCTTTAGTCACAGCACATATGTACTTTTCCTCTCTTTTTTCACCAATATGAAATTCAAGCTCTATAAGATCCACTTCAGAATAAATGAAGGGAGTGTGGGTATAGCTTTCAGCATGAAAATACTTCCTTAAAATGCTCAGCATGAATATAGTCCATGTTTCACTTTCTTATCTAAATCTGCATGTGACCATGGATACAAAGTCTATAGACTTTGCAGTTACTTGTATAACAGTCATTGGATTAATGGTCTCTGTAAAGAATCAAGTTAGTCTTCACTGCTATTAGCCAACATTGTTCCAAAGGCGAAATAGATTCTTCCATGTACAATGTGAAGAAAATGCAAACTCAAGTCCAGGCAAGTCTCAGGCTTGAGTGTGGAGAGGTTGTTAACTAAGATAATACAGGTTATGTTGATGAAAAAATGTAGTCCAGGGTGGAGAGATCGCTGAGCAATTAAGATCACTCACTGCTCTTGCAGAGGACTTGGATCAGTTCTCAGCATCCACATGGTGGGTATCAACCATCCATAACTCAGGTTCCAGGAGATCCAATGACTTCTGGCCTCCACAGGCATTGCATGTCATGGGTGCATCTACATATATGTAGGCAATACACTCATACACAAAAAGTATAAATAAACATAATAAATAAAATATTTTAAAAGAAATGAGTTGCAGGAAACAAATTTAAAATCAGGGTTCAAAATCAGATATTTTATTCTTAGTCTAATTTTACTTCAAGTTCAGACTCTAGGAGGGTAAACACTATGTGGGGAAAGGAAACCCACTTTGGAGAATTCTTCTCTCAAGTAAGGCAGTCCATTCTTGCCATAGTGCATGCTTTGCGATTTTGGCTGAAGATCCAGAATCATCACATCTTTCTTCAGATTGTGCTAGCTTCTTCATCCACATAAAATGCAATCAATTCATAGGTGAATGAAATTTTCACTCTCTGTAAAAAAGATGTTGTTTTAGAAGGAACTCACTAAACATTAATTGAATTTGACTCTCTTTGAATACCATGCTTGGGAAGCTCCTAATCAGTACACAGATTTGGGTATCTCTTAGAGATAAACTTAGATTTTCTTTTTTGTTATTCTGCTTTTCTGTTTCATATTAGATTGATTCAACTGTCTTTTTATCAAAATCAATAAAAGAACTGTTACAAATGCTCAGGTAGATAATTGAAGAGAGCTTTTTTTTTTCCCAAATGTGGAGCATGGACATTTTGGGCTAGACAATCCTCTGTTCAGTATAGAATGGTAGCATTATTGGTGGCTGTCACCTTCTGAATGTCAGTGACCAGTGTCCTTCCACACACTCAGTTAGGAAAACAACAAACTTTGTCCAGTGCTGCTTAAAAATTGCCAAGTCATCTCCAGTTTGGAATCATCAATATTTCCAGAAAAATAAGAACTCACTGTACCAAAATATGTAATAAATCTGTACTAGGTAAAATGTAAGTATGGGCACTAGCCCATGCTTTGTTTATATTAAGAACTTGGTGATTGCACTTCAGTGAAAAAAATTAAGGAAAGAGTTCTAATAGCTTTTTTTCCCATTTTGCGTGTTCCATCCTATCTAACCTTTAAAACGTCTCCCATTTGCTAAAGATTTGTTTCTAAATTGCATTTATTTGTGGCCTTGCTACAATAATTCTCTTTGATAATGTATTTTCAAGTAACTGATTTCTACAATATACCTTTTTGCCATTTTCCTCTAAAAATGCTGTGAAATTCATCACATTCCATAATCCATGTTTTCTAAATCTGGGCATGCTTTTCCTCTGGAGAATGTTCTCTGTGAGGTGTTTGCCAGCACCCGATGCATTTTCTGTGCCATCATGACCAACAGCAGTTACACCTGATGGGAAAAATGAGAAGTTTAAATTACTTTGGACAAGAGAATTCCCAGCTGCTTGGAGAACATTCCAAAACCTGATCTTTCAATGAGTATAAATGTAAGTAATGCGCAATTTCTGGCAACACTCCTGAGCACTCCAGAAAAGGCAATGCAGAACTAACTCAGGGCATTATTTTTTCATTAAGCTAAATTCCACCATATGGATTCATCTTACTTCCTGAAAATATTCTTTGCCATTCTTTTTCCCTCTACTATTTTATTCACATAATTTTATTGTACTTAAAATATTCTTGGCATCATCCAGACCTTGGAGTTGCAAACTGAAATAGACTGGGAACTCCTTCACACCATCCATTGCAGTAGCTAGTATGAATAGTAACAGACAGATCAGCAGGTAGCTATGTCATACAGAAAGGACAGTAATTTCTTCATGGACAGGCACTATCTTAAGGTGAAAGGATAGGAAAAATATTCCAAGCAAATGGCAAGCAGGAGTTGCTATTCTCATATCAGACAAAATAGACTTCAAAATAAAACTAATCAGAAGAAAAGAAAGAAAGAAAGAAAGAAAGAAAGAAAGAAAGAAAGAAAGTTACCAGAATTTTGTCTTCAAGGAATAAACTGTATGTTAACTCCGATATACGTTTAGGACTTCAGATTTTTTTCCTTAAATTTTATATTACCCTAAAATATGAATATATACCTTCTGCCCATATACAGTAATTACCATGTCTGAAAGTAAGTGATAAGTTAATTCTAAGGCTCATTAAGAGATTCACATTATAACATCACAGTTGCTTTCAGATAGAAAGAAATATAACAATAATGTTCAGACTGCCTTTCAATGTACATATATGACATTTATATAGGCATATTTTGGAGCAATAAATTGAGAGGGAACCACAACATAAGGACTAGGTCAAAGAACAGACTAATATAGTTAAATTCTTCCCCAAACAATAATACTTTGCAGAAAAAACTTTAAATCGAATGAGAAAAAGATGCAGGGCATGTATGGCAGAATGCATGAATGAGGGTGAGGTGGGGGGAAGAGAAAGGGAAATATCTCTAAATTGAACTGAAAAATGATGTCTGAAATACACAAACATCAATAAAAGTATTATATATAAGAAGAAAGATAATTGAAATTTGAAGGAAAACTAAGAGCTCATTGAACATGAGGGTAAAGGGTTTTCTGTACTTACAAAAGTACATAATATGACAAATACGTTCACAGTGAAGAGTGCATTTTCCATGTATGTGCAGTTAAGGGAGGCAAATGATACATCAATGGATGAACAGGAAATGGAGCTATGAAGGACTGTTTCATTGCCCCAAGAAACGCAGGTAAATTTCCATTGGAAATTTTTAGACAGGTCATGGCAAAATTTTATAATTCTAAAATATAAATCTATCATTATAAGACATGTTAAAGATGCCAACAGAGAAGGAAAGCAAGAATACTAATGTCATACCCCATGAGTGCATGATGTCATAATAGTCAATAATTCCAGCAAGACTGGATGAAACTGGAAAATACACTGGTAGTATGACTGCTCTATGCAGTGATTCTGAAATGGGGTTATTTGGGACTTTAGACTTATGAGGTAGAAAGATCAGAATAGGAAAATACCCAAGTTTCAGTATAAATGATCAGAAAGACTAAAATAAGTTTACATTAGAAAAGTCTGATCATTCTTAATGGCGAATAGGCACAAACTGGTAAATGCAAGGCAGAGTGGACACCCTTACCGACTATCAAATTTTCAAGATTCCCGTGGTCCCTTTGTCTTTCAACATGACAGTAAGACTCCTCTGGTACACAAAGATGCCCTTATATCTCATGCATTCACTTCCCTAGAAGTTCTTTCTGAATTAATTACCTGTGCCTTCTGAATAATTCAAAATTTTGCATACTGAGGGAGTGAAATTGTGTAACTTTGTAGAGAAACATTTGCACAGACATTCTTCAAAGGCCAAATAGATAATGTGAGCCAACTCACCTTTCAAAATGAGAGAAAGCTGCAGAAAGAGAAGAGAAGGTTGGCAGGATTAGCAATAATATTTTGTGAGTGATGATTATTTGGCAATGAATTTATCAGATTTGGACTGATTCTTTATATGTCCTCTTTCCCTTATCCACAACCCAAAATGGGTTGTCAGATTTCATCTTAGCTTTTTAGCTTGATAAACTGATAAGCAATGCAGAAGCTTAAGAAAGCACATTGTTCAAACTTTACATATTGCAGATAAGGAATAGCAAGACAAAGTGAGATATAGTCGTTTTCCCAAGTTCACACAAAGGAAATTTTTAAATCAATGAAGAGCATCTTTGGGCAAATAAATATAAAGTTAAGTTTTGCCTTTGAAAATCTGTCTTAAGGAGAGATGCTCAAGAGAGGCATTTGTAACTGGAATATTAAGCTTCAGCTGTATAAAAACTCACTGGTGGAGTCTAGAAATGATAAGTTCGGAGGGGCAAGTAAAGAAACAACATTCCCGCAGCACAAGCCTGATGATTGATTCGAGTCGATCATATCCTCCAATACAAAAATATAGTGTGTGTGTGGGCTCACCAGACAGCACCACGTAATGGAGACCTACTGGAGTCAACACGGAGCCCGTATTCAAGGGAACAATTCTGAAGAGACTGCAGGGTTGGCAGAACCAGGCATGTATTACCTAGAACCCTGTATGCAGAGTCATTCTACCATTATATTGAGATCCTAAGTCCCTCGTTTTGCAACAGCAGACAGATGAGACCCAAATCTAGTCAGTGCTCTCACTATGTGTACTGAGGACTCTTCTAAATGTTCTTATAGTTGTAGATAACGGAGAAGAGGGTCAGAATATAAGAAGCACATGACTCCACTGTGAAGCTGTGGTTTCTGTCTTTAGACATCAGTCAAAGCAATAGTATGTTGAATTCTTGTTTCCTGCATCCATTTCTCTCCATCAAAATAAATCTCCAAGGAAAGGTCTAGAAAATATTTTACCATCAATTGTCAAGGTCATTAAAATGTCCTGAACCTCTGTTAGCACTCCAATAAATTCTGTGTATGTAATTATCATTTCTTTTTCTACATTTTGCTCAGAAGTTAAATAAATGATGGTGATGAAATTACTAGTTTCTTTTACTCTTGTGATTTTGGTGAGAACTATCTGAAACTTGAAAGTATTGACTAAATGAGATTTCAGGCTGCTGTCCCATAGAAACTAATTGAAATCATGTGTTTTTTCCCACTTAAAGATTAATGCTGACAGAGCTTCTGGAAATGAAAGGTGGGAAGTGGCACTCCAAGCATTGTGGCTCCACAGCCCTGAGATGGACGCCTGAATGATCCCCAATGATTACAGCTTTAGTGAGTAGCAAATCCTGTAAATAAGAGAAAGTTTTAAACCACTGTCAGCTTGGCTGTTTCAAATTATGCAGAGCATCTTGGGCAATCTCCATTTCAGTTTGGTACTGGAGCTTCAAATGAGATCACGAGGACCCCTTCTGACTCAAAGCAACATGAGCACTTAGCACTCACCCAGGAGTTCTGCAAAGCTCAGTGCATTTGCCAATTTCCCCTTTGAGTGTGTTAACAAACCAAAAAAGCATGACAGAGAAAAGCTTAAATTTGAAATAATGGCTCTGTTAAAATCTGCAGATGTCTGTACCACCTACACTGGTTATTTTCATGGGAAAGGGTGGCTGCCTAGCCTGCTACTCCACTCCCACCTTCTACTCATATTCTGCCAGAATGCTTTCCTTAGCACACACCAAGATGAACCCAGAAATTATGGAGTTTCACTCACATTACAAATAATAAACTAGAGGCTGTGGAGATGGCTAGGGGTTAAAGATGCTATGCAAGAAGACATGAGGATCTGAGCCTGTAGGTGTGGTGGAACACACATTTAATCCTAGCACTCGGGAGGCAGAGGCAGGTGGATTTTTGTGAGTTAAAGGCCAGCCTGGTCTACAGAGTGAGTTCCAGGACTGCTGGGGCTACAGGGAGACCCTGTCTCAAAAAGACCGAAAAAAAAAAAAAAAAAAAAAAAAGAAGATTCCATGTAATACCCAGGGATTGTAGTGGTGCTTGTAATTCCAGCCCAAGAATGAAGAGATGGGGTCCTCTGTGCAAGCTGGAGGGTTAGACTAGACAGATCTGTGACTTCTGGGTTTGATTGAGAGAACCTGCTCAATGAATAAGTAGAAGAACAATGGAGGATGATTTCCTGCATTAGCCATGCCCTCCACATATGTAGGGACACACAAGCCTGTGTTCATGCACCAAAAATATGCTTGTGTCCTTACATGTGAATATGCACACTCACACACATTGAAAGAGAAAAATAAGAAAAAGGAATAAACAATCACAACTTTTTATGAGTAATAATACATATACATGCACATTTAACACACATAGAAAAATACGACAGTGTAGAGCATATGACATCTGGTTACATTTCCAGAAGAATCCCAAGTTCAAGAAATTGTTTTACAAAATATTTTACTGAACATTTGAATATTTCATACAGTATAACTTAATCAAATTTAGACCCCCTCCCTCATCCATGCTCCCGCAACCCCCTCCATAGGGCCTCATGTATTCTGCCATATATGTCCAGTCCCATCCATGCAAGCATTTATACCCGGATGTCCTTTGGTGCAAGCTAATCCACTGGAGTCTATTCAGCCTATCTATAGATCATAAGAAAGGTCTACTTTTCCTGACTCTGCAAGTTCAAGATATTGCTATTTTTTAAGGAGTCTCAAATAGCACTGACTTGCCTTGAAATTAGCTATGTAGTAAAAGACTGACCTTGAATTTCTAACCCTCCTCATGAATGCTGGCCAAGCAACACTACCAAATGAGCTAAATCTCCAATACCTGTACTAACAATTTGAGTCTTTGGACTTCACCTCTGACAGAGCTCCATGAATGGATCAAGCATAATAAATAAGGCTCAAATATCTCCTATTCCGTTCATGTCAGCTTGGTATTAGGTGTTGCATTTTAACTTGTCTCTACTCCCTATCCTGCCTTCCTGTTTTGAAAACAGTAGTTAAGTCTTAGATGTTGTCAAGATGATTCAATGATATAATGGTCTTACACTTTCCATCCAAAGTTCACTTTGAAACTGCACATGAACCACATTGACATAGTAGAGTAAGAATTGGAGTCTTGCTTGCTCAGCTCCAGGCTAGGCTTACTTGCCCCAGACCCAGATTCAGATATTTGCAACCGGCACTGGAGAGCCAGAGTTCTTGACTAGCTGGAAAATAGTTAGCTTGTCCCTGCAGTACAAAAACAGAAGTGAGAACCTGAAGCTTGGACCAATCAGTCTTTCATACCTAATAAGAAGACAAGAAGGCACCTGAAGAATACAGAGTTAGTCTTCAATTCAACGAAGAAACATCTGAGTGTCAAACCAGAATCACAAACAGCAAAAGAAATCCACATGCCCAAAATCACAATATTAACAACAACAACAATAAAACCAATAACATGAAACCCCCCCTAAAATATATGCCTCCGCTAAGTACTACCTGTAGAAAAGGAGACAATGAGAACTCCTAGATGCAAACCAGGACACAGAACTATCATAGATGTAAACAAAGAATTCAAGGAATTTAAAGACCACACAAACAAACAAATCAAAGATCTAAAAGAAGGCAAGTATAATAAAAAATAAGACAATGATAAACTTTAGATGGAATTCACCAAAGAAATAGAAATATTGAAGAAAACTCAGGTTGAAATGAAAAAGGAAATGAAACATCAAACAAGCCATCTAGAAAGGGTGAGAGAAAGCCTCAGTAACAGAATGAATGAAGTGGGAAATAGAATATCAAGATTGGAAGACAAAGTGGAAGAATTGGACTGTTCAAGCAAAGATTAGAAAAAATTTTTAAAAATACACAAGAATAGAATAATCGAGAAATGTAGGACACCATGAAAAGACCAAACCTATGCATCATACATGGAAGGAAAAGAATCTCAGAATAATGGTATTCATCAGATCTTCAACAGGATTGCAGAAGAAAATATCCCTAAATTAAAGAAAGACATACCTGTACAAATAAAAGAAGCACCTAGACTACCAAAGAGACTGGACCAGAAAAAACATTCTCCACTCCATATCATAGCAAAAGCATGGGTTGTGCAAAATAGATAATACTGAAAGCTGTAAAAAAAAAATATTAAGTCACATATAAGGGAAAACCCATGAGAATTACAGTTGACTTTTCAATGCAAATGATGAAAGCCAGAAGAACTTCAACAAAAATATTCCCAGTTCTAAATGACTAGAGATGCCAACCCGCAATACTTTACCAAGCAAAAATGTCTATTATAATTGAAGGAGAAAGAAAAATCTTTCATGACATTAGTAGGCTAAAGAATGCATGTCCAGAAAACCAGCTCTTCAGAGAATACGTGAAGCAAAGTAAAAGAAAGGAAGGACTATACCAAGGGGCAACAAAAAGTACATTGGCAACTAAGATGGATTGACTTGGAACAAGTGAAGCTCAGGAGTTCTGGGAGGTAGCTTGTGGCTCAGAAGGGAGTGGGAGGCAGAACAGGTCAAGCTCACAGAGACCCTGTCTAGCAGAAATCCCCCAACTGTGGAGGACACATTTAGTCACCTGGAACCTAGGCCCCTTGTTCTAGGAAGAGACATCTTGGTCAGCAACCTTCAATTATTGTCTGTCTTACATAGGTCCTTTTCGTGACAATGCCTCCCCTAACTTCTTGTGAAGAAGGACACCCTGTCCATTTTTTTTTTAACTTTTCTTGGAACCTTTGCCCCTTTCTTGGAGCTATCACTTCTGACAAGGGAATAATTATGCTTAGCAGCAATTTTCTGCATCTGGTGCCTAACCAGGGACCTTTACCCTCAGGAGGAAGCCATAAGCCAGGTACTGCAGTTGGATGGAACCCCAATACAATGTGGCTGGACCAGTGAGCAGGGGTAACTAAATAACCTGGGAAACGACCTCAGAAAACAAGCTTCATTTTATAGGAATCAAGTGCAGAGAAGCTCAAACTAAGAAATTCCTAGATATTCATAAACAATGTAACCCTTCCATGTGAATGGAAATTAATTAGAAATGTTTTTAAAAGTACAGAAAAATATGCAGAATTACTTTAAGCAATACACAATATTTTATTTCCCCTATTGTTTACTCTCAAAGAAAACAAAATTTAAGAAATGAAACTACAACAAAATAAGTTGGGCCTGAGATATATAAAATGGTGTCTGAAAGGACAGCCTCTGGTTTAGTTTCTGGATTCTCATTTATTTCAGTGGTGTTGACAGCAAAGGGGGTGCTGCCACTTTTCTATAACTTAAATACTCTCAACCTTTCAAACTTACACCTTAATGAGTTACAATTTGTCTTTTTTTTTTTTTTTTTTTTTTTTTTGGTCTTTTTGAGACAGGGTCTCTCTGGAGCCGGAGCTGTCCTGGAACTCACTCTATAGACCAGGCTGGCCTTGAACTCACAGAGATCCACCTGCCTCTGCCTCACAAGTTCACGAGTGCTAGGATTAAAAGCATGTGCCACCAAGCCCAGCATCTTTCTTTTTTTTATATTGCATTTATTTATTTTATTTTATTTTAGCAGTCAGTGGTGGTACTTCATGTTTAACTTTCATGGAAATGTATTGTTTTTGTTATGAAAACAATAGTGAATTTGATAGGAAACAAATTATCCAGCTCAGTTTTGTTGTTTAACGTTGAACCATGATAGAATTATTTGAGAGGAATTCACACAGTAATGGATTTTGACATTTGGAAGTTGTAATTATTAGCAGATCATATTTCTTTCACAGCAATAAATACCTCTCTAATGTCCTCATCAAAATATTTATTCCTTAGAGCATAATTTAAAGTAACCTAATACTAGTTTTGTGTATAGGACTGTAAGTTTGCAATTTCTTTTTAAAAATACTTTTATTGATGATTTGTGTATTTCATTCATTATCTTTCAGTCCAATTTAGACACATTCCCCTCTCCCTGCCCCTACCCCACCCCTGTCATGCCTTCTGCCATATATGTCTTGCATCTTTCTCTCAGTCTTTCCAAAGTTTTTCACTGCAGAGGCTTCTTGTTTTGGGCAGAGTTTAATTGTATCAGTCAGTTCTTTGACCCAGTCTTTATATTATCATTTTCCCTCCCCTTTGTATTGCTCCAACATATGCCTATATAACCATCACATATGTATCAAAATTATGAGCTCTGATAATAAACGGTATGTTAATTCCAAAATACATTTAAGAATCCACATGGCCCCTTTAATTTTTATTTTATTTTATTTATTTTTTACGTGTATGAATTTACTGTCTGCACGTAGGTTTGTGCACCCTTATCGTGCAATGCCGCAGAGATCAGAAGAGGGTGTCGGATTCCCCTGGAACTGGAGTTAAAGAGGTTCTCAGCCACCATGTGGGTGCTGGGGATCGAACCCAGGTCAACTGCAAGAGCAGTCAGTGCTCTTAACCACTAGGCCATCTCTCCAGGCCCCCCTTTAATTTTATATTGCTCTAAAATATGAATCTGTACCTTCTACCCATATACAGTAATTACAGAGTCTGAGATTAAGTGCTAAGCCAATTCTAGAGCTTGCTAAAACATTTACATTTTAACAAAATATTTGCTTTCAGATATAAAGAAATAACAATAATTTTTTCAGCTTGCTATTCAACTAGAGAGTTGGTATTAGCATCCACAAATGAGACAAACCATTCACCATTTGTTTTTCTGGGACTGTGTTATTTCACTTCACATATGACTGCAAGTTCCATCCATTTACCTGCAAAGTTCATGATGTCATCATCATTCTTTACCTATGCATAGTACTCCATTGTGTAGATGTACCACACTTTTCTTATCCACTCCTCTGTTGAAGGGCATTTGGGTTGGTTCCAGCTCTTCACTATTGTGAAGAGTGCTGAATAAAATAGATATGCAGGTATCTTTCTGGTAGGATGAATCTTGTGGCTATACACCCTGGAGTGGTATGGCTAAAAGACTCATTTTGAGTCTTTTAAGGGTTCTCCACACTGCTTTCTATAGTGGTTGTATGAGTTTGCATTCCCACCAGCGGTGTATGAGTGCTCCCCTTTCCCCACAACCTCTGCAGCATTGGGTGTCTTTTGTTTTCTTGAACTTAGCCAGGCATATAGGAGTGAGATGATATCTCAGAGTGGTTTTAATTTGCACTTCCTTAATTATTAATGATGTTGAACACTTTTTTAAATTACTTCTTTATTTTTTTCCATTTTATAACAATAAGTAATCATTTATGAGTACAAGCATCCATCATGTAAAACCAATTTGCAAGCAGTTGTGCTAAAACCCACACAGCCCATGGGTCCCACCATCCAGCTGGAGGGGCTTGTATGTTCAATCAAGTTGATCAGATGAAAGTCCAGACTACATTGCTGTAGTTTCATCATTCACCCCAATCGCAGCCTTTACATTCTATCACGCCCCCTCTTCCACAGATTGTTCCCTAAGCTTAGAAAAGAGGCACAGGTGGACAAGAAGCAAAACAGTCTACTTTCTCTGGAGCTGTTGTCTTGGACTCTGGTCAATTCTGGCTGTTTCCTTTCATGGGGTGACAGTTTGTCCATGGGTAACTTTTCAATCCTACTAATGAAGCACAAGCAATTAGATATATAGGTATTTAAACAGTACTAATTGTTATGGTAGGTTACTTTGGTATAGACACAGAGGTTTGATGGTATGTTAATCCATGAATTACGTTTTTTTTCTGTAAAATATGACAGGATCTTACTGTGGCTTATAACACCTCCTAATCACTAGAGGATGTAAGCTTGTGGCATCAGCCATGGGTTATTCCTCCATGGAGAGAGCTAATAGCCAATCAGATTTGGGGTACAGGCATATGGCTGCCACTGCTGCACAGTATTTCCAGGCAGGTGAGGTGTAGTGGGGATACAAATAGATATGAAACCTTTTTGTCAAAAACCTTGCAATTCAAATCTTAAAACTAACTACAGGAAAAGATTTGCATGTTCCAGCAAGTCAAAATGTCACCAACTTAACAGCTGAGAAAGAAAAGATACAGCTTTGCATTATGTAGGATGTACCAGGAAGTGCCAACAGAAAGGTTGGCACGTCTGAACATTGAAAGGAAGAAAAGCCTCAGATTGATACAGACATCAAACCCCTTGGTGGATCCTACTTGTAACAACTATTTATAATGAGTCCTAATGAAACTTACCTTCTAGGTGCCACAGGGTTTTAATATGAGAGACTTTCTTATCTCCCCCCCCCATAGAACAAGGAGAAATATGATGATGATGAGGTCGTTCTCTAACTGTAAATTGGAGCCAACTGTTATAGAAGCAATCTCTTATAAAACTGGTAAAACTGCCTTCTTTAATTGACTAATAGGCAAAGGAACTGAGAAAAGGATTATTCTCTATTCAGATCCAAATAGAATACTAAAGTCTCCTTAAGCTATGCACTTAAGCAAAATATATTAATGCAGGAGAGCTCTGATATCAGCAATGGATTATTCTACCAAGGAGATGATGGCCAGGGGATCCAACCCCCCCCCCCAAAGGTAAAGGCTTCTTGCCTGTAAACTGGGATACCTGCAAGAAGAGAAGTGATAAGGCCCTGCTGTCGAAGACCTGATGTAAGCATGGGAAAGATGCATTGAGACCATACTTGCCAGTGTACAGTTGGTCTCTGGAATACCAGAGAGTGCTACCAAAGACCACTAAACCAATAAAGCAAATATAGGTCTCCTTGAGTCAAGCAAGACTCTTCTGTCAGCACCAGCTACACCTCACCTGCCTGAACACTTTTTTTTTTTTTTTACCCAAAAGCGGTGTTTTTACTCTGCCCCTTCTTGACGGCTCAATGAGTCACTAGCAAAAGGCCCATTGAGTGCTTTTAAAAGGGGAGACCTGAACACTTTTTAAGATGTTTCTCAGCCATCTTTACTTCCTCACTGGTGAAGTCTCTGTTTAGCTCTTTATTCCATCTTTTGAGTAGGTCACTTGTTTTCTTCTTTGTTTTTTGAGTAGTCTATATATTCTGCCTGTTAATGCTCTGTCAGATGTATCACTGGTGAAAATTTCCTCCCACTCTGTGGATTTTTCTCTTCACTTCCTTGATTGCTTCTTTCACTGTACAGAAGCTTTTGAATTTGATGAGTTCCCATTTGTCAACTCTTGGTCTTATTTCCTGTGCAGCTGCTCTCTGATATAGAAGTCTTTTCCTATGGCTATGTCTTGTAGGTTGCTGCCAACTTTTTCTTCTATCACCTTCAGGATTTCTGGTTTCACTTCAAGATCTTTGATCCACTTGAAGTTGATTTCTCTATAGGGTGAGTGTTAGGGGTTTAATTTTCTTCTGCAAATAGTGATCCAGTTTTTCCAGCTTCATTTGCTGAAGATGCTATCCTTCCTCTATTGAGTCTTTTTTGCCCCTTTGTCAAATATGAGGTGGCTGAAATTGTATGAGCTCAAGTACGGATCTTCAGTTTTGGTCCATTGTGCAATGGGTCTGTTTTTGTGCCAGTACCAGGCTGTCTTTTTGACTATAGTCCTGTAATATAATTTGAAGTCTGGTAAAGCAATCCCCCCTGTGTTGCACTTTTTGGTCAGGCTTACTTTAGCTATTTGGTGCCTTTTGTTTATATGAATTTAAGGATTTTTTTCCCAAGTCTCTGAAGAAACTCATGGGGATTTTAATTGGGATTGCATTGAATCTGTTTATCAGTATGGGTAAAATGGACATTTTTATTATATTAATTTTTCTAATCCATGAGCATGGGAGGTCTTTCCATCTTTTGATATCATCCCCAATCTCCAACTTCAGGGGTTTAAAATTTTGGTTGTAGAGACCTTTGTTCTCTTTTGCTAGGTTTGTTCCCAGGTATTTTATTTTTTTGAGGCTATTGTGAGTGGGAAGATCTTCTTATATTCCTTCTCCAATTAGAGCATTATTCCTTCTCCAATCCAGAGCATTATACTGGAATACTTTAAAAACCTATACATTACCAAATTTGAAAATCTAAAAGAAATGGGTGAATATCTGAAATGATGGGAATCACCAAAGTTTAACCAAGAAGAGATCAAAAACTTCAATGACACATAACACATAAAGTGAAACAGTAATACAAAACCTCCCAACTAACAAAAGCCAAGGTTCAAATGTATTTAGGGAAGAATTCTACCAGATATTTAAAGAGGACCTACAACCAATGTAAATTATGTTAGTCTTCAAAAGGATAGAAATGGTTGGAATCCTCCCAAATTCCTTCTATGAAGCCAGGATCACTATAATACCAAAACCAGGCAAAGAAACAACCAAAAAACAGAACTATACACCCATATCCTTAATGAATATAGACGGAAAAATCCTCAACAAAATGCTTGCAAACCACATATAAGCACATATCAAAAAGATCATCCACCATGATGAAGTCGTACATATTCCAGAGATGCAGGAATAATTCAACACACATAAATCGATAAATGTCATAAATCATATAAATGGTATCAAAGACAAAAATTACACGGTGTACTTAAGTGAAGGCAAAAAGACCTTTGAAAAAATTCAACATGCCTTCATGTTTAAAATCTTAGATGGAATTGTACTGAAGGGAACATACATCAACATAATTAAAGGTATATACAACAAACCCACAGGCAACATCATTCTAAAAATGGAGAAAAATTCGAAGCATTACCGTTAAAGTGAGGAACCCAGGAAGGCTGCCCCCTATCTCCACTCCTTTTCTCTTTTTTTTTTTTGTTTGTTTGTTTGTTTTGTTTTGTTTTTTCTCCACTCCTTTTCAATACAGTGTTTGAAACTCTTGCTAGAGCAATAAGATAAGAGAAGGAAATTAAAGTAGTACTAATTGGAAAAGAAGAGGTCAAACTATCACTTTTGGCAGATGACGTGATATTTTACCTAAGGGATGCCAAAAATTCCACCAGAAAATGCCTAGAAACTATTCAGTTTCAGTAAAGAGGCAGGTTGCAAAATTAATCTCCAAATTCAGTAGCATTTAATATGCCAGTAACAAGCACTGGAGAAGGAATAGATGGAGACCTTCACATTCATAATAGCTTCAAAATATAATATATCTCAGAACAAACCTGGCCAAAGTCATTATAGATCTCTATGATGAATATTTTAAATGTTTGAAGAGGGGATTGAGGAACAAACCAGTAGATGGAAGGACCTCCTATGCTCATGGTTTGGAAGAATTGATATAGAGAAATGACCATCCTACACAAAGTAATATATAGATTCAACACAATCCCAATTAAAATCCCCATGACTTTCTTCACATAATTAGAAAACATTCATATGGAAACACAAAAGACCAGAATAACCAAAGGAAACCTGAGCAGAAATAGTAATGCAGGGGGGATTACTATGTCAGATTTCAAACTATATTATATAGCTATAGCCATAAAACACCACGGTATTGGACAAAAGTAGACCCATAGATCAATATAACAAAACTGAAGACTCAAACTTGAGAATTTGCAGTTTCATCCACCAGATATTTTATAAAAGCACCAACAAGCCAGGTCTGGTGGCACACACCTTTAAGGCCAGCACTTGGGAGGAAGAGGAAAGTGAGTTCAAGGCCAGCCTGGTCTGCAGAGTGAGTTCCAGACCAGCAGGGAATACAGGGAGACCCTGTCTCAAAGGGACATAAAAAATAAAATAAAATAATTAAAAGAAAATGGACCAGCAACACTCAGTGGAAGAAAGAAACCATCTTCAGCAAATGATGCTGGCAAAACAAGATCACCACTTGTATAAGAATGAAACTAAACCCCTACCTTTCAGCTTGCACAAAAGTCAACTTAAATGGATCAAAGACCTCAATGTTAAACCTCAAACCCTGAATATGATAGAAGAAAATACTGGCAGTAACCTACAAGATATAGGTGTATGAAAGGGCTATTTATTTATTTATTTATTTATTTATTTATTTATTTTTGTATTTACTTATTATATTTTTATTGAAGTTTTGTGCATTTCATACATCATTTCTCAGTCCAATTTAGACTCATTTCCATTTCCATGCCCCCCACCCCACCTGAGCTCACGCATTCTGCCATACTTGCCTTGTATCTTTTTCTGACTCTTTTTAATGTTTTTCAAAGCAGAGGATTATTGATTTGGGGAGAACTTTACCATTTCAGTTGGTTCTTTGTCCCAGTTATTTTGTTGTTGTTCCTTCCAATTTATATTGCTTCAACCTGTGCATATATTTATGTCACAACTATACTAAAATTATGTCATCCCAAAATGAACTGTATGCTATTTCCATATCATATTCCAGGATTCAAATTTTTTTCCTTTTTAAATTTATATTACTCTAAAATATACCTACATGCCCTCTGCCCATATACCAAGATTACAAAGTCTGAAAATACGTGGTAGGTTAATTCTAGAGCCTGGTAAGGGATTTATATTATAAGAGTACAGTTGCTTTCAGAAAAAGAGAAATATAACATTAATGTTGCTCAGTTTGCCTTATAACTAGGTGCTTGGTGCTAGCATCCACAAATGAGGGATACCATTTGTTGTTTGTTTTTCTGGTACTTTGTTACTTCACTTAGCAAAATATCTTCTAGTTCCATCCATTTACCTGCAAAGTTCATAATGCCATCTTTCTCTACCCCTGCATAGAACTCCATTGTGTAGATGTACCATATTTTCTCTATCCACTCATTGGTTGAGGGGCATTTGAGCTGGTTCCAGCTCTTTACTATTGTGAACAGAGCCAGAGTAAACATGGCTGTGTATGTATCTCTTCAGAAGGATGAGTCTTGTGGGTTTATACCCAGGAGTGGCATGACTTGGTCAGGTGGTAGGCTCTCCATACTGCTTTCCATAGTGGTTATAAGCAAATTCCCACCAGCAGTGGATGAGTATTCCCCTTTCCCCACAACCACTGCAGCATTTGGCATCATTTGTTTTCTTGATCCTAGCCAGTTGACTTGGGGTGAGATGATATCATAAAGTGATTTTAATTTGCATTCCCTTAATTATTAGCAATGTTGAGCACTTTTTAAGATGTTTCTCAGCCATCTTTATTTCCTCATTTGTGACGTCTCTACTCAGCTCGTTACTCCATCTTTTAAGTGACTCATTTGTTTTCTTACTTCATTTTTTGAATAGTTTATGTATTCTGGAAGTCAATGCTCTGTCAGATGTATCAGCAGAAGGTTTCCTCCTACTTTGTGGGTTTTCTCTTTACTTCCTTGATTGTTTTTGCTGTACAGAATCTTTTGAGTTTAATGAGGTCCCACTTGTCAATCGTCAACCTTAATTCCTGTGTAGCTGCTGTCTGCACATTTATAAAGTCTTCTCCTATACCTATGTCATGTAGGTTGTTGCCAACATTTTCTTCTATCACTTTCAGAGATTCAGGTTTCCTGTTGAGGTCTTTGATCCATTTGGAGTTGATTTTTGTACAGGGTGAGAGGCAGGGGTTTAACTTTATTCTTCTACAAGTGGTGATCCAGTTTTGCGAACACCATTTGCTGAAAATGCTCTTTCCTCCATTGAACCTTCTTGTCCCCTTTGTCAAAAACAAAGTGGCTGAAATTGTGTGTGCTCAAGTTTGGATATTCAGTGTTGTTCCAATGGTCTACAGGTCTAATCAGACAGTAGTTGTGCAGGAAATAAAATCAGAAATCAATGACTGGGAACACATTAATCTATAAAGCAAGAGAAACAATCAAAGAAGTGAAGAGAAAAACCTACACAGTGGGAGGAAATCCTTACCAGTCACACATCTGACAGAGCTTTAACATCCAGATTATATAAATTACTCAAAAAGCAAAAGACCAAGAAAACAAATGACCCAATTCAAAGATACACTAAAGATCTGAAGAGAGGCTTCTCAAGAAAAGAATTAAAGATAGCTAAGAGACAATTTTTTGGTCTTTTCGAGACAGGGTCTCCAGAGACATTTTTAAAAGTGTACCTGTGCCCCTTTTCTAAGCCTAGGGAACAATCTGCGGAAAAGGGGTTGTGGTAGAATGTAAGGGCTGCAATTGGGGTGAATGATGAAACTACAGCAATATAGTCTGGACACTCATTTGATCAACTTGATTGAACATACAAGCCCCGCCCCCCCCCACTGGATGGTGGGACCCATGGGCTGTGTGTGTTTGGGCACAACTGCTTGCAAATTGGTTTTACATGAAGGATGCTTCTACTCATAAATTATCACTTATTGTTTAAAAAATGAAAAAAAATGAGAGAAAGTTGCAGAACAGTTATGGCAGAATGCAAGATTTGGGATGGGGTGGGGTGGGGTGGGGTGGGGGGAAGGGAAAGGGAAATATGCCTGAACTGAATTGGAAAATGATGTATGAAATACATCAATAAAAATGAAAATTAAAAAAAGTGTGCAACTTTGTCAGCTATTAAGGAATTGAAAAGTAAAACCACTTTAAGATTTCATCTTACCTGTGTAAGACTGGCCATGATCAAGAAAAAAATGATACAAAATAATGAAGAGGTTGTGGGGAAAGGAAAATACTCATTTACTGCAGGTAAGATTTCAAACTCCTGCAACTCCTATGGGGAGCAATTTGTAGAACTCTTAAAAAGGCTAAAAAATTTCTTAAATTTGTATGGAAAAACAACAAAAAATAACCCAAATAACTAAAGCAACCCTGAGTGAAAAATGCAATACAGGAGGGGATTGCCCTACCAGACTTCAGGGCCATAGTCATAAAGACAGCCTGGTACTGGCATAAAAACAGACCCATTGACCAATGGAGCAAAATTGAACAACCAAACTTGTGCTCATATAATTTCAGCCACCACATATTTGGCCAAGGGTTATAAAACCCTCAACAGAGGAAGGATAGCATCTTCAACAAATGGTGTTGGCAAAATTGGATCATCATTTGCAGGAGAATGAAATTAAACCCCTACCTCTCACCCTGTACAAAAATCAACTCCAAGTGGATCAAAGATCTCAACATGAAGCCTGAAACCCTGAAGGTGATAGAAGAAAAAGTTGGCAACAACCTACAAGACATAGGCATAGGAAAAGACTTTCTCAATCAGATGGCAGCTGCACAGAAAATAAAGTCAACAGTCAACAAATGGGACCTCATAAATCTCAAAAGCTCCTGTACAGCAAAAGAAACAATCAAGAAGGTGAAGAGAAAACCCACAGAATGGGAGGAAATCTTTACCAGTGATACATCTGACAAAGCATTAATGTCAAGAATATATAAACTACTCAAAAAAAAAAAAAAAAAAGAATAAGAATATAAATGACCATGGGAACATGGGTCTAGATTTGTTAAAAATATAAAAATAAATTTATGTGAAAAAAAAAAGAAAGAAAAAGAAGGCCAGGACCAATGAGAAGTAGAAAATGGAACCACAGATCAACAACCACTACAACAATTAAAAAAAAACAGGTAGAAAGAAAAGTAGAAAAACTAGAAGTGAGGTCAAAGTGAAGAGGAAGAAGGCAGTAGGCCAGCAGCCTCATGGGAAGGAGGAAGATGAGGAGGTTGAGGGGAAGGAGGAGGAAGACATGCAGGAGGAGGAAGACGAGGAGCAGCAGGATGAGGATGAGATCAAGAAGGAAGGTGAGGAAAAGGAGAATAAGGAAGAGAAGGAGGAGGAGGCAAAGAAACATGACAAAGAGGAGGAACAGGAGGGGAAGGAGGATGACAACATGGGGAAGTAGAATAAGAGAGGAAGAGGCACAAAAAGAAGAAAGAAAGAAGGAAAGAAATCTGAGAAGAAAAACGGAAATTCGTCTTCATTTTCCTGAAAACCAAAAGCCTGTAGGCAATCAACCTCATTGATAATGAAGCAATTTCAGCAGGATAGTGACATCCTGATCAGAAATGGCAGCAATAGTATGTCTACATCATGGAAATACCACATTAATCTTTTGGATTGGATCCAGCAGGAAGTTGAGGCAGACCTGTGAAAAAACTCACATTTTCTAGAAATAAGGAAGTTCCTTCAGCTAGTAAGTGGAAATGGTCCACCTTAGAATAAAAGACCAAGATATCTGGAGGCTAGTGAAGAACCAGCAAGCACATTGGGGACTCTAAAATAGCCGTAGTTCCAGCTGCTGTGAGAACCAGCACCTGGTTCTTCCATTCTCATGCATCCCTGGCCACATTTACAGCTCAGGAGATTTTTAAGACATTAACGGAAAAAAAAAAGGTTTCACCTTAGAATGCCTGCAGGCTCAGTGATCATTAGATAGAAAATTCATGAATATAAATTTAGTCAGTATCTCTTATGTAAGATATTACATGATGTAAGGTGGCTTGAGTGTGGACTGGAGGATATACAAGTGGAAAGAAAGTAAAAAGATGTCATCAGTGAGAGTGTCTTTCAGACATAAAATACTTGAAAAGGGTTAAGTATAACTGTCTTGTGTCATTCCAAGTGGTCCATTTCCCTGACATGAACAATGGTATTCAATTTCAATTGCTGGATCAAAATAATAAAAAAACCCATATTGATATGTCAGTATCCTATGATGTCATTACTGAGGATAAGGACAAAAAATGAATAAAAAATAAAGAATACAAATGACCTACTCAAAAGATGGAGTAAAGAGTTGAACAGAGTCTTCACCAGTGAGGAACTTAAGATGGCTGAGAAACATCTTAAAAAGTGTTCAACATCATTAATAATTAAGGAAATGCAAATTAAAACAACTCTCAGATATCATCTCACTTCAGTACTGCTAGCTAAGATCAAGAAAATAAAAGACAACAGATGCTGGAGAGGTTGTGGGGAAAGGGGAACACTCTCCACTGCTGGTGGAAATGTAAACTTGTACCACCACTATGGAAAGCAGTGTGGAGAACCCTTAAAAGACTCAGAATGAGCTTACTATCTGACCCAATCATACCACTCCTGGGTATATACCCCAAAGACTCATCCTACCGCAAAGATATATGCACATCCATGTTTATTGCAGCTCTCTTCACAATAGCAAATTGCTGGAACTAACCCAAATGCCCCTCAACAGACAAGTGGATGACAAAAATGTGGTACATCTACACAATGGAGTACTCTTCAGTGGTAAAGAAAGATGGCATCATGAACTTTGAAGGTAAATGGATGGAGCTCGAATCCATTATGCCGAGTGAAGTAAGACAGTCCTAGAAAGACAAATGGCAAATGGTTTCCCTCATTTGTGGATGCTAACACCAAATCCCCCAGATGAAAGTCAAGCTTAACAACATTATTCCTGTATTTCTGTTTATCTGAAAGCAACTATGTTGTTATAATGTGAATTTCTCAACGAGCTCTAGAATCCACCCACCACTTATTTTCAGACTCTGTAACTACTGTATATGGGTGGAGAGTATGTATCCATATTTTAGAGTACTATAAAATTAATGTTGGAAAATGTGTATTCCTAAGCATAAAAAAAGCCTGAGAGAAAAATATAGTACAGTTATGGCAAAAAGCATGATCTGGGGTGGGGGAAGGGAAAGGGGAATATGCTTGAACTGAATTGAAGAACAATGTCTGAAATACATAAAACATCACTTAAAAAAAGGCTAAATTTGAACCTACCATGTGTACCATTTATAACACTCCTGGGTCTATACCCACATGATTCATCCTATTGCAGAGATACATGCACATCCATGTTTATTGCTGCTCTTTTCACAATAGTGAAGAGATGGAAACAACCTAAGTATCCCTAAACTGATGACTCGATAAGGAAAATATGGAGCATTTGCACGATGGAGTTTTTTGTAGAGGTAAAGAAGGTCAATATCATAAAATTTGCCAGTCAATGGATGGAACTAAAAGTAGTTATTCTGCATGAGTTAACACAGCCTCAGAAGAACAAATGGAATACATCGTCCCTCATTTGTGGATCTTAGCACCAAATACATATATGTAAGTATATACCATGATGTAACTGCAGGAACCATGTAAATATAAAGGAACCAGGAAGGTAAAGAGAAAGAGGGAACCCGAGACAGAAGCCTAGTAGGTAACAGATATTACTAAGGGAGGAATGGATAAATCAGAGTATCTAAAAGGTAAGGGAGTGGAAGCGTTATAGAAGGAAAGTGGGGATAAAGGGGAAAAAGGAGCCCAAGAGAAGTAGGGCCATATAAGACTGGCAGTATCAAGGGAGGAATGGGGATACTTTAAATGGAGAAGGCATGAAGAAGACATGGAGGGAATTCTAGACAGGTAAAGGGAGAGAGAAGAAATAAATAATGCCTTGCTAAGTTAAAAAAATACTGAGAGAATCATATTGTACTAACAGTCTATTTACAAAATGCACACACAATTCCTCTACATGAGTCCATATGGAAAGATGAAGACTTCGTATCAAGGAACAATACCAGACAGGAGAAACCTTCCTTTGAGTTGTTGGCCAAAGTAGTCCAAAAAATTCCCAGAATTCCACAGGCTATTCACAGACCTTGATTGCTTCCCGGAACCCCAAGGTAAGACCCTAGCTGAAGACAGGGCATACTTAGGTGACTGGGCCTTGAGCAATGGAGCTGGATTTCAACTGGAAGCCACCACCCCTGAAGGCTAGCTTTCAAAGCTGTGGAGAGCACAATGCAAGCCACTAAAGGAGATGATCAATAAATGATCCAACATCAGCATCAAGACCAAATATCCACAACAATGTCCAGCACAGCATATGACATCGTTGGAATAGCTGCACTTCTATCCTTCGGGAAATGAATAGGTAACCAATTGGACCTAAATCCCACTCAGTGGAATGTAACTAATGTGTTGTATTGTTAACATAGCAAGATGCACACATCTGGAGAGGTCATAGATCTTGGACAATTTTACAAGGTAGACATATCCCTAGGGTAAGGTAAGTTTGTACTTACTCCAAAAGAAGTATCTTTTTTCATTTACAGGAAAATATCCTAGACACAACTCAGAAAAGAAACTTGTTTTGCTCCAGATGAGAATAGTACAGAGTCCCACAACTGGACACACACAGACATGGTCTGTGCCTGGGCGACACATGTATAATACAGCCTCTACACACAAGACCTCAGCACCATAGAACAAGGCTCCAAGAAGGGATTAACTACCTCTTAACTCTCATTAAGGAAGCTTCTCATGCCGGGAGTGGTGGCACACGCCTTTAATCCTAGCACTCGGGAGGCAGAGGCAGGCAAATCTTTGTGAGTTCAAGGCCAGCCTGGTCTACAGAGTGAGTTCCAGGACAGCTGGGACTGCAGGGAGACTGTCTGAAAGGAGCCATAAATAATAAAAAGAAAGAAAAAAAAAAAAAAGAAAATAGGAAGCTCCTCCATGCAACAAGACACCAGGAACCCAAAAGGGCCTGAATGATAAAACCTGAAGATTAGGAATCTACAGAGTGTGGTTCCATGGACAGGCTGCCTATATTTATCTTTGTCCTCCCAGGGCTCAGGGAACATCGTGGTAGAAGGGGTGGAAAAATTGTAAGAGCCAGGGAGGCGCTGGAAGACCAACTGGAAATGAATGCTACAAGCTCCTTGGACCTATTTTATATGTACCTACAGCATTGGTACCAGCATGCACAGACTTAGGCAAACTAAGCAGGACAAAAACAAAGCACAGAACTGTAGAAATGGGTAGCAGAGCCCAACTTTGCCTGAGAAAAGTTGGCAGCAGGTGGTGGCTGGATAATGAAGAGATGTCCTTTAGAAAATATACTCCAGATTGGCTACTTATAGCCTAGGGAGGAGCGGGCATTGGGGAGCAAGTGGGGAGAGGAATTTAGCAAAATGGACTCCAGCAGGAAGGACAGAAGGTGTGAACTCAGGCAGAGGTGGGCAAGGGAGAGTGCCAAGGAAGAAACGTGCATAGTAGCGATTAAGACTGACTTAAAAACTATGTATGAAACACATAAAATTCAGTTAAAAAAGAATTGGAGTTTTTATAAGATGTCAGAAATTCATAAAGCTCTATTCTCATGTCTGGAACTGATGCCTTTATAAAAGCAGCTTGAGAGTGTTCTGGAGTGCTTTCTGCCATTTTTGTCATATCAAGATGACCTTAAGTTGTTACTAAAGGAACTCATGTTCACTAGACACTTCATGGGTATGCTGGTGGCTTCTTTATAAATTTCCATCTCACGGATTTATAAAAAAAATGTTTTTTTTAAATGTTTGGTTTTATAAACCACCTGACATATGATATTTGTTAATGCAGCCCAAGAGGACTAAAGTGACTATTTAGCCTCAAATTCTGATTCATGCCTTACATTGTTCCTATGCTTCTTGCATTCATACATACAGCATTGAGATCCACACTTTTATTACTTGATACAAGAAACTTGCAAGTTAAAATACCTTTCTCTTCCATCAGCTGCAGACTGCCCCTTTTTTTTTTTTGAGATTCTTCTTATGCATTTCCTCTTCAGTGCAGAAACTCTTGTTTCATTGAAAAGCTTAATTCTCAGTCAGTTTGAGCATAATCCATGCACTAATTCCAGCTGCATTAATGCTGTGGTAGGATTGTTTACCTAATACTTTTCCCCAATAAAATATTCAGTCAAAGAGAGAAGGGTAATTTCCACCACTTCCCTAGAAAAAAACTCCTATATTATTGTTTGGCTGTAACAGTGGATTTCCTATTTTGAGTGTCTATAAGAAACTCCAGGAGCCTGTGGAAACACTGGCTTCTGGGTCCCAACCACAAACTGTAGGTTTTAGCAGATCTGGTCTAGAGCTGGTTATTTTAATTACTAACCATTACCCAGGAAAAGCTGATACACATCATATTATCATTTTGAAAATCACTGACATGTTAGGAACTCAGTGGACTTTTGCATAAAATATGAATTGCCATGAAAGTCCTTATACCTAATGGACCCAGTGCTAGACTGATTTGATATTAAGTACTAGATTTTCCAAATTTTATTTGTATTGTGCTGCATGCGTGCAAATGCTGTTCTTTGGAGCATTTACTTATGATTATTCTATAAAAATTCTGCAAATGTAATGGTTTAATACATTTTCATTATAGATTGAAAACAATGCCACTCCCAGTGAAATACTAAAAATAGAAATTAGAAGGAAGGAAACCCTTGTGTACACATTCTTAGCAGCACCATTCAAAACAAATTATAGATCTCAAGAGTGACAAAACATATTCTTCCCTTTAGGTGAATCACAGAGGTTCAAAGAAACAAAATTAGCAGCACGAGGCTAATATATATTTAATCTGTAATAAATACTGCTATGTGCATTAATTACACCATTATTATCATGTCAGTTATCATTACTTATTTCTGAGATTTTATGCCTTTATAAGGTAATTGAGCTTGAAAAAGAAATAATAATTCACAATCGAAATTATATTTTATATATGGAAGCAAGGGGCAAACACACTTGAATTGAGTGCTTTGATTTATGATTTGAGGGGGAAGAATCCATCCAAACTCCTGCAAGGGGGTGTATGGGCATTTTGTAAAGATGTCTACAGTGTCAGGGCAGTTCAGAAAAGGCTACAGTACAGAGATTTTTCAAGTAAAAAATTGTGCTAATCAACTCAATGAATGGGAGTTGATAGTTTTGTTTGGTACAACTCAGGAGGGTGCCTCCCCGCTCCCCTCTCTCCGGGATCTAGGTGAGCTCTTGTAAGCTGTCATTCTCCAATCCCCTGCTATTTCTTATCTGTGAACAATCTCAGGGATATTTTTTTAACAGTACAGATATTTTCTGATTTGTATGTAATGTGGCTAGAAACAAAGACAACAGCAGGTCAGTTAAGAGGTGGATTTGGCTCTTTTCTAACCAGGAAGGAATGTTCTGATGAGGTTAGTCGTGTATGGATTCTATAGTCTCATAGACACTGACCTGCATTTGACTTTTGTTATGTTTTATCATCATCAAATTATTTTGTGAGTGATTTATGACTTAGCTAAATCTAGGCTGCTTCTTCCATCAAATAAAAATAATCATTTCTAAGTTTCAGCATCAATTAATGAATTGACTTCCATAAACACTATCCATTATTGTTGGTTGTTTCATTGTTATTGCTATTACTGCTTTCATTGAAGTTCTTTATGGGGCACATTATGAAAGTTCAATACAGGTATAAAACTTATAGTAATAAAACCAAGATATTAGTATTTTCATGTTTTAATCATTATAAGTGTTTGCTTTGAGCCTCAAAACACCTTCCTTTTTGTTCTTCATAAAATATATAACAAATTTTCATGAACTATAGTTATCCTGCAGGGCTATAGAACACGAGAATTTATTCCTATCTAACTATAATGTGTCATACAATATACAACATTTCTCTGTCTCCCCACTGACCTTCTTCCTACCCAGTGAGAGCCACTATTCTATTGCATTTTCTAAGTACCATTCCCTGATACCTTTTATGTACAACAAACCATACAAGTCTTTAGATACTTAGAAAACACACATGGATGTCTAAACAGCATCTTTCTATTGCCCACTACTTCAAAATTTATATCCCACAGCAGGAAACACCTCCTGTACTATGACATGAAACAGCCATGTTGAAGTTTTTTCTCCTTGAGGATTTTTAAGTGCACTTTTTTATCCTACTATTTTGATCTCTGTTCCATAACTTTTAGACTTCATTCAGCCATGGCTTTTCTTGGTTATAATTTGAATTCGTGAGGCAAGACTTCAATACATCCTTGACTGGCCTATTTGTGTGTGTGTCCCATACCTTAACTATTATTGTGTTATCATAGTATCTCTGTCTTTGCTTATGTGATTACTTATTTATATCTACATTTGTAAATAGCAGTGGATGCTTTTGGCTAGATGAAAGTTTGGATGCATGTTCTTGTTTTACATTTAGTAGGAAACCTATAAGTTAAACAATGTCCTATTAATTTTACAGATCACTACTCAAAATGGTTTTAGAGTCCCAGGTTTTCTCTATTGGTTCCAGGAGGAAAACCCCAGCCATCATATGTACATATATCCCTGGCTTTTCCTACTCAGAAACAGTAAAGTAGACTAATTAAAATAGAACTTCAAAAGTGAGTGTGTAGAGATTGCTTAGGAAGGATAGATACATCAGAAATTACATGGATCTGACAATGAATTCCAGAAAATCTGCATTCACCATGATACAAAAACAACAGAAAGGAAATTTCTGATTGAACAGAAACTTGAAAATTCATTTCATACAATGAAATGTGCAGATCCTCCATGCCATGAAGATATTGAAGAGGAAAAAGTCACAATCCATCCAACCATCTGTGTTCTGTGTTATTACTATCAGAAATCTCATCCTTTTGCTAATAGAAATCTTAGATGAAATAAAAAGAGCCATGGCCTTGGAGTTAGACAAACCAAATCCATTTATCAGATTGATCAGCATAGCCCAACTTGTACTGTTAACAATGTGATCTTCCTTGTTTCTTAAGCCCTGTAGGTTTAGTTTGTGTGATATCAATGTGTAAATCTTCTATAATTTAAAAATTCAATGATGGATATAAAAGGCCCAGAAAAATACTTGTAATTTATTAGATACTCAGGATAGATAACCACAGGGATTATCATAATGATACCTGTCAGGTCATTTTACCACCTGAGCTGAGAGGTAGTATCTGCATTATTCAAATGATTATGGATAGGATTTAAATAGTGATGAATACATTCCTATCATTCATGATAGACCCACATAGGTATTATAAGTTACATCCATATCTTTATCATGAACACAGTACCATGATTTCTGCTATTGTTATTAAAAACCTCTTATCCTGGGGGATAAGGAGTGCTAGATTTCTGCCTAGGTCTGTTGACACCTTATTGTGAGAAGAGAGATGTAGCACACAGGATAAGCCTAAGGGAACACACGGGAGCACTTATTATCTTTAAATAGATTTGTTCTCCTGTCTATAGCATAACCATTATGAAATGGTTATTTTGGCCAAATTAATGATTTAGGCCAAATGAGTAATTTGGCCTAAATGAAAATTTCACTTTACATCCAAATAATAGTAACCAAGAGGTTGGTTAGACAGCATCTTTGGGCACTTGAATATGAGAGAAGGCAGGGAGGCAGAGAGGAGAGAGAGAGAGAGAGAGAGAGAGAGAGAGAGAGAGAGAGAGAGAGAGAGAAACTATCTTCAGGGAAATCTTAGCTGCATTTGACATACCTTCCAGATCATTTTTTAATAAAATTGAACGCATGTTGGACTTTCTAAAGCAGATATTGCTACCCATTAAGCATTATCAGGCTATGACTATCTAATTGCTTGTGCTTATTTAGTAGGATCAAAAGGCTATTCCTGACAAACTGTCAGCATGAAAGGAAACAGCCAGAATGGACAAGAGTCCAAGACAACAAGGCTTTCCAGCAGAGAGAGCTATGTTGCACCTGTTTTTACCTCTCATCCACCTGTTGCCCCTTTCTAAGCCTAGGAACAATCCGTGCGGGGAAAAGAGGGGGACGGTGGTAGAATAGTAAAGGGGCCGTTCATTTTGGGGTGAATGGGAAACGTACAGCCAATGTGTCATGTGAGACCAACTGCCATATGGTTTGATAAACTTAGGATTGATCAAACAACCTATCCATCTGCCCCTTCAAGCTGGAGCATGGATGCGGGGGTAGGTGTTCGCACAAACAGCTGCAGAATAGTGTTTGTTGCATGATAGGCTTATGGGCTTGTACTTCGATGGATTACGACTTAATGAGCTAACAAATGAAGACAAAACAATGAGAGAAAGGAACTTGCAGGATCCAGTTTATCATCTGGCCAGAATGCATGATCTGGGATGAGGTGGGGGTCGGGGGGAAGGAAAAGGGAAAGGGGGAGGGAAAGGAAATAATGCTTCTGAACTGAATTTGGAAAAATGTCTGAAAACACAAACATGCATCAATTATAAAAAATTACATTATAAAAAAACAAAACAAAGAAAGCCAAAATAAAAAAAGGAATAGAAAAATAAAACAAAATTTGGTAAGGCGCAGAAGAGTGTAGCAGAGGACAACAGCCTCCTACTGGGTATAAGAGCGCAAATGTATGACGGACGGTTGTGGACTGTGTAACGGAGGAGATGAGGATGAGGATGACAAGGAGGAGGAGGAAGACTTGGCAGCCTATCAGGCAGGATGAGGATAGAAAAAGAAGGATGGGGGAGAAAAAAGGAGGAATAGGAAGGAACAAATATAGGGAGGACAGGTAGTTCAAAGGAAAAGACGAAGAGGGATATAACAGGAGGGAAGGAGGATGACAACTATGCGGGGAAGAAGAAGAGAGGAACAGGCACAAACAAAAAGAAAGAAAGAAGAATGGAAGAAACGAGAAGAAAAACGGAAATTCGATCTCCATTTCCTGAAAAACAAAGCCTAGGCAATCAACATCATTGATAATGAAGCAATTTCAGCGGGATAGTGACATCCTGATAGAAATGGCAGCATAGTAGTCTACATCATGGAAATACCACATTAATCTTTGGATTGCATCTAGCACGAAGTTGAGGCAGACCAGTGAAAATACTCACATTGTCTACAAAGAAGGAATTTCCTCCCTACGTTGTAAAGTGGTAAATCTCGGTCCTTACAAGTCTCTCAGTGAATAAAACCCCCAAGATACGTGGATTCATTTACAGATGTGGGAGGCTAGAAGAAAGAAACCAGCAATGCAACACTGGATTTCTCTCGAAAGTACGCCGTTATTTGCAGCGGACTCTGGCACCAAGCACTCTCTTGGTTGCTTTCCTCAAAACTCTCCTCCAATGCATCCCTGGCCACATTTATCATGATCTATAGCTTTTTTTAAAGACATTAAGAAAAACAAAATAAAAACTGGTTCGATCTTCTCATAGCAATCTGCCGCAGGGGCTTAGTGAGCAATGTGCATATATAGTCAAGAGCTTCAGCCAATCCATGACTACATGAGAGTTACTTAATAAATTCATGTATATAAATTTAGTCGGTATCTCTTATGTAAGATATTACATGATGTGTGGTGGATTGAGTGTGGACTGGAGGATATAAAAAGTGGCCAGAAACTGGAAAGATGCCATCAGTGAGAATGTCTTAGGAGACATTAAAATACTTGAAAAAGGGTTAAGAGAGCAACTGTTCTTATGCCTTCCAAGTTGGTAAATTTTTCCCTGACTGTTAAACAACTGGAGTATCAATTCACAATTGCTGGATCCAAAACCAAACGAAAAAAAAAAAACATATCCAATATGTCAGCATCCTATGAGGTCAGTACTGAAGATGAGGACATATTACTTCAATCAGAAAGCTTGCCTTTGACAGTTTCAAGGGGTCCTTAGGTTTCCTTTGCATGGATAGGCATACCTGCAAATATGTACGTTTCTGCTGTGCATGCTTGTTGTTCACAGAATTGAGAGCACAACATTTGATAGACTAGGATACATACCAGAAGCAAGATACTGGACACATGTGGGTGCTGGGAAACTAAGCATGTCCTCCCTAGAAGAGTCACTGATCCTAACGGATGAATCTCAATCCAGGTGCAACTTGTCCCCCAAAATTTCCTTTCACAGACCACACATAGCTCAGGTCGGTGCTCAAAGTGATGGAAGAACCAAACATTTTGCTAGCTGATAACAGACAGCTTTACGTTCTTTATGTTTTTATTTTTAATTTCTTTTATTTTATGGGTATGACCATATCACCTGCATGTATGAAAGAGAGCACCGTGTGTGTGCATACCCACAGAAGCCAGAAGAAAACATCAGATACCCTGGAACTGGAATTCTCCTGGAATCATCCGCGTTCTCAACCACCAATGCGTTGCTGGTTATCAAACCCGGGTCCTCTGCAAGAGCAGTCGTCCCTCTTAACCAATGTCTAGATCCCTAGGTCATCTTCTCGCGGAAAGCCACTGTTGTGTATTTTTTTTTTTGAGACACATATTTCTCACTTTAAATATCCAGCAGGCCCTTGGAACTTTCGCGTACTTAGAAAAGAAGGTTCTGGACTATGAACTCATCAAAGGATCTCCCCAATGGCATCATAGTCTGCCCTATTCCCACATGCTGGGATAAAGAAAGATCGTTTCCCTCGACCGACAGCACTAGACCTCTCTAAATTTGTAGTCCCTACATCAAATTACATATACATGGTAATTATGAAATACTCCCAAACATTGGGCAAAAAAAGTAAGGAAGCCATAAAAAGGCCGATGAAAATGTGAATATCAAGCTGTGTTTTCACAGAAATGTTAAATTTCCCAGAAAATGATTTTTATATATAATTTAATTAATTAAAAAAAAAAAAAAAAAAAAAAAAAAAAAAAAAAAAAAAAGAAGATATTTTTAAAAATATACCTGTTCCGGGTGTCCTGGACAGCTGTTTCATCCTGTGAACTAACGATAATATCGGGCAGGGTCTCCCTGTGAAAGAAAAAGAAACGGGATCATTTTTGCAATAATTATATGAAAGATATTTATGGAAATCTCACAAATTCGTTTTTTTATTTGCATTCATAGTTCCCTTCACCAACAGATTTATGAAACAAAGCTTATTTGGGATTCAACATTTTGCTGAGCATGGTTACCTCTTCCTTCAAACTTCTAAAATACTCACTTAGGGAAGAAGTAGGAAGAGTTCAGAAAGAAACTGAAACTACCATTCATTCAGAGCCACAAATGAAAAAATACAGGATGAACCAAATAACACAGCAAACAATTACATCTAATTCTCGCTATTTCTTCTCTCTCTCACTCTCTCTTTCTCACAGAAACAGCGAAGATCTAGAAAAAAGATAGTGGAGGATTCCCTTTTTCTGCACGGTACCTGTTCGGAAAAGTAAACCTCGCTGTTACTTTTGTTCACTTATGTGATTAGGACTCAGGTTCCATTCGTGCTCATGTGTCTGAATAGAACTGCAGCCTCCTGGTGATTATTTTGTACCATTTCATTGAGACCCATCCATCTTCCAAATCATTCTGTGACAGGCTCTGAAACTGATTTCTCCCTATATCCATCCTACCAGCACTCTCACTGGTCACCACGTTTGAATTGTGAGGGACGGTACTACGAGAATAATTACCTTAGCCTTGGGGCTTGATTGGAACATGGCTGTGTGCCAGATATATAAATTACATTCACCAAAGGACTGCAATTTTTCTGGCGTCCCAGACATTTCTCATCTTGTTCTTCGTAGTTTTTTCAGAAATCACCAGCTTGTTGTGAGGAAAAGCTACCCAATGAACTTCATGCTCCATTGTGAACGCCTTTTTAGAAACAGTGGCTCATGAGAAAGATACTTTCATGTCACAGTCTGCAATGTCAAGGGACTTATTCCTTTATCTCTTCTTATTTGTCAATGCAATCATTCGCTTTTAGACTTTTATGGTCTTCCATTATTGTCCTTTTCGAAGAAAATTGTCAGTGAAAGTTCGTTATTTCTTAATTCGTTCTCAGATATAACGTGGTTCTCCTTCTTCAGAGTCGCCCACCTGTAAGAGCACATTCTGTTTATCTTTTAGTCTGATACTCTAAAGCTATAGTAAATTCTCACTCATGGACGATATCATATGCTATTCGTCCACGATATGTGTGAAGTAAATCTTGTACCAAACTCTACTCACCACCCCTGCATTGGGCCACACGATAAGTGACAAGGACTTTTCCTCCTACGACTCCTTATTCTCCTCTTTCCTCTTGCGCCTAATTATATCTGTCATCACTTCCACTCTTAAAATAAAAATTGTTTTCTAATTTAGAAACTGAATACATAGCAATGCTCATATTTGAGAAGTATCATTATGTGAACCTAAGGTTATCCTCAACGACAGTGTTGAATGTTTGCGAGAAACTCGTTGTCCGCTCAAATCTTAAATAACAATTGCTTGGTGCAGCTGCTGTCTGATTTAGGAATTTTCTATGCCTATGTCTCTTATTAGTCTGTGTCCACCAAAATGTATTATAATCTGTTGATATTTCAGAGACTCACGTAAAAGCTTTAAGGTACTTATGATCCTTTTCAGGATATTTTTTTACCAAATTTGTGATAGCACACTGGGCTCAGTCTAGGAGAATTAATCAAGCAAAATCTCTTAATCTACTTTCCTTTTACTTATCACATGTGTAGTGGTGAAGTATAGGGTGTTAGAGTGAAGTTAACACCGGGTTTAAGGATATCAAGAAAAGAGAAGGAAAGTTATTCAAGAAGGAGCACCAGGTCAGCAGATGAGGCAGGAATAAGTGTGATAGGATTTATTAGGCAAGCTACAGAACCATGAGAAGTTTGGATGCAAAAAGAGAAAACAAGAACCAGAACTTAGGATTAAGCACAAGGGAACAATAGTAAAAAAGATCAGGGTAGGAACACAATGGATAATGTAGAAAAAAATGGAAATTGCACTCAAGTAATCAACAGCCACACAAACAATAAAAAAAATATACAGGTATAAAGAGAAGCAGATAACCTGGAAGTGAGATCAAATTGAAGACAAAGAAGCTCCGGTCGCAGGAGAGATCTCCTCCATTGGGATAGTAGGAAGGAATAGTGGAGGGTTGAGGGGGAAGTGAGGTGGAGGAAGAGGAAAAGCAGTAGGAGGAAGACTAGGAGCAGCAGGATGAGGATGAGAGAAAGAAGGGAGTGGAGGAAAAGAATGAGAATGATTAGCGGAACAGAAATGGAGGTGAAGGATGGCAAAAGAAAAAATACAAAAGAGGAGAACAGGGGGAAGGGATGATATTGACAAACATGGAAGCTAGAATTAACCGAGGAAAGATGAGCAAGTACAGAAGAAAGAAAAAGGAAACAAAAACTGGATGAAGAAAAACGGAAAATCTTCTTGCATAATTTTCCTCAAAACTTCAATATGCCTTTGGAGGCAAATCAACTATCTATGATTCTAAGAGGTTCGCTTCTCAGTTGATGCGTACCTAGTTACAATTGCCATAAGGACAGCTTAGGCATTGGTAGAGCAATCAGTTTTATCTTTACAGTAACGGAAATGTCTCCACAAATCTTAAGTCGTCTTATGGTACTTCGATATACAGTTACAGCAGGAAAGTATCGAGGAACAGACCTGGTGAAAATACATTTGTTTCTAGGAAAAAGATTAGGGAGTTTTCCTTCCCAGCCCAGCTTCTAGTTGTGAAATTTGGTTCATTTATAGATATAAAATATCCCCTCAAGATATTCGGATGTGGTCTAGAGGAAGTACAAGCAGCACAACTTGTGGAACTGCTAATTGTAGATTACCCATATATTGGCAAGCTTGACTCTGAGTGATACCGTAGGCACCTGCTGATTCGTCTCCGATCTCCATTGGGCACGTGGCCACATTTCACACGATCATGGAGCTTTTCACAGATATTTACGATAAAACAAAATAAGAAGGATTTCATCTTTTAGATTGTGCCTGCAGGCTTAGTTATGCAATAGCGCAATGTCTGGTCGTTTAGCAAGGCCACCCAAACTTCCAACTGAATAGATAAGGACTTCATGTATGTAACTAAACTTTAGTAACACGTAGATCCCTTTTGGTGTAAGATCATACAGACGAAAGGTGCCGAATGAGTGTGTACTTGCCGTTAAAAAGTGGCCAGAAACTGAGAAAGTATGTTCATCGGGTAGGAACTGTCTTGAGGGCAAAATATTGAATAAAGTATAAGATACAACGTGAGTCTTATTCCTTCCAAAGGGGTACAATTTCCCACTGACAGTTGAAACCAATGTTAATTCAAATCATATTGCTCTGGATCGACCAACACAAACTAAAAAAAAACAAAAAAAAACCCATATGTCAGTATTCTTATGAGGTCACCACTGATTATCTGAGGATGAGACCAATTACCTTCATCAGGAAGCTTGTTTTTGACAAGTTTCAAGGGGATTCTTTGTTTCCTTTGCATGGATAGCGTGGCATACTGCAAATAAATGATAAGGTTTTCTGCCTTGTGCTCATGTAATGATGTGATTCACAGAATTAGTGGACGCACAACATTCGATAGACTTAGGATTATCATTACCAGATAGCTTACTGGACCCACGGTGGGGCTGGAAACTCAGCAGTGTCCTCCCCTAGAAGAGCACTTTTATCCTAACAGATGAATCTCACTCCAGGTTCAAATTGCCCCCCAAAATTTCCTTTCAAAGACCACACATGGCTCAGGTCGGTGCTCAAAGTGAGATAACCAAACATTTGTTACTGTTATAATCCAGGGTTATGCTCTGTTCTTTATATGTTTGTTCTATTTTTAATTTCGTTATTTTTAGGGGTATGAGTGTACCATCTGCATGTACGTTCGTGCACCCGTGTCATGAAATACCACCAGAGGTCAGGTAACGAGAGGTGGACTTCCCCTGTAACTGAGTTCTCACTGGAATTTCGAGTTACAGAACGGTCTCAGCCACAATGGCGTGCCTGCCGGTTATCAAACGGCGGGTTCCTCTGCAAAGAGCAGTCAGCGCTTTCGTTCACCACCTAGGTCATCTCTCCAAACCACTGTTGTTATTTTTTTTGATCACTAGCATTTCCCTTTTAGTTCCAGCAGGCTGGAGCTCCTGTACTATAGAAGAGACTGGACTTTGGAATTCAAAGAAGGGCTCCCCGTGACAGCTGCCTTACCCACTGCTGGTGATAAAAAGATGTGTCCCACCATGCTCAGCTAATTGTCCTTATCACCAAATTCTAATCTATTGAAAACTCCCAAACATTGGGCAAAAACAGTAAGGAAGCCATAAAAAGGCTGATGAAAATGTGAATATCGAGCTGTGTTGTAAGAGAAATGTAAATCAATATACTCTATTTGTTTACAAGGTGAAAAAAATCAAGAAAAACTTGAGATATTTAAAAATATTACCTGTCCGGTCACGGACAGCCGTTTCATCTGGTGCAGTAACGATAATGTTGCTCAGGGTCTTACTGTGAAAGAAATACAAACGGAATCATTATTGTCATCATTATATGAAAGACAATTATGAAAATCTCACAATTCGTTTTTTACTTTTGCATTCATAAATTCCCTCACAACAGGATTTATGAACAAAGCTTAATTTGGGATTCAACTGTTGCTGAGCACCTCTTCCTTTCAAACTTCTAAATACTTCACTTAGGGAAGGAGTAGGAAGAGTTCAGAAAGAAACTAAAACTACAAATCATTCAGAGCCACAAATGAAAACATACAGATGAACCAATAACACAGCAACACATTACATCTAATTCTCTCTATTCTCTCTCTCTCTCACTCTCTCTTTCTCACAGAAACAGTGAAGATCTAGATAAAAGATTGTGATTCCTTTTTCTGCACGGTCCTGACGGATAAAGTAACCTCCTGTTTACTTTTGTCCACTTGTGTGATTAGTACTCAGGTTCCATTCATGCTCATGTGTCTGAATAGAACTGCAGCCTCCTGGTGATTATTTTGTACCATTTCATTGAGACCCATCCATCTTCCAAATCATTCTGTGACAGGCTCTGAAACTGATTTCTCCCTATATCCATCCTACCAGCACTCTCACTGGTCACCACGTTTTGGGTACTAGAGAATAATCCTTAGCCTGTTGAACACTGTGTGCCAGAAAAAATCCAAGGCTATTTTTCTGGTCCACAGACATTTCTGCATCTTGTTGAGTTTTCAGAAATCACAGCCGTTTGAGGAAAGGACAAATATGATACTTTAGAAACAGTGGATGAGAAGATACCTGCACAAGGTTGCTAAGACTATCCTTTTCTTCTTTGCAATTCATTCCCTTAGATTATTTTCAGCCTTAAGATAGAGCAAGCATTAAGTCCAGAATAGACGGTCATCCAAGTCGCCACTGAAGCACATTTGTTTTCTATCTATATATTCTCACATTGTTTAGCCTATTGAAGGAATTGTACAAATCTCACCACCTGCTTGCAGTGCCTGTATTCTCCTCTTCCTTGCCTAAAATAGAAACACAAAAAAGGTTTTAAAACAAATATGCAAGTACATGGAAAACCTAGTTATCAAGATGTGAAGTGGACACCTGGTTCAGACAATGGGTGAACAATGAAACTGTGATATTCAGAGCACGAAGCTTGGTAGCTATGGATCCTTTTCAGGATATTTACAAATTGTGATAGCACCTGGGCTCATGTCTAGGAAATTAATTCAGCAAAAACTCTTAATCTACTTCCTGTATACTTCAGATGTAGGCGATATGGGAGCAGGAGAAACAGGGAAGGATATCAGAGAAGAGAAGGGATAAGAAGGAGCACCAGGCAGAAGATGAGCACGATAAGAAGGAGGCAGAAGCTACAGAGACCTGGAAGGGGGATGAAAAGGAAAACAAGAACCAGAACTAGATAAGGCACAAGACAAAGAAAAAGAAGGCCAGGAACAAGGAGAAGTAGAAAATGGAACCAGTAATCAACAGCCACTACAACAATAAAAAATTACAGGTATAAAGGGAAGCAGATAACCTGGAAGTGAGATCAAAGTGAAGTCAAACAAGGTAGCAGACAAGCAGCCTCATGGGAAGGAGGAAGAATAGGAGGTTGAGGGGAAGGAGGTGGAGGAAGAGGAAAAGCAGTAGGTGGAAGACTAGGAGCAGCAGGATGAGGATGAGAGAAAGAAGGGAGGGGAGGAAAAGGAGAATAAGGAACAGAAGGAGGAGGAGGCAAAGAAACATGACAAAGAGGAGGAACAGGAGGGGAAGGAGGATGACAACATGGGGAAGTAGAATAATCGAGGAAGAGGCAATACAGAAGAAAGAAAAAGGAAACAAACTGAGAAGAAAAACGGAAATTCATCTTCATTTTCCTCAAAACCAAATGCCTGGAGGCAATCAACATCATTGATAAAGAAGCAATGTCAGGGGGACAGTTACATTCTGATAAGAGTTGGCAGCAATAGTCTACATCACGGAAATGCCACATTTATCTTTTGGACTGCATCTAGCAGGAAGTTGAGACAGACCTGTGAAAATACATTGTCTAGAAAGAAGGAATTTCCTCCAGCTTGTTAGTGGAAATGGTTCATTATAGAATAAATCCCCCAAGATATGTGGAGGCTAGAGAAGAACAAGCAAGCACACTGGGAACTCGAAAGTACCCATATTTGCAGCTGCTCTGGGAACCAGCACCTGCTGCTTCCATTCTCATGCATCCCTGGCCACATTTACAGATCATGAGCTTTTCAAGATATTAACGAAAAACAAAAAAAAGGTTTCATCTTAGAATGCCTGCAGGCTTAGTGAGCAATGCTTATAGCAAGGCCACCAATCCAATGAATAGAAAATTCATGTGTATAAATTTAGTCAGTATCCCTTGTGTAAGATATTACATGACGTAAGGTGGATTGAGTGTGGACTGGAGGATATAAAAGTGGCCAGAAACTGGAAAGATGTCATCGGTGAGAATGTCTTAGGGACAGAAAATACTTGAAAAAGGTTAAGTACAACTGTCTTATGTCCTTCCAAGGGGTAAATTTCCCTGACTTGAACAATGGTATTCAAATTCAATTGCTGGATCAAAACAACTGAAAAAAAAAAAAAAACCAATATGTCAGTATCCTATGAGGTCAGTACTGAGGATGAGGACAAATTACTTCAATCAGAAAGCTTGTCTTTGACAGTTTCAAGGGGTTCTTAGGTTTCCTTTGCATGGATAGGCATACCTGCAAATATGTAGGTTTCTGCTGTGCATGCTTGTTGTTCACAGAATTGAGAGCACAACATTCGATAAGCTAGGATACATACCAGAAGCAGTACTGGGACCCACTGTGGGTGCTGGGAAACTAAGCAGTGTCCTCCCTAGAAGAGTCACTGATCCTAACAGATGAATCTCACTCCAGGTGCAAATTGCCCCCCAAAATTTCCTTTCACAGACCACACATGGCTCAGGTCGGTGCTCAAAGTGAGATAACCAAGCATTTGTTACTGTTATAATTCAGGTTTATCTGTTGTTTTTGTTGTTACATTTTTAATTTTCGTTATTTTTTATGGGTATGAGTGTACCATTTGCATGTAGGTTTGTGCACCCGTGTCATGCAATGCTGCAGAGGTCAGAAGAGAGTGTGGGATTCCCCTGGAACTGGAGTTCTCCTGGAATTGGAGTTACAGATGGTTCTCAGCCACCAAGTGCGTGCTGGGTATCAAACCCGGGTCCTCTGCAAGAGCAGTCAGCGCTCTTAACCACTAGGTCATCTCTCCAACCCACTGTTGTTATTTTTTTTTGAGACAGCATCTCACTTTAGTTCCAGCAGGCCTGCAGCTCCGTACTTAGAAGAGGCTGGACTTGAACTCAAAGAGCTCCCCGTGGCATCTGCCTACCCACTGCTGGGATAAAAGATGTGTCCCGGGCTGGAGAGATGGCCTAGCGGTTAAGAGCGCCGATCGCTCTTACAGAGGACCCGGGTTCGATCCCCAGCACCCACATGGCGGCCGAGAGCCGTCTGAAACTCCAATTCCAGGAGAACTCCAGTTCCAGGGGAATCCGAGACCCTCTTCTGACCTCCGCGGCATTGCACGACACGGGTGCACAAACCTGCATGCAGACAGTACATTGATACACATACCGAAATAAATAAAATAAATAAATAAATAAATAAATAAATAAATAAATAAATAAATAAAAAAAGATGTGTCCCACCATGCCCAGCTTAATTGTCCTTACACAAATTCTAAATAATACCCAACTCCCAAACATTGGGCAAAAACAGTAAGGAGGCCATAAAAAGGCCGATGAAAATGTGAATATCGAGCTGTGTTTTCACAGAAATGTAAGTCAATATACTCTATTTGTTTACATGGTGAAAAAAATCAAGAAAAACTGAGATTTAAAAATATTACCTGTCCGGTCCCGGACAGTCGTTTCATCTGCTGCAGTAGCGATCATTTCGGTCAGGGTCTCACTGTGAAAGTAATACAAATGGGATCATTATTGTCATCATTATATGAAAGACATTTATGAAAATCTCACAATTCGTTTTTTACTTTTGCATTCATAAAGTCCCTCACAACAGAATTTATGAACAAAGCTTATTTTGGGATTCAACTGTTGCTGAGCATGGTTCACCTCTTCCTTTCAAACTTCTAAATACTTCACTTAGGGAAGGAGTAGGAAGAGTTCAGAAAGAAACTGAAACTACAAATCATTCAGAGCCACAAATGAAAACATACAGATGAACCAATAACATAGCAACACATTAAATCTAATTCTCTCTCTTCTCTCTCTCTCTCTCTCTCTCTCTCTCTCTCTCTCTCTCTCTCTCTCTCTCAGAAACAGTGAAGATCTAGAAAAAATTTTGTGATTCCTTTTTCTGCATGGTCCTGACGGATAAAGTAACCTCTGGTTTACTTTTGTCCACCTATGTGATTAGGACTCAGGTTCCATTCATGCTCATGTGCCTGAATAGAACTGCAGCCCCCTGGTCATTATTTTGTACCATTTCATTGAGACTCATGCATCTTCCAAAGCATTCTGTGACAGACTCTGAAACTGATTTCTCCCCATATCCATCCTACCAGCACTCTCACTGGTCACCACGTTTTGGGTACTAGAGAATAATCCTTAGCCTATTGAACACTGTGTGCCAGAAACAATCCAAGGCTATTTTTCTGGTCCACAGACATTTCTGCATCTTGTTGAGTTTTCAGAAATCACAGCCGTTTGAGGAAAGGACAAATATGATACTTTGGAAACAGTGGATGAGAAGAAACCTGCACAAGTTTGCTAAGAATATCCTTTTCTTCTTTGCAATTCATTCCCTTAGATTATTTTTTATTAATTTTATTTATTTCTGTATGTGTATGAATGTACTGTCTGCATGCCAGTTTGTGCGCCCATGTCGTGCAATGCTGCGGAGGTCAGAAGAGGGTGTCGGATTCCCCTGGAACTGGAGTTGTCCTGGAATTGGAGGTTCAGACGGTTCTCGGCCGCCATGTGGGTGCTGGGGATCGAACCCGGGTCCTCTGTCAGAGCGGTCGGTGCTCTTAACCGCTAGGCCATCTCTCCAGCCCTCCCTTAGATTATTTTCAGCCTTAAGATAGAGCAAGCATTAAGTCCAGAATAAACGGTCATCCAAGTCGCCACTGAAGCACATTTGTTTTCTATCTATATATTCTCACATTGTTTAGCCTATTGAAGGATTTGTACAAATCTCACCTCCTGCTTGGAGTGCCTGTATTCTCATCTTCCTTGCCTAAAATAGAAACACAAAAAAGGTTTTAAAACAAATATGCAAGTACATGGAAAGCCTAGTTATCAAGATGTGAAGTGGACACCTGGTTCAGACAATGGGTGAACAATGAAACTCTGATATTGAAAGCACGAAGCTTGGTAGCTATGGATCCTTTTCATGATATTTACAAATTCTGATAGCACCTGGGCTCATGTCTAGGAAATTAATTCAGCGAAAACTCTTATTCTAATTTCTGTATACTTCAGATGTAGGTGATATGGGAGCAGGAGAAACAGGGAAGGATATCAGAGAAGAGAAGGGATAAGAAGGAGCAGCAGGCAGAAGATGAGGAGGATAAGGAGAAGGAGGAAGAAGATACAGAGAGCTGGAGGGGTGATGAAAAGGAAAACAAGAACCAGAACTAGAAAATGCACAAGACGAAGAAAAAGACGGCCATGAACACGGAGAAGTAGAAAATAGAACCAGTAATCAACAGCTACTACAACAATAAAAAAAATACAGGTATAAAGAAAAGCAGATAAACTGGAAGTGAGATCAAAGTAAAGAGGAAGAAGCTAGCAGACAAGCAGCCTCATGGGAAGGAGGAAGATAAGGAGGTTGAGGGGAAGGAGGAGGAGGAGGAGGACAAGCAGGAGGAGGAAGACTAGGAGCAGCAGGGTGAGGATGAGAGAAAGAAGGAAGGGGAGAAAAAGGAGAATAAGGAACAGAAGGAGGAGGAGGCAAAGGAACATGACAAAGAGGAGGAACAGGAGGGGAATGAGGATGACAACATGGGGAAGTAGAATAATAGAGGAAGAGGCACAGAAAGAAGAAAGAAAGAAGGAAACAAACTGAGAAGAAAAACGGAAATTCGTCTTCATTTTCCTGAAAACCAAATTCCTGGAGGCAATCAACATAAAACAGCTTGGTACTGGCACAAAAACAGACCAGTTGACCAATGGAATAAAACTGAGGATACAAACCTGAGCACATACTATTTCAGCCACCTCATATTTGATAAAGGGGCCAAGTCCTAAATCTTTCTCTCAGTGTTTTTTTTTATATTTTAGCTATAAGTGATAATCCATGAGTACAAAGCATTCTTTCATGAAAACCAATCTGCAGGCTGTTGTGCCCAAACCCCCACAGTCCCACCATCCAGTGGGGGGGGGTGACAGGTTGTTTGTTCAATCAAAGTTGATAAAGAGTGTCCAAGATACATTGCTGTGTTTCACCATTTCACCCCAATCGCAGCCTTTACATTCTACCACGCCCCCTCTTCGCAGATTGTTCCCTAGGCTTAGAAAAGGGGCACAGGTGGATGAGAAGTAAAACAGTCCACTCTCTCTGGAGCTGTTGATTTGGATTCTGGGTCAATTCTGGCTGTTTCTCCTTTCATGGGCTGACAGTTTGTCCAGGAGTAACCTTTCGATCCTACTATAGAAGCACAAGCAATTAGATATATATAGGTATTTAAAACACTAATAGTTATGGGTAGGTTACTTTGGCATAGACACAATATGTTTGGATGGTATGTTAATCATGAATTACATTTTTCCCCCCTGTTAAATATGACAGGGTCTTACTGTGGCTTATAACATCTCCTAACCTGTAGAGGATGTAAGCTTGTGCATCAACCATGGGTTAATTCCTCCAAGGAGAGAGCCAATAGCCAATTAGATTTGGGATATACAGGCATATGGACTGCCTCTGCTGCACAAGTATTTCCAGCAGTGGGTGTATAGGCTGGTGCCGTGAACGTGTGGAGTCGTGCTTTGACTCAGGGAAGACCCGTAGTGCCTTTATGTAGGCATCTTTTGGTAACACTCTCTGGCACATTCCCAGAGGCCATCTGTACACTTGCATGTGTGGTCTCAATACATCCTCCCATGTTAATGTCAGGTCTTCAGCAGCAGGGTCTTATCGCCTCTCCTCCTGCAGGTATCCCAACTTAGAGGCAAGGAGCCCTTACTTTGTGGGGCCTTGGATCCCCTGCCAACATCCCCCTGGTAGAACAATCCATTGCTGATGTCAGAGCTCCGGATTAATATACTTTGCCTAAGTGCCATAGCCCAAGAACTTTAGTAATTATAATTTGGTTCTGAACAGAGTATAATCCTTTTCACAGTTCCTATGTCTATTAGTACAATTAAAGAAGGCATTTTTACCGATTTTATAAGAGATTACCTCTATATATAGTTGTCTCCAATTTAACAGTTGGAGAACAACCTCATCATCGTCATATTTCTCCTTGTTCTATGGGGGGAAGGCAAGAAAGTCTCTCATATCAAAAACTTTGTGGCACCTAGAAGGTATAAGTTTCTCATTAGGACTCATTATAAATAGTGTGTTACATGTAGGATCCACAGAGGGGTTCGATGTTTATGGCAATCTGAGGCTTTTCTTCCTTTCAAATGTTCAGACGGGTCAACCTTTCAGTTGCCAACTTTTTGGTACATCCTACTCAATGCAAAGCTGTATCTTTTCTTTCTAGCCATTAAAGTTGGTGACATTTTGTCCTGTTGGAACAAACAAATCTTTTCCCCGTAGTTAGTTTTAAGATTTGAATTGCAAGGTTTTGATGAAAAGGTTTCATGTCTGTCTGTATCCCTCCCTTTATTTTAACCTGAGTCTCCAAGAAGACAGTTGTATTATACATAACTATAGGATGGAATCAAAGGCAACAGATTTCATCAAAATCACCCCATGTTGTTTTTGGGTGACTATTATTGTTAAACTTGGGAAGCAAACTAATTTTTACGTTAATCATCTTAAAGAGAATGCTACAAGGTGATACTGTACACAGAAGAAATTATAGAGAACATTTGTATGTGCCAATCCCAAAGTTATTGCATCTACATATTTTATGTAAGACAAATGTGGGACAACAGCGAATAATATCTACATTTAACTCAGATGCATATACCGTTTTTATCAAGTCTGTAAACCAATGTTGTTTAATGTAAACATATTTACTTTACTACGTCTAAAACACCATGTATCCTGTAGACAGTGTCTAGGCCAAACTGGGTACTTGCTGAACTCAAGTCAATTAGATATGCATTAATCGAATATACACCCATGTCCCTCCCCCCCATCCCCCTTCCAATTCACACATTTCGTCCATTTTCTGAATGCAATCTTTTCTGTTGTTGTTCTTTTACTATGCATCCTCTCCATGGAAATATTTATATCTGGGTTGTTGGTACTAGCATCCACATATGAGGGACACCATTTGTCGTTTGTTTTTTCTGGGACTGTGTTAATTCACTTAACATATATCTTCTAGCTCCATCCTTTTACCTGCAAAGTTCATGATGTTGTCCCTCTTTACCGCTGCATAGAACTCCATTGTATAGACAGTACCACATTTTCTCTATCCACTCGTCAGTTGAGGGGCACCTGGCTGGTTCCAGCTTTTTGCTATTGTGAACAGAGCTGCAATAAACATAGCAGTTGCATGTATCTTTGCAGTAAGCTTGTTCTTGTGGGTATATACCCAGGAGTGGGTATGACTGGGTCAAGTGGAAGGCTCATTTTGAGTCTTCCAAGGTTCTCCACATGCTTTCCATAGTGGCTGTATAAGTTTACATTCCCACAAGCAATGGATGAGTGTTCCCCTTTCTCCCACAACCTCTCTCCAGCACTTGGTATCATTCGTTTTTGATTCCTAGCCAGTTTATTGGAGTGAGGTGATATCTAAAGTGGTTTTAATTTGCATTTCCTTAATCATAAGAGATGTTGAACAGTTCTTAAGATGTTTTTCTGCCATCTCTAATTCCTCCTCCTGTGAAGTCTCTATTCAGACTTTCTTCCATCTTTTGAGTATTAATTTTGTTTTCTTTCTTCTTTGTTTTTTGAGTAGCTTGTATACTCTGGAATTAATGCTTTGTCAGAAATGNCTACTGTCATCTCCATTGTGCTGCTGTCAACCTTAGCCCTATAGTGTTTTGCTTTGGCATGATATTTCGCCTCTACATTAATATTCGTTTTACCTAATGGCCCTAATATATGTTATATTGCTTTGACTTCGTCTTGTATATGTGGTTTGATGATGATTTGATAGTATGGTTGTGTAGATTATTATTAATAGTGTGAGTACAATCTTCTTTACTTCATTTTAAAGGTATTCTGTTTTTATTTTTATTAATCTATTAAATATCTCCGTATTCTGATAAAATTCAGGTTGGATCTGATCCTTCTCTGCTTGCCTCGAGATGCTATTTTTTTTCTATTTTGAGGCTGTAGGTTCTCCTTAATTTTGCACCTTATTGTCTATATCTGTGTGTCTTATGTTGCCCTAGTATGAATTGACCATCCGCTGTGTGTGTAGATTTCGCTATTCGTAGTGAACAAGAGCCTGGCGGAATAAATACAGGTGTGCCAGTGTGCCTCAGTGCTTAATTAGTATTCGGGTCATCCTATGCATTCAAGATGATGGAAGTCTTTGTGAGGTCCTCGAAGCTCAATAAATACCCAGGGAATGGGTATACTCATGTCAGAAGCGCAAGGTCATAAAGCCGTATCTGCTGGAGTGGGTATGACTGGGTCAAGTGGAAGAGCTCATTTTGAGTCTTCCAAGGTTCTCCACATGCTTTCCAATAGTGGCTGTATAAGTTTACATTCCCACCAGCAATGGATGATGTTCCCCTTTCCCCACAACCTCTCACAGCACTTGGTATCATTTCGTTTTTGATTCCTAGCCAGTCTTTTAGTGAGGTGATATCTAAAGTGGTTTTAATTTGCATTTCCTAATCATAGAGATGTTGAACAGTTCTTAAAGATGTTTTTCGCCATCTCTAATCCTCCTCTGTGAAGTCTCTATTCAGTCTTTGCTCCATCTTTGAGTGATTCATTGTTCTTTCTTCTTTGTTTGTTTGAGTAGTTGGTATACTCTTGTGGAAAGTTGATTGCTTTAGTCGACGCCCTATTCTGCCTGAGTAAGACGGTTTGTTCTTTGTGCTCTCGAATGCCCACTCAGTGGGTTTTCTCTTTACTTCCTTATTTGTCTTTGCGCGAATGTTCCTAACAGAAAGCTTTTCCGCGGATGATAGTCTACATGGAAGAAGCTAACCACTGTACGTAGCGCCCAAGCTCTACGGAGACCCATGGTTGCGCCCACATTTATTGTTTGCTCTAATAATATGTTACTCCTTATTCTCTGTTGAGGTGCTGCAGCTGCTGTATGATTTAGGAAGTCTTTTCCTACGCTATGTTTGTGATCATTGGTGGCCCCAACTTTACTTTCGATCTATCACCTCAGAAGTTTTTGATGGTTTTCAGGTTATGGTCTTAGGTGAGTCTTTAATCCATCTGGATTGACTGTTGTCGCAGGGAGAGAGTATGGTGGTGTTAATTTCATTTTCAACAAGGTAGGTGTCCAGTTTTTGCCAACCACCACTTGAGTGAAGATGCTGTCTTTTCTATATTGTGTCTTATGCAGGACAGTTATGGCAGAATGCATGATCTGGGATGGGGTGGGGGTGGGGGGGAAGGGAAAGGGAAATATGCCTGATCTGAATTGGAAAATGATGTATGAAATGCACAAAGCATCAATAAAAATTAAATTAAAAAAAGATATTTGTGGAAATCACACAATTCATTTTTCCTTTTGCATTCATAAAGTCCCTCAAAAGGGGTTTATAATCAAAGCTTATTTGGGGGTTGAACTGTTGCTGAGCATGGCTCACCTCTTATTTTCAAGCTTCTAAGTACTTCTCTAGGGAAAGAGTAGGAAGAGTTCAGAAAGAAACTAGAACAACAAATCATTCAGAGCCACAAATGAAAACATACAGATGAACAAATAACATGACAACACATTAAATCTGATTCTCTCCCCCCCCTTTCTCACTGAAACAATGAAGATCTCAAAAAAATGTTTGTGATTCTATTTCTGCAGGGTCCTGATGTATTAAGTAAACTCCTGTTTACTTTTGTCCACTTATGTGATTAGGACTCAGGTTCCATTCATGCTCATGTGTCTGAATACAACTGCAGCCGCCTGGTGATTATTTTGTGCCATTTCATTGAGACCCATGCTTCTTCCAAAACATTGGGTCGTAGACTCTGAAACTGATTTCGCCCTGTAACCTTTCTACCAGCACTCTCACTGGTCACCACGTTTTGGCTACTAGAGAATAATCTACAGCCTACTGAACACTGTGTGCCAGAAACAATCAAAAGCTATTTTCCTGGTCAACAGACATTTCTGCATCATGTTGAGTATTTAGAAATCACAGCCCTTTGAGAAAAGAAAGGGTCATCACAGATGCCACTGAATCAGATTTATTTTCTATCTATATATTCTCACATTGCTTAACCTATTGAAGAATTTGTACTCATCTCACCTCTCACATGGAGGATCCGAATCCTCAAATTCCAGGCCTAAAGAATAAACACAGAAAAGGTTTTAAAACAAATATGCAACTACAGGGAAACCTAGTTATCCAGATGTATACTGGTCACCTGGTTCAGACAATGGGTGCACAATGATACTCTGAAATTGAGAGCACTAAGCTTGTTAGCTATGGATCCTTTTCAGGATATTTACAAATTCTGATAGCACCTGGGATCATTTCCAGGAAACTAATTCAGCAAAAACTCTTTTTCTACTTGCTGTATACTTCACACGAAGGTCACATGGTAGAAGGAGAAACAAGGAAAGAAATCAGAGAAGAGAAAGGAGAAGGATGTGATTAGGACTCAGGTTCCATTCGTACTCATGTGTCTGAATAGAACTGCAGCCCCCTGGTGATTATTTGAAAAGGGTTAAGTACACCTGTCTTATGTCATTCCAAGTGGTAAATTTCCCTGACTTGAACAATGGTATTCAAATTCAATTGCCGGATCAAAATAACTGGAAAAAAACATATTGATATGTCAGTATCCTATGAGGTCAGTACTGAGGATGAGGACAAATTACTTCAATCAGAAAGCTTGTCTTTGATAGTTTCAAGGGGTTCTTAGGTTTCCTTTGCAAATATGTAGGTTTCTGCTGTGCGTGCTTGTTGTTCACAGAATTGAGAGCACAACATTCGATAGACTAGGATGCATACCAGAAGCAGTACTGGGGCCCACTGTTGGTGCTGGGAAACTAAGCAGTGTCCTCCCTAGAAGAGTCACTGATCCTAACAGATGAATCTCACTCCAGGTGCAACTTGCCACCCAAAATTTCCTTTCTCAGAGCACACATGGCTCAGGTCAGTGCTCAAAGTGAGATAACCAAACATTTGTTACTGTTATAATTCAGGTTTACTTCTTCTTTTTGCTGTGATTTTTTTAATTTTCGTAATTTTTTTATGGGTTCGACCTGTGAATATACTCACATTATCAAGAAAGAAGGAATTTCCTCCAGCTTCTAAGTGGAAATGGTCCATCTTAGAATAAAACCCCCAAGATATGTGGAGGCTAGAGAAGGACAAGCAAGAACACTGGGGACTAGAAAGTACCCATATTTGGAGCTGCGCTGGGAACCAGTACCTGGTGCCTCCATTCCCATGCATCCCTGGCCACATTTACAGATCATGAGCTTTTTAAGACATTAACGAAAAACAAAAAAAAGGTTTCATCTTAGAATGCCTGCAGGCTTAGTGAGCAATGCTTAGAGCAAGGCCACCAATCCAATGAATAGAAAATTCATGTATATAAATTTAGTCAGTATCCCTTATGTAAGATATTACATGATGTAAGGTGGATTGAGTGTGGACTGGAGGATATAAAAGTGGCCAGAAACTGGAAAGATGTCATCAGTGAGAATGTCTTAGGGACAGAAAATACTTGAAAAGGGTTAAGTACAACTGCCTTATGTCCTTCCAAGTGGTAAATTTCCCTGACTTGAACAATGGTATTCAAATTCAATTGCTGGATCAAAACAACTGAAAAAAACAAAACATATCAATATGTCAGTATCCTATGAGGTCAGTACTGAGGATGAGGACAAATTACTTCAATCAGAAAGCTTGTCTTTGACAGTTTCAAGGGGTTCTTAGGTTTCCTTTGCATGGATAGGCATACCTGCAAATATGTAGGTTTCTGCTGTGCATGCTTGTTGTTCACAGAATTGAGAGCACAACATTCGATAGACTAGGATACATACCAGAAGCAGTACTGGGACCCACTGTGGGTGCTGGGAAACTAAGCAGTGTCCTCCCTAGAAGAGTCACTGATCCTAACAGATGAATCTCACTCCAGGTGCAACTTGCCCCCCAAAATTTCCTTTCTCAGACCACACATGGCTCTGGTTGGTGCTCAAAGTGAGATAACCAAACATTTGTTACTGTTATAATTCAGGTTTATCTGTTCTTTTTGTTGTGATTTTTTTAATTTTCCTTATTTTTTTATGGGTATAAGTGTACCATCCGCATGTAGGTTTGTGCACCCGTGTCATGCAATGCTACGGAGGTCAGAAGAGAGTGTGGGATTCCCCTGGAACTGGAGTTCTCCTGGAATTGGAGTTACAGACGGTTCTCAGCCACCAAGTGCATGCTGGGTATTAAACCCGGATTCTCTGCAAGAGCAGTCAGCGCTCATACCCACTAGGTCATCTATCCAACCCACTGTTGTTATTTTTTTTTTTGAGACACCATCTTGCTTTAGTTCCAGCAGGCCTGGTGCTCCGTAATTAGAAGTGGCTGGACTTGAACTCAAAGAGCTCCCTGTGGCATCTGCCTACCCACTGCTGGGATAATAGATGTGAACCTCCACGCCCAGCTTAATTGTCCTTACAGAAATTCTAAATAATACCCAACTCCCAAACATTGGGCAAAAACAGTAAGGAAGACATAAAAAGGCCGATGAAAATGTGAATATCGAGCTGTGTTTTCACAGAAAGGTAAATCAATATACTCTATTTGTTTACATGGTGAAAAAAATCAAGAAAAACTGAGATTTAAAAATATTACCTGTCCGGTCCCGGACAGCCCTTTCATCCTGTGCCATAAAAATAGTAATGGTCAGGGTCTCCCTGTGAAAGAAATACAAACGGGATCATTATTGTCATCATTATATGAAAAACATTTATGAAAATCTCACAATTCATTTTTTACTTTTGCATTCATAAATTCCCTCACAACAGGATTGATGAACAAAACTTATTTTGGGATTCAACTGTTGCTGAGCATGGCTCACCTCTTCCTTTCAAACTTCTAAATACTTCACTTAGGGAAGGCGTAGGAAGTGTTCAGAAAGAAACTAAAACTGCAAATCATTCAGAGCCACAAATGAAAACATACAGATGAACAAATAACATAGCAACACATTAAATCTCATTCTCTCTCTCTCTTCCTCTCTCTCTCTGTATGTCTCTTTCTTTCTCACAGAAACAATGAAGATCTAGAAAAAGTTTGTGATTCCTTTTTCTGCACGATTGTGACGGATAAAGTACCTCCTTTTTACTTTTGTCCACTTATGTGATTAGGACTCAGGTTCCATTCATGCTTCTGTGTCTGAATAGAACTGCAGCCCCCTGGTGATTATTTTGTACCATTTCATTGAGACCCATGCATCTTCCAAAATATTCTGTGACAGACTCTGAAACTGATTTCTCCCTATATCCATCCTACCAGCATTCTCACTGGTCACCACGTTTTGGGTACTAGAGAATAATCCTTAGCCTATTGAACACTGTGTGCCAGAAAAATTCCAAGGCTATTTTTCTGTTCCACAGACATTTTGGCATATTGTTGAGTTTTCAGAAATCACAGCCATTTGAGGAAAGGACAAATATGATACTTTAGAAACAGTGGATGAGAAGAAACCTGCACAAGTTTGCTAAGAATATGCTTTACTTCTTTGCAATTCATTCCCTTAGATTCTTTTCAGCCTTAAGATAGAGCAAGCATTAAGTCCAGAATAAACGGTCATCCAAGTCACCACCGAAGCATATTTGTTTTCTATCTATATATTCTCACATTGTTTAGCCTATTGAAGGATTTGTACAAATCTCACCTCCTGCTTGGAGTGTCTCCGTTCCTAATTTCCTTGCCTAAAATAGAAACACAAAAAAGGTTTTAAAACAAATATGCAAGTACATGGAAAACCTAGTTATCAAGATGTGAAGTGGACACCTGGTTCAGACAATGGGTGAACAATGAAACTGTGATATTCAGAGCACGAAGCTTGGTAGCTATGGATCCTTTTCAGGATATTTACAAATTCTGATAGCAGCTGGGCTCATGTCTAGGAAATTAATTCAGCAAAAACTCTTATTCTAATTTCTGTATACTTCAGATGTAGGCCATATGGGAGAAGGAGAAACAGGGAAGGATATCAGAGAAGAGAAGGGATAAGAAGGAGCACCAGGCAGAAGATGAGCATGATAAGAAGGAGGCAGAAGCGACAGAGACCTGGAAGGGGGATGAAAAGGAAAACAAGAACCAGAACCAAATAAGGCACACGACAAAGAAAAAGAAGGCCAGGAACAAGGAGAAGTAGAAAATGGAACCAGTAATCAACAGCCACTACAACAATAAAAAAATACAGGTATAAAGGGAAGCAGATAACCTGGAAGTGAGATCAAAGTGAAGACAAAGAAGGTAGCAGACAAGCAGCCTCATGGGAAGGAGGAAGAATAGGAGGTTGAGGGGAAGGAGGTGGAGGAAGAGGAAAAGCAGGAGGAGGAAGACTAGGAGCAGCAGGATGAGGATGAGAGAAAGAAGGGAGGGGAGGAAAAGGAGAATAAGGAACAGAAGGAGGAGGAGGCAAAGAAACATGACAAAGAGGAGGAACAGGAGGGGAAGGAGGATGACAACATGGGCAAGTAGAATAATCGAGGAAGAGGCAATAAAGAAGAAAGAAAAAGGAAACAAACTGAGAAGAAACACGGAAATTCATCTTCATTTTCCTCAAAACCAAATGCCTGGAGGCAATCAACATCATTGATAATGAAGCAATGTCAGGGGGACAGTGACATTCTGATAAGAGATGGCAGCAATAGTCTACATCACGGAAATGCCACATTTATCTTTTGGACTGCATCTAGCAGGAAGTTGAGGCAGACCTGTGAAAATACTCACATTGTCTAGAAAGAAGGAATTTCCTCCAGCTTGTTAGTGGAAATGGTCCATCTTAGAATAAAACCCCCAAGATATGTGGAGGCTAGAGAAGAACAAGCAAGAACACTGGGGACTCGAAAGTACCCATATTTGGAGCTGCTCTGGGAACCAGCACCTGGTGCTTCCATTCTCATGCATCCCTGGCCACATTTACAGATCATGAGCTTTTGAAGATATTAACGAAAAACAAAAAAAGGTTTCATCATAGAATGCCTGCAGGCTTAGAGAGCAATGCTTATAGCAAGGCCACCAATCCAATGAATAGAAAATTCATGTATATAAATTTAGTCAGTATCTCTTATGTAAGATATTACATGACGTAAGGTGGATTGAGTGTGGACTGGAGGATATAAAAGTGGCCAGAAACTGGAAAGATGTCATCAGTGAGAATGTCTTAGGGACAGAAAATACTTGAAAAGGGTTAAGTACAACTGCCTTATGTCCTTCCAAGTGGTAAATTTCCCTGACTTGAACAATGGTATTCAAATTCAATTGCTGGATCAAAACAACTGAAAAAAACAAAACATATCAATATGTCAGTATCCTATGAGGTCAGTACTGAGGATGAGGACAAATTACTTCAATCAGAAAGCTTGTCTTTGACAGTTTCAAGGGGTTCTTAGGTTTCCTTTGCATGGATAGGCATACCTGCAAATATGTAGGTTTCTGCTGTGCATGCTTGTTGTTCACAGAATTGAGAGCACAACATTCGATAGGCTAGGATACATACCAGAAGCAGTACTGGGACCCACTGTGGGTGCTGGGAAACTAAGCAGTGTCCTCCCTAGAAGAGTCACTGATCCTAACAGATGAATCTCACTCCAGGTGCAAATTGCCCCCCAAAATTTCCTTTCACAGACCACACATGGCTCAGGTCGGTGCTCAAAGTGAGATAACCAAACATTTGTTACTGTTATAATTCAGGTTTATCTGTTCTTTTTGTTGTTATTTTTTATGGGTATGAGTGTACCATCTGCATGTAGGTTTGTGCACCCGTGTCATGGAATGCTACGGAGGTCAGAAGAGAGTGTGGGATTCCCCTGGAACTGGAGTTCTCCTGGAATTAGAGTTACAGACGGTTCTCAGCCACCAAGTGTGTGCTGGGTATCAAACCCGGGTCCTCTGTCAGAGCAGTCTGTGCTCATAACAACAAGGTCATCTCTCCAACCCGCTGTTGTTAATTATTTTTGAGACAGCATCTCGCTTTAGTTCCAGCAAGCCTGGAGCTCCGTAATTAGAACAGGCTGGACTTGAAATCAAAGAGCTCCCTGTGGCATCTGCCTATCCACTGCTGGTATAATAGATGTGTCCCTCCACGCCCAACTTAATTGTCCTCACACAAATTCTAAATAATACCCAACTCCCAAACATTGGGCAAAAACAGTAAGGAAGCCATAAAAATGCCAATGAAAATGTGAATATCGAGCTGTGTTTTCACAGAAAGGTAAAACAATATACACTTTTACTTTACATGGTGAAAAAAATCAAGAAAAATTGAGATTTAAAAATATTACCTGGCCGGGACATCAGCCCTTTCATCCTGTGCCATAAAAATAATAATGGTCAGGGTCTCACTGTGAAAGAAATACAAATGGGATCATTATTGTCATCATTATATGAAAGACATTTATGAAAATCTCACAATTCCTTTTTTACTTTTGAATTCATAAATTCCCTCACAACAGGATGGATGAACAAAGCTTATTTTGGGATTCAACTGTTGCTGAGCATGGCTCACCTCTTCCTTTCAAACTTCTAAATACTTCACTTAGGGAAGGATTAGGAAGAGTTCAGAAAGAAACTAAGGCTACAAATAATTCAGAGCCACCAATGAAAACATACAGATGAACAAATGACATAAAAACACATTAAGTCTCATTCTCTCTCTCTTCTCTCTCTGTCTCTCTCTCTCTCTCTCTCTCTCTCTCTCTCTCTCTCTCAGAAACAATGAAGATCTAGAAAAAAGTTTGTGATTCCTTTTTCTGCACGGTCCTGACAGATAAAGTAACCTCCTGTTTACTTTTGTCCACTTATGTGATTAGGACTCAGGTTCCATTCATGCTCATGTATCTGAATAGAATTGCAGCCCCCTGGTGATTATTTTGTACCATTTCATGGAGACCCATGCATCTTCCAAAACATTCTGTGACAGACTCTGAAACTGATTTCTCCCTATATCCATCCTACCAGCACTCTCACTGGTCACCACGTTTTGGGTACTAGACAATAATCCTTAGCCTATTGAACACTGTGTGCCAGAAACAACCCAAGGCTATTTTTCTGGTGCACAGACATTTCTGCATCTTGTTGAGTTTTCAGAAATCACAGCCGTTTGAGGAAAGGACAAATATGATACTTTAGAAACAGTGGATGAGAAGAAACCTGCACAAGTTTGCTAAGAATATGCTTTACTTCTTTGCAATTCATTCCCTTAGATTCTTTTCAGCCTTAAGATAGAGCAAGCATTAAGTCCAGAATAAACGGTCATCCAAGTCACCACCGAAGCATATTTGTTTTCTATCTATATATTCTCACATTGTTTAGCCTATTGAAGGATTTGTACAAATCTCACCTCCTGCTTGGAGTGTCTCCGTTCCTAATTTCCTTGCCTAAAATAGAAACACAAAAAAGGTTTTAAAACAAATATGCAAGTACATGGAAAACCTAGTTATCAAGATGTGAAGTGGACACCTGGTTCAGACAATGGGTGAACAATGAAACTGTGATATTCAGAGCACGAAGCTTGGTAGCTATGGATCCTTTTCAGGATATTTACAAATTCTGATAGCAGCTGGGCTCATGTCTAGGAAATTAATTCAGCAAAAACTCTTATTCTAATTTCTGTATACTTCAGATGTAGGCCATATGGGAGAAGGAGAAACAGGGAAGGATATCAGAGAAGAGAAGGGATAAGAAGGAGCACCAGGCAGAAGATGAGCATGATAAGAAGGAGGCAGAAGCGACAGAGACCTGGAAGGGGGATGAAAAGGAAAACAAGAACCAGAACCAAATAAGGCACACGACAAAGAAAAAGAAGGCCAGGAACAAGGAGAAGTAGAAAATGGAACCAGTAATCAACAGCCACTACAACAATAAAAAAATACAGGTATAAAGGGAAGCAGATAACCTGGAAGTGAGATCAAAGTGAAGACAAAGAAGGTAGCAGACAAGCAGCCTCATGGGAAGGAGGAAGAATAGGAGGTTGAGGGGAAGGAGGTGGAGGAAGAGGAAAAGCAGGAGGAGGAAGACTAGGAGCAGCAGGATGAGGATGAGAGAAAGAAGGGAGGGGAGGAAAAGGAGAATAAGGAACAGAAGGAGGAGGAGGCAAAGAAACATGACAAAGAGGAGGAACAGGAGGGGAAGGAGGATGACAACATGGGCAAGTAGAATAATCGAGGAAGAGGCAATAAAGAAGAAAGAAAAAGGAAACAAACTGAGAAGAAACACGGAAATTCATCTTCATTTTCCTCAAAACCAAATGCCTGGAGGCAATCAACATCATTGATAATGAAGCAATGTCAGGGGGACAGTGACATTCTGATAAGAGATGGCAGCAATAGTCTACATCACGGAAATGCCACATTTATCTTTTGGACTGCATCTAGCAGGAAGTTGAGGCAGACCTGTGAAAATACTCACATTGTCTAGAAAGAAGGAATTTCCTCCAGCTTGTTAGTGGAAATGGTCCATCTTAGAATAAAACCCCCAAGATATGTGGAGGCTAGAGAAGAACAAGCAAGAACACTGGGGACTCGAAAGTACCCATATTTGGAGCTGCTCTGGGAACCAGCACCTGGTGCTTCCATTCTCATGCATCCCTGGCCACATTTACAGATCATGAGCTTTTGAAGATATTAACGAAAAACAAAAAAAGGTTTCATCATAGAATGCCTGCAGGCTTAGAGAGCAATGCTTATAGCAAGGCCACCAATCCAATGAATAGAAAATTCATGTATATAAATTTAGTCAGTATCTCTTATGTAAGATATTACATGACGTAAGGTGGATTGAGTGTGGACTGGAGGATATAAAAGTGGCCAGAAACTGGAAAGATGTCATCAGTGAGAATGTCTTAGGGACAGAAAATACTTGAAAAGGGTTAAGTACAACTGCCTTATGTCCTTCCAAGTGGTAAATTTCCCTGACTTGAACAATGGTATTCAAATTCAATTGCTGGATCAAAACAACTGAAAAAAACAAAACATATCAATATGTCAGTATCCTATGAGGTCAGTACTGAGGATGAGGACAAATTACTTCAATCAGAAAGCTTGTCTTTGACAGTTTCAAGGGGTTCTTAGGTTTCCTTTGCATGGATAGGCATACCTGCAAATATGTAGGTTTCTGCTGTGCATGCTTGTTGTTCACAGAATTGAGAGCACAACATTCGATAAGCTAGGATACATACCAGAAGCAGTACTGGGACCCACTGTGGGTGCTGGGAAACTAAGCAGTGTCCTCCCTAGAAGAGTCACTGATCCTAACAGATGAATCTCACTCCAGGTGCAAATTGCCCCCCAAAATTTCCTTTCACAGACCACACATGGCTCAGGTCGGTGCTCAAAGTGAGATAACCAAGCATTTGTTACTGTTATAATTCAGGTTTATCTGTTGTTTTTGTTGTTACATTTTTAATTTTCGTTATTTTTTATGGGTATGAGTGTACCATTTGCATGTAGGTTTGTGCACCCGTGTCATGCAATGCTGCAGAGGTCAGAAGAGAGTGTGGGATTCCCCTGGAACTGGAGTTCTCCTGGAATTGGAGTTACAGATGGTTCTCAGCCACCAAGTGCGTGCTGGGTATCAAACCCGGGTCCTCTGCAAGAGCAGTCAGCGCTCTTAACCACTAGGTCATCTCTCCAACCCACTGTTGTTATTTTTTTTTTTTTTTGAGACAGCATCTCGCTTTAGTTCCAGCAGGCCTGGAGCTTCATAATTAGAAGAAGCTGGACTTGAAATCAAAGCGCTCCCCTTGGCATCTTCCTAACCACTGCTGGGATAAAAGTTGTGTTCCACCATCCCCAGCTTAATTGTCCTTACACAAATTCTAAATAATACCCAACTCCCAAACATGGGGCAAAAACAGTAAAGAAGCCGTAAAAAGACCGATGAAAATGTGAATATCGACCTGTGTTTTCACAGAAATGTAAATCAATATACTCTATTTGTTTACATGATGAAAAAAATCAAGAAAAACTGAGATTTAAAAATTACCTATCCGGTCCCGGACAGCCGTTTCATCCTGTGCTGTATTAATAATATTGGTCTCGGTCTCACTGTGAAAGAAATAAAAATGGGATCATTATTGTCATCATTTTATGAAAGACATTTATGAAAATCTCACAATTCCTTTTCTACTTTTGCATTCATAAATTCCCTCACAACAGGATGGATGAACAAACCTTAGTTTGGGATTCAACTGTTGCTGAGCATGGCTCACCTCTTCCTTTCAAACTTCTGAATACTTCACTTAGGGAAGGAGTAGGAAGAGTTCAGAAAGAAACTAAAACTACAAATCATTCAGAGCCACAAATGAAAACATACAGATGAACAAATAACATAGCAACACATTAAATCTCATTCTCTCTCTCCCCTCTCTCTCTCTCTGTCTCTCTCTTTCTTTCTCACAGAAACAATGAAGATCTAGAAAAAAGTTTGTGATTACTTTTTCTGCACGGTCGTGACGGATAAATTAACCTCCTGTTTACTTTTGCCCACTTATGTGATTAGGACACAGGTTCCATTCATGCTCATGTGTCTGAATAGAACTGCAGCCCCCTGGTGATTATTTTGTACCATTTCATTGAGTCCCATGCATCTTCCAAAACATTCTGTGACAGACTCTGAAACTGATTTCTCCCTATATCCATCCTACCAGCACTCTCACTGGTCACCACGTTTTGGGTACTAGAAAATAATCCTTAGCCAATTGAACACTGTGTGCCAGAAACAATCCAAGGCTATTTTTCTGCTCCACAGACATTTCTGCATCTTGTTGAGTTTTCAGAAATCACAGCCGTTTGAGGAAAGGACAAATATGATACTTTAGAAACAGTGGATGAAAAGAAACCTGCACAAGTTTGCTAAGAATATCCTTTTCTTCTTTGCAATTCATTCCCTTACTTTATTTTCAGCCTTAAGATAGAGCAAGCATTAAGTCCAGTATAAATTGTCAGCACAGTGGCCACTGAAGTAGATTAGTTTTCTATCTATATATTCTCACATTGTTTGGCCTATTGAAGGATTTGTACAAATCTCACCTCCTGCTTGGAGTGCCTGTATTCTCACTTTCCTTCCGTAAAATAGAAACACAAAAAAGGTGTTAAAACAAATATGCAAGTACATGGAAAACCTAGTTATCAAGATGAGAACTGGACACCTGGTTCAGACAATGAGTGAACAATGAAACTCTGATATTGAGAGCACGAATCTTGGTAGCTATGGATCCTTTTCAGGATATTTACAAATTCTGAGAGCACCTGGGCTCATGTCTAGGAAATTAATTCAGAAAAAACTCTTATTCTAATTTCTGTATACTTCAGATGTAGGCGATATGGGAGAAGGAGAAACAGGGAAGGATATCAGAGAAGGGATAAGAAGGAGCAGCAGGCAGAAGATGAGGAGGATAAGGAGAAGGAGGCAGAAACTACAGAGAGCTGGAGGGGGGATGAAAAGGAAAACAAGAACCAGAACTAGAAAAGGCACAAGACGAAGAAAAAGAAGGCCAGGAACAAGGAGAACTAGAAAATGGAACCAGTAATCAACAGCCACTACAACAATAAAAAATATACAGGTATAAAGAGAAGCAGATAACCTGGAAGTCAGATCAAAGTGACGAGTAAGAAGGTCGCAGACAAGCAGCCTCATGGTAAGGAGGAAGATGAAGAGGTTGAGGGGAAGGAGGAGGAGGAAGAGGACAAGAAGGAGGAGGAAGACTAGGAGCAGCAGGATGAAGATGAGAGAAAGAAGGGAGGGGAGGAAAAGGAGAATAAGGAACAGAAGGAGGAGGAGGCAAAGGAACATGACAAAGAGGAGGAACAGGAGGGGAAGGAGGATGACAACATGGGCAAGTAGAATAATCGAGGAAGAGGCAATAAAGAAGAAAGAAAAAGGAAACAAACTGAGAAGAAACACGGAAATTCATCTTCCTTTTCCTCAAAACCAAATGCCTGGAGGCAATCAACATCATTGATAATGAAGCAATGTCAGGGGGACAGTGACATTCTGATAAGAGATGGCAGCAATAGTCTACATCACGGAAATGCCACATTTATCTTTTGGACTGCATCTAGCAGGAAGTTGAGGCAGACCTGTGAAAATACTCACATTGTCTAGAAAGAAGGAATTTCCTCCAGCTTGTTAGTGGAAATGGTCCATCTTAGAATAAAACCCCCAAGATATGTGGAGGCTAGAGAAGAACAAGCAAGAACACTGGGGACTCGAAAGTACCCATATTTGGAGCTGCTCTGGGAACCAGCACCTGGTGCTTCCATTCTCATGCATCCCTGGCCACATTTACAGATCATGAGCTTTTGAAGATATTAACGAAAAACAAAAAAAGGTTTCATCATAGAATGCCTGCAGGCTTAGAGAGCAATGCTTATAGCAAGGCCACCAATCCAATGAATAGAAAATTCATGTATATAAATTTAGTCAGTATCTCTTATGTAAGATATTACATGACGTAAGGTGGATTGAGTGTGGACTGGAGGATATAAAAGTGGCCAGAAACTGGAAAGATGTCATCAGTGAGAATGTCTTAGGGACAGAAAATACTTGAAAAGGGTTAAGTACAACTGCCTTATGTCCTTCCAAGTGGTAAATTTCCCTGACTTGAACAATGGTATTCAAATTCAATTGCTGGATCAAAACAACTGAAAAAAACAAAACATATCAATATGTCAGTATCCTATGAGGTCAGTACTGAGGATGAGGACAAATTACTTCAATCAGAAAGCTTGTCTTTGACAGTTTCAAGGGGTTCTTAGGTTTCCTTTGCATGGATAGGCATACCTGCAAATATGTAGGTTTCTGCTGTGCATGCTTGTTGTTCACAGAATTGAGAGCACAACATTCGATAGACTAGGATACATACCAGAAGCAGTACTGGGACCCACTGTGGGTGCTGGGAAACTAAGCAGTGTCCTCCCTAGAAGAGTCACTGATCCTAACAGATGAATCTCACTCCAGGTGCAACTTGCCACCCAAAATTTCCTTTCTCAGACCACACATGGCTCAGTTCGGTGCTCCAAGTGAGATAAATAAACATTTGTGACTGTTATAATTCAGGTTTATCTGTTCTTTTCGTTGTGAATTTTTTAATTTTCATTATTTTTGTATGGGTATGACTGTACCATCTGCATGTAGGTTTGTGCACCCGTGTCATGCAATGCTGCAGAGGTCAGAAGTGGGTGTGGGATTCCCCTGGAACTGGAGTTCTCCTGGAATTGGAGTTACAGACTGTTCTAAGCTACCAAGTGCTTGCTGAGTATCAAGGCCGGGTCCTCTTCAAGAGCAGTCAGCGCTCTTAACCACTAGGTCATCTCTCCAACCCACTGTTGTTATTTTTTTTTGAGACAGCATCTCGCTTTAGTTCCAGCAGGCCTGGAGCTCCGTAATTAGAAGAGGCTGGACTTGAACTCAAAGAGCTCCCCGTGGCATCTGCCTACCCACTGCTGGGATAAAAGATGTGTCCCACCACGCCCAGCTTAATTGTCCTTACACAAATTCTAAATAATACCCAACTCCCAAACATTGGGCAAAAACAGTAAGGAGGCCATCAAAAGGCCGATGAAAATGTGAATATCGAGCTGTGTTTTCACAGAAATGTAAATCAATATACTCTATTTGTTTACATTGTAAAAAAAAATCAAGAAAAACTGAGATTTAAAAAATTACCTGTCCGGTCCCGGAGAGCTGTTTTATCCTGTGCCGTATTAATAATCTCGGTCTCGGACTCACTGTGAAAGAAATACAAATGGGATCATTAATGTCATCATTATATGAAAGACATTTATGAAAATCTCACAATTCGTTTTTTACTTTTGCATTCATAAAGTCCCTCACAACAGGATTGATGAACAAAACTTATTTTGGGATTCAACTGTTGCTGAGCATGGCTCACCTCTTCCTTTCAAACTTCTAAATACTTCATTTAGGGAAGGAGTAGGAAGTGTTCAGAAAGAAACTAAAACTACAAATCATTCAGAGCCACAAATGAAAACATACAGATGAACAAATAACATAGCAACACATTAAATCTCATTCTCTCTCTCCTCTCTCTCTCTCTCTCTCTCTCTCTCTCTGTCTGTCTCTCTCTTTCTTTCTCACAGAAACAATGAAGATCTAGAAAAAAGTTTGTGATTACTTTTTCTCCACGGTCCTGATGGATAAATTAACCTCCTGTTTACCTTTGTCCACTTATGTCATTAGGACTCAGGTTCCATTCATGCTCATGTGTCTGAATAGAACTGCAGCCCCCTGGTGATTATTTTGTACCATTTCATTGAGTCCCATGCATCTTCCAAAACATTCTGTGACAGACTCTGAAACTGATTTCTCCCTATATCCATCCTACCAGCACTCTCACTGGTCACCACGTTTTGGGTACTAGAAAATAATCCTTAACCTATTGAACCATGTGTGCCAGAAACAATCCAAGGCTATTTTTCTGGTCCACAGACATTTCTGCATCTTTTTGAGTTTTCAGAAATCACAGCCGTTTGAGGAAAGGACAAATATGATACTTTAGAAACAGTGGATGAGAAGAAACCTGCACAAGTTTGCTAAGAATATCCTTTTCTTCTTTGCAATTCATTCCATTAGATTATTTTCAGCCTTAAAGTAGAGCAAGCATTAAATCCAGAATAAATTTTCAGCACAGTCGCCACTGAAGCAGATTAGTTTTCTATCTATATATTCTCACATTGTTTGGCCTATTGAAGGATTTGTACAAATCTCACCTCCTGCTTGGAGTGCCTGTATTCTCATCTTCCTTGCCTAAAATAGAGACACAGAAAAGGTTTTAAAACAAATATGCAAGTACATGGAAAACCTATTTATCAAAATGTGAACTGGACACCTGGTTCAGACAATGGGAGAACAATGAAACTCTGAGATTGAAAGCACAAAACTTGGTAGCTATGGATACTTTTCAGGATATTTACAAATTCTGATAGCACCTGGGCTCATGTCTAGGAAATTAATTCAGCGAAAACTCTTATTCTAATATCTGTATACTTCAGATGTAGGCGATATGGGAGAAGGAGAAACAGGGAAGGATATTAGAGAAGAGAAAGGATAAGAAGGAGCAGCAGGCAGAAGATGAGGAGGAGAAGGAAGAAGAAGCTACAGAGAGCTGGAGGGGGGATGAAAAGGAAAACCAGAACCAGAATTAGAAAAGGCACAAGAGGACGAAAAAGAAGGTGAGGAACAAGGAGAAGTAGAAAATGGAACCAATAATCAACAGCTACTACAACAATAAAAAATACAGGTATAAAGAAAAGCAGATAAACTGGAAGTGAGATCAAAGTAAAGAGGAAGAAGCTAGCAGACAAGCAGCCTCATGGGAAGGAGGAAGAAAGGAGGTTGGGGGAGAGGAGGAGGAGAGGGAGGAGAGGAGGAGGGAGGAGAGAAGAGGAGGACAAGCAGAGGAAGGAAGACTGGCAGCAGCGGTGAGGATGAGGAGAAGAAGGAGAGAGGAGAGAAAAAGAGAATAAGGAACAGAAGGGGAGGAGGCAAGAAACATGACAAAGAGGAGGAACAGAGGGGATGAGGATGACACATGGGGAAGTAGATAATAGAGGAAGAGGCACAGAAAGAAGAAAGAAAGAAAGGAAACAAAACTGAGAAGAAAAACGGAAATTGTCTTCATTTTCCTGAAAACCAAATTCCTGGAGGCAATCAACATAAAACAGCTTGGTACTGGCAAAAAAAAGACCAGTTGACCAATGGATAAAACTGAAATACAAACCTGAGCACATACTATTTCAGCCACCTCATATTTGATAAAGGGGCCAAGAAGACACAATTTATGAAAGACAGCATCTTCTACAAGTGGTGTTGGCAAAACTGGATCACCACTTGTTGAAAAATGAAATTAAACCACCTACTCTCTCCTGCACAAAGTTCAATTCAGATGGATTAAAGACCTACCTGAAACCTCAAACTCTGAAGGTGATAGAGAGAAAAGTGGCAGCAGACTACAAGACATAGGAGTAGGAAAAGACTTCCTAAATCAACAGCAGCTGCACAAGAAATAAGATCAAATTGACAAATGGGACCTCATTAAACCCAAAAGCTTCTGTACATACAAGAAACATAAAGGAAGTAAAGAAAAACCCACTGAGTGGGGAAACCTTTACTGCAGTATATCTGACAAAGCATTAATTCCAGAGTACAACTACTCAAAAAACAAAGAAGAAGAAAAAAATGACACTCAAAAGGAGAAAGAACTGAAAGAGACTTCACGAGAGGAGGCCTAGTGATGGCTGAGAAACATCTTTAAAACTGTTCAACGTCACTAATAATTAGGGAAATGCAAATTAAACCACTCTAAGATATCACCTCACTCCGATAGACTGGCCAGGATCAAAGAAAAAATGATACCAATGCTGAGAGGTGTGTGGGGGAAAGGGGAACATTCATCCTGCTGTGGGAATGTTAAACTTGTACAGCCATTGGAAAGCAGTGTGGAGAACCCTGAAGACTCAAAATGAGCTTGCCATTTGACCCAGTCATACCACTCCTGGTATATACCCACAAGACTCATCTTAATGCAGAATACATGCACACCTGTATTTATTGCAGCTCTTCACAATAGCAAAAAGCGTGGAACCAACCCAAATGCCCCTCAACTGAGAGTGGATAGAAAAAAGTGAGTACATGTACACAGTGGAGTCCATGCAGCAATAAAGAAGCGAATATCATGACTTTGTAGGCATGGATGGAGCTGGAGAATATTATATTAAGTGAAGTAACACATCACAGAAAAACAAATGACAAATGGTATCCCTCATCTGTGGATGCTAGCATCAATAACCCAGTTGTAATATTTCTTGTGGAGAGGGTGCATATTAAAAGAACAACAACAGAAGAGCTGCATCAGAAAAATGCTGAATGGTGAACCGGGAGGGGTGGTTTTTCTAGGGGCGGGAGAGGGACACGGGTCTATATTCTATTAATGTATATTTAATTTAAAATTACATGGTATTTTCCTTAAAATTTATATAACAAATTTATATAACAAGGAGAAGTAGAAAATGGAATTCCAACATTGGAAACTGGGAGCAAGATGATGGTGATTTCTAGACAAGGAAAGGTTTTAGAGCATTTGTAGAGTAGAGGGATGCAAAATAAAATAAATTGAGGTTTTAAGGAGGGAAGGAAGGAGTGGGGGAGGGAGAGAAGATTGAGATTAAAGACATTTTAGAACCAAACCAAAAATTAATACCTTGAATGAAAAATTCATTGTTTGGCTTTGATAGAGAGGAAGAGACATTTGGCAACCTGGAAGAGCAATGCACAGGATATTGCAGAGAGGAAAGCAGTTGGGAAGTACTAGGAAGTGGAGCATCAGTGTATGGGATGAGATTCTTTGCAGAAAGTTAGAAACCACTGTGCAGGAAGATTCCAAAGCATTCATTTGACACTATGTCCTATAACACATTCTAATAATCTTCAGAATGGACATAGGTGTATACATGTTGCATACACAATTATTCAACAATGGACAGTAGAAAAATATTAGACTATTTTTTAATTCCTAATTTAATTTTTTTTTATTTTATACTTATTATATTTTAAATTATATATGATAAAAATGAATAAACATAAATGAGAAGCAAATATTTTTTGGACTATAGACACATTTATTTTATTTTATTTATTTCTGTATGTGTATGAATGTACTGTCTGCATGCAAGTCTGTGCACCCGTGTCGTGCAATGCCGCGGAGGTCAGAAGAGGGTGTCGGATTCCCCTGGAACTGGAGCTCTCCTGGAATTGGAGTTTTAGACGGTTCTTGGCCACCATGTGGGTGCTGGGGATCGAACCCGGGTCCTCTGCAAGAGTGGTCGGCGCTGTTAACCGCTAGGCCATCTCTCCAGCCCCACATTTTTAAAAATTTGTCATGAAAAAGGAATAGCATCAAAGATTTCAAAATCCCTGACCTATATTTACATGGTGTTAGTACTCTAAATATTAAATATCAGCAAGGAGATGGGTTTTTTTCCTTTCTTAATTTCTTAGAGCAATAAGAAATGGAAATTACAGCAGTACTAATTGGAAAGGAGGAGGCCAAAACTATTCCTTTTTGCAGATGACATATTTTTTGTCTTTTTGAGACAGGGTCTTTCTGTAGCCCCAGCTAGCCTTGAACTCACTATGTAGAGCAGACTGGCCTTGAACTCGCAGATATCCTCCTGCCTCTGCCTCCCAAGTCTGGGATTAAAGGCATGCACCTCCACACCCAGTTGATAGTAGGTTTTTTTTTTTGTTTGTTTTTTTTTTGTCTTTTTGAGACAAGGTCTCTCTGTAGTCCCAGCTGTCCTGGAACTCACTCTGTAGACCAGGATGTCCTCGAACTCACAAAGATCCACCTGCCTCTGCCTCCCAAGTGCTAGGATTAAAGGTGTGCACCACCACGCCTGGTGATAGTATGGTTTTTTATTTGAACTGTCTTAGAATAAATTTCTTAAATGATTTTGAATTTCCAGAATATTAAGAAGTAAATTAAGAAAAAATCTAATGGCACTGGATAGATGGCTTAAAGAATAATTTTTCTAGCAGGGGTGTCAGGTTCCATTTCTAGGAATCCATATGGTGGCTGACAAGGGTCCACAATTACATTTCAAGGTGTTCTGATGCGCTCTTCAGGACTCTGTAGCCACTGCATGAAAGGAATTTATATGGAAGCACAACACTTACATAAAATATAAACAATAAAAGTGCATTTACCCTTGATTTCTTTCACTCCATTTTTAGAAAGAAAACATTTGACTCTTTTCTTAATTTACAGCAGGACCAATTGAAATTCTTACCTGTACTCATCTGCACAGACTTTTTAAGTTGTGATTTTTGATGTTTCCGGGGTCTTGTTCTACTGTGACATACATTAAAGAAGAGACATTTTAATATGCATATGAAAATAATTTACCAATTGCTCTAAATATTTTTTTGTTTTCTAGTTCCTAATGTACTTCACTTGAGAAATTACAAGCGACTTTTAATTTGTTCTTCAACGGTTAATTATGATTGGAGATGCATTCCTTATGAGGAGACATATATATATATATGAGCTCAGGACACTTTACATTTTACCCTACTCATGTAGTTCACATGCTTGTCTTTCCCACTTCATCTTATTTATTTCTCCTTCATTACTAGATGAGTAAAAACTTCCAGGGCCAACAATTTTGAAACACATGGGGGGGGGCAGGGAATGTGTTTGCTTTTCTGATATGGTATGACATATTCTTAATAATTCAGGGCTGAAGAGATGGCCGAAGGAATCATGTAGTATTATTTCTTGCACATCCTTGGTTTTGATAGTTCCATTATCTAATCCTGTATTTATATACTCAATACTCATATTTCATTGTTGCCCCATGCCCCTGTGATGCCCTCTCCCCTTCTCTGTCATGACACTTTGTAGGCATTTGAGTTAAGTTCTCCCTACCAATAAGTTTGTTTGGGAGAATTTGTGCCTTAAAGCATTCCTCTGCCAGCACTTTCATAAGATATCAACTTTTTGTTATTTTAAAGGTACTTTTTATAGTGCACTGATGAGTGAATGTTGAAGCCAAAATCTATCTGTTTCTATGTTGAAACATTACTGTAATGCTGAATCTGTAAAACATAGAAACTGTGACTAAACTCACAGGAATACAATATGTCCCTAAGGTCCAATGTTTCCTGGACAAAGTCAAGAGCACGTATTTTGGGGTATATTGTTAGTGAACAGTGAACTCTGGGCCAACTTCTTTATTTCCTGGGTTCTGTGGTGGCTCTGGAATGTTAACAGGCCAGCACTACAAATCCAATATACAGAACCTTGTCCCAAAGGCCTCTGCTAAAAGGATATCCAGCAACATCTAGGAGTGGGCTTCAACTTTGTCCTTTATATTCTGTGTATTCCCAGTGGGTAATAAGCCACAATCATATTAGCATAGTTACCTGGAATTATTTTTAATCAGTGTTTTTGATGTGTGCATGTGTACTCCTGTTCATGTATGTATATTTATTTGCATGGGCTGAGTATCCACACTGAAGCATGTGTTGAGGTCACAGGACAACCTTGGCTGACACTCCTTGCATTTCACCTTAGTTTTGAGCAGGATCACTTGTTACCAACTACATATGTCAGACTAGCTGGCCAAAAGCTTCTGGAACTTCTGTATCCATTGCCCTTGTCCCTGTAGCCTCCCTGGGATCAGACAGACACACTAGAGCATATGGATTATGTGGTTCTGGGGATCTGAACTCCGACCCCACCCTCACTTGAGTAGTAAGCACATTATACCTTGGGGTATCTCTTCAGCCCTGAATTGTTAAGAATATGTCATACCATATCAGAAACACAACCACATTCCATGCCCCCCATATGCTTCAAAATTGTTGGCTCTGCAAGTTTCTACTCATCTAGTAATGAGGGAGAAATAAATAAGATGAAGTGGTCTTNAAACAAAGAAGAAAGAAAACAAATGAAACACTCAAAAGATGGAGCAAAGATCTGAATAGAGACTTCACACAGGAGGAAATAGAGATGGCCGAGAAACATCTTAAGAAGTGTTCAGTATCTCTGATAATTAAGGAAATGCAAATTAAAACCACTTTGAGATATCACCTTACTCCAATAAGACTGGCTATGATCAAGAACACAAATGATACCAAGTGCTGGAGAGGTTTACAAATTCTGATAGCACCTGGGCTCATTTCTAGGAAATTAATTCAGCGAAAACTCTTATTCTAATTTCTGTATACTTCAGAGGAAGGTGATATATAAGAAGGAGAAACAGGGAAGGAAATCAGAGAAGAGAAAGGATAAGAGCAGCAGGGAGAAGATGAGGAAGAGAAGGAGAAGGAGGCAGAAGCTACAGAGAGCAGGAGGGAGGATGAAAAGGAGAACAAGAAACAGAACATTAAAAGGCACAAGACAAAGAAAAAGAAGGCCAGGAACAATGAGAAGTAGAAAATGGAACCAGAAATCAACAACCACTACAAGAATAAAAAAAAACAGCTATAAAGAAAAGCAGATAAACTAGAAGTGATGTCAAAGTGAAGATGAAGAACGCAGCAGACAAACAGCCTCATGGGAAGGAGGAAGAAGAGGAGGTTGAGGGGAAGGAGGAGGAGGAGGACAAGCAGGGGGAGGAGGAGGAGGAGGAGGAGGAGGAGGAGGAGGACAAGCGGGAGGAGGAAGACTAGGAGCAGCAGGATGAGGATGAGATCTAGAAGGAAGGTGAGGAAAAGGAGAATAAGGAACAGAAGGAGGATGAGGCAAAGGAACATGACAAAGAGGAAGAACAGGAGGGGAAGGAGGATGACAACATGGGGAAGTAGAATTAGAAAGGAAGAGGCACAAAAAGAAGAAAGAAGGAAAGAAATTGAGAAGAAAAATGGAAATTCATCTTCATTTTCCAGAAAACCAAGAGCCTGTAGGCAATCAGCATCTTTGATAATGAATCAATGTCAGTGGGATAGTGATATTCTGATCAGAATTGGCAGCAATAGTCTACATCATGGAAATACCACATTTATCTTTTGGATTGCATCTAGCAGGAAGTTGAGGCAGACCTATGAAAATACATTGTCTAGAATGAAGGAAGTTCCTCCAGCTTGTAAGTGGAAATGGTCTATCTTAGAATAAAACCCCCAAGATATGTGGAGGCTAGAGAAGAACAAGCAAGCACACTGGGGACTCAAAAGTACCCATAGTTCCAGCTGCTGTGGGAACCAGCACCTGGTGCTTCCATTCTCATGCATCCCTGGCCACATTTACAGCTCATGAGCTTTTTAAGACATTAAGAAAAAAAAAAGGTTTCCTCTTAGAATGCCTACAGGTTCCATGATCAATGCTTATAGCAAGGCCACCAATCCAACAAATAGTAAATTCATGTATATAAATTTAGTAGGTATCCCTTATGTAACATATTACATGATGTAAGGTGCCTTGAGTGTGGATTGGAGGATATAAATGTGGCCAGAAACTGGAGAGATGTCATCAGTGAGAGTGTCTTACAGACAGAAAATACTTGAAAAGGGTTAAGTACAACTGTCTTGTGTAATTCCAAGTGATCCATTTCCCTGATTTGAACAATGGTATTCAAATTCAATTGCTGGACCCAAGTAATTGGAAAAAAACATATTGATATGTCAATATCCTATGAGGTCATTTCTGAGGATAAAGACAAATTACTTCAATGAGAAAGCTTGTCTTTGACAGTTTCAAGGGGTTCTTCGGTTTCCTTTGCATGGATATACATACCTGCAAATATGTAGGTTTCTGCTGTGCATGCTTTTTGTTCACAGAATGGAGAGCACAACATTCCATAGACTAGAATGCATACCAGAAGCAGTACTGGGACCCACTGTGGGTGCTGGGAACCTAAACAGTGTCCTCTCTAGAAGAGCCACTGATCCTAACAGATGAATCTCACTCCAGGTGCAGGTTGCCCCCCCAAAATTTCCTTTCTCAGACAACACATTGCTCAGGTCAATCCTCAAAGTGAAATAACCAAACATTTGGTACTGTTATTATTCAGGTTTATCTGTTCTTTTTGTTATTTTTTTTAATTTTTGATATTTATTTATGGGTATGAGTGTACTGCCTGCTTGTAGGTTTGTGCACCCGTGTCGTTCAGTGCTGCGGAGGTCAGAAGAGAGTTTGGGGTTCCCCTAGATGTGGAGTTCTCCTATAATTGGAGTTACAGATGGTTCTCAGCCGCCAGGTGGGTGCTGGGGATCGAACCCGGGTCTTCTGCAAGAGCAGTCAGCGCTCTTAACCACTAGGTCATCTCTCCAGCCCATTGTTTTTTTGTTTTTTTTTTTTTTGAGACAGTGTCTCTCTTTAGTTCCTGTAGGCCTGGAGCTCCATACATAGAAGAGGCTGGACTTGAACTCAAAGAGCTCCCCCTGGCATCTACCTACCCACTGCTGGGATAAAAGATGTGTCCAACCACACCCAGCTTAATTGTCCTTACACAAATTCTAAATAATACCCAACTCCCAAAAAATTGGGCAAAAAAACAGTAAGGAAGCCATGAAAAGGCCGATGATAATGTCAATATCGAGCTGTGTTTTGGCAGGAATGTAATTCAATATACTCTTTTTGTTTACATGGTGAAAAAAAAATCAAGAAAAACTGAGATTTAAAAATATTACCTCTCAGGTCCCGGACAGCCATTTGACTAGGTAAACAAATAATGTTGACTATATGGGTCTCACTGTGAAAGAAATACAAACGGGATCATTTTTGTAATAATTTTATGAAAAACATTTATGAAAATCTCACAATTCATTTTTTACTTTTGCATTCATAAAGTCCCTCACAACAGGATTTCTGAACAAGGCTTCTTTTGGGATTCAACTGTGCTGAGCATGGCTCACCTCTTCCTTTCAAACTTCTAAGTACTTCTCTTAGGGAAAGAGTAGGAAGAGTTCAGAAAGAAAGTAAAACAACAAATCATTCAGAGCCACAAAAAAAAACATACAGATGAACAAATAACATAGCAACACGTTAAATCTCTCTCTCTCTCTCTCTCTCTCTCTCTCTCTCTCTCTCTCTCTCTCACACACACACACACACACACACACACAGAGAGAGAGAAACAATGAAGATCTAGAAAAAAGTTTGTGATTCCTTTCTCTGCACGGTCCTGATGAATAAAATAACCTCCTGTTTACATTTTTCACTTATGTGACTAGGACTCTGGTTCCATTCATGCTCATGTGTCTGAATACAACTGCAGCCCTCTGGTGACTATATTGTACCATTTCATTGAGACCCATGCATCTTCCACATCATCCTGTGACAGACTCTGAAACTGATTTCTGCCTATAACCATCCTACCAGCACTCTCACTGGTCACCACGTTTTGGGTACTAGAGAATAATCCTTAGCCTATTGAACACTGTGGGCCACAAACAATCCAAGGCTATTTTTCTGGTCAACAGTCATTTCTGCATCTTGTTGAGTCTTTAGAAATCACAGCCATTTGAGGAAAGGAGAAATATGATTCTTGGGAAACAATCAATGAGAACAAATCTGCACAAGATTGCTAAGAATATCCTTTTCTTCTTGGCAATACATTCCCTTAGATTATTTTCAGCCTTGAGATAGAGCAAGCATTAAGTTCAGAATGGTCATCACAGACGCCACTGAAGCATATTTGTTTTCTATCTATATATTCTCACATTGTTTAGCCTATTGAAGCATTTGTACAATTCTCACCTCCTACTTGGAGTGGCTGATTCCTCACCTACCTGGCCTAAAAAATAAACACAAAAAAGGTTTTAAAACAAATATGCAAGTATATGGAAAACCTAGTTATCAAGATGTGTACTGGACACCTGGTTCAGACAATGGGTGAACAATGAAACTCTGATATTGAGAGCACTAAGCTTGGTAGCTATGGATCCTTTTCAGGATATTTACAAATTCTGATAGCACCTGGGCTCATTTCTAGGAAATTAATTCAGCGAAAACTCTTATTCTAATTTCTGTATACTTCAGATGAAGGTGGAATGGAAGAAGGAGAAACAGGGAAGGAAATCAAAGAAGAGAAAGGATAAGAAGGAGCAACAGGCAGAAGATGAGGAGGATAAGGAGAAAGAGGCAGAAGCTACAGAGAGCGGGAGGGAGGATGAAAAGGAGAACAAGAACCAGAACAAGAAAAGGTACAAGACAAAGAAAATGAAGCCCAGGAAGAATGAGAGGTAGAAAATGGAATTCCAACATTGGAAACTGGGAACAAGATGATGGTGATTTCTAGACCAGGAAACGTTATAGAGCATTTGTAGAGTAGAATAAAGCAAATCAAAATAAATTGAGGTTTTAAGGAGGGAAGGAAGGAGTGGGGGAGGGAGAGAAGTTTGAGAGAGATTAAAGACATTTTAGAACCAAACCAAAAATTAATACCTTGAATGAAAAATTCATTGTTTGGCTTTGATAGAGGAAGAGATATTTGGCAACCTGGACAAACAATGTACAGAATATCGCAGAGAGGAAAGCAGTTGGGAAGTACTAGGAAGTAGAGCATCAGTGTATGGGATGGGATTCTTTGCAGAAAGTTAGAAACCACTGCGCAGGAAGATTCCAAAGCATTCATTTGACAATACTATGTCCTGTAACACATTCTAATAATCTTCAAAATGGACATAGGTGTATACATGTTGCATACACAATTATTCAACAACGGACAGTAGAAAAATATTAGACTATCTACTTATTTTTTAATTCCTATTTTAAATTTTTATATTTTATGCTTATTACATTTTAAATCATATATGATAAAAATGAATAAACATAAATGAGAAGCAAATATTTTGGGGACTGTAGACACATTTTAAAAAATTTGTAATGAAAAAGGAATAGCATCAAAGATTTCAAAATCCCTGACCAATACTTACATGGTATTAGTACTCTAAATATTAAATACCAGCATGGAGATGGATTTTTTTTCCTTTCTTAATTGCTTGGAGCAGTAAGAAATGGAAATTACAGTAGTACTAATTGGAAAGTAGGAGGTCAAAACTATTCCTTTTTTGCAGATGACATATTTTTTGTCTTTTTGAGACAGGGTCTTTCTGTAACCCCAGCTAGCCTTGAACTCACAATGTAGAGCAGACTGGCCTTGAACTCACAGATATCCTCCTGCCTCTGCCTCTCAAGTCTGGGATTAAAGGCATGCACCTCCACACCCAGTCAATATTATGATTTTTATTTGAACTGTCTTAGAATAAATTTCTTAAATGATTTTGAATTTCCAGAATATTAGGAAGTAAATTAAGAAACAATCTAATGGCACTGGATAGATGGCTTAAAGAATAATTTTTCTAGCAGAGGTGTCAGGTTCCATTTCTAGGAATCCATATGGTGGCTGACAAGGGTCCACAATTACAGTTCTGGGGGTTCTGATGCCCTCTTCAGGACTCTGAAGCCACTGCATGAAAGCAATTTATATGGAAGCACAACACTTACATCAAATATAAACAATAAAAGTGCATTTACACTTAATTTATTTCACTCCGATTTTAGAAAGAAAACATTTGACTCTTTTCTTAATTTACAGCAGGACCAATTGAAATTCTTACCTGTACTCATCTGCACAGACTTTTTAAGTTGTGATTTTTTATGTTTCCGAGGTCTTGTTCCACTGTGACATATATTAAAGAAGTGACACTTTAATATGCATATGGAAAATATTTACCAATTGCTCTAAATATTTTTTTTTGTTTTCTAGTTACTAATGTACCTCACTTGAGAAATTACAAGTGAGTTTTAATTTGTTCTTCAATGGTTATTTATGATTGGAGATGCATTCCTTATGAGGAGATATATATATGAGCTCAGGACACTTCACATTATACCCTACTCATGTAGTTCACATGCTTGTCTTTCCCACTTGATCTTATTTATTTCTCCTTCATTACTAGATGAGTAAAAACTTCCAGGGCCAACAATTTTGAAACATATGGGGGGCAGGGAATGTGGTTGCTTTTCTGATATGGTATGACATATTCTTAATAATTCAGGGCTGAAGAGATGGCCCAAGGAATCATGTGGTATTTATTTTTTCTTGCACATCCTTGGTTTTTATAGTACCACCATCTAATTCTGTATTTATATACTCGATACTCATATTTCATTGTTGCCCCATTCCCCTGTGATGCCTTCTTCCCTTCTCTGTCATGACACTTTGTAGGCATTTGAGTTAAATTCTCCCTACCAATAAGTTTGTTTGGGAGAATTTGTGCCTTAAAGCATTCCTCTGCCACCACTTTCATAAGGTATCACCTTTTTGTTATTTGAAAGGTACTTTTTATAGTGCACCGATGAGTGAATGTTGAAGCCAAAACCTGTCTGTTTCTATGTTCAAACATTACTGTAATGCTGAATCTGTAAAACATAGAAACTGTGACTAAACTCACAGGAATACAATATGTCCCTAAGGTCCAATGTTTCCTGGACAGAGTCAAGAGCACATATTTTGGGGTATATTGTTAGTGAACAGTGAACTCTGGACCAACTTCTTTATTTCCTGGGTTCTGTGGTGACTCTGGAATGTTAACAGGCCAGCACTACAAATCCAATATACAGAACCGTGTTCCAAAGGCCTCTGCTGAAAGGATATCCAGCAACATCTAGGAGTGGGCTTCAACTTTGTCCTTTATTTTCTGTGTATTCCCAGTGGGTAATAAGCCACAATCATATTAGCATAGTTACCTAGAAATATTTTTTAATCAGTGTTTTTGATGTGTGCCTGTGTGCTCCTGTTCATGTATGTATATTTATTTGCATGGGTTGAGTATCCAACACTGAAGCATGTGTTGAGGTCACAGGACAACCTTGGCTGACACTCCTTGCATTTCACCTTAATTTTGAGCAGGATCACTTGTTACCAGCTACATATATCAGACTACCTGGCCAAAAGCTTCTGGAACTTCTGTATCCATTGCCCTTGTCCCTGTAGCCTCCCTGGGATCAGACAGACACACTAGAACATATGGATTATGTGGTTCTGGGGATCTGAACTCCGACTCCACCCTCACTTGAGTAGTAAGCACATTATACCTTGGGGCATCTCTTCATCCCTGAATTGTTAAGAATATGTCATACCATATCAGAAACACAACCACATTCCATGCCCCCCATATGCTTCAAAATTGTTGGCTCTGCAAGTTTCTACTCATCTAGTAATGAGGGAGAAATAAATAAGATGAAGTGGTCCTGAGTAGAGGGAAATACAGGCATGTGAACTAGATGAGTAGGGTACAATGGGAAGTGTCATGAACCCATAAGTGCTAGCTCCAAAGCTAAGACTATGTGTTCTGAGTAATTTACTAGGTTCTGCTCAAAATATTCTTCTAAAAATTGAGGATTTTTAAGCCCAACGAGCTGAATTAACAGGTAAAATCATTTGCTTTGCCAGCCTGAAAACCCAAGTTTGAATCCCCAGAACTCATGTAACAGCCAGGCACTGTGGAATGTGTCTATAATCCCAGCAATCTTAAGGTGGCATGGAAGATAGAGACAGTAATATCCCTAATGGGCATGAAAGAAAAAAAAACCTGTTTTATATACTAGGATGAAGAATTGCTAGAGAGGACGACTGAAGGTTGACACACGTGAAGGAACCTTAGAAGAGTTGCTACATGAATGTGTCTTTTCGTGTAGATCTGTTTTCAAAGATGTAAAGCAGTTTGTTGACTTTCATTAACCCTGTTAACTTAGAAGAATCCTAATTCATGTATGCTGGCAGAAAAGACAAAGAAAGGCATAAAAAGGATAACTTCCCATGAAGGCTGAGGCTCACATATAGACTCCACAAAGCTCTTTAGGATGTGCTGCTGGAGAGATGGTTCAGAGTTTAAGGCCAGGTGCTGCCTTGTGGAAGAGCCAAGTAAACCCATTCCCAGCACAAACTGGGAGCCCACAATCACCTGTAATTCTAGCTCCAGAGAATCTGATAACTTCTGGCCACAGTAAGCACTGCACTCGTATTCACAAGCATACATCAATAGATACATACATATATGTGAATTAGAAATCTTTTGTTTTCAGAATAGTTTTGAGTCTTTGGGAAGAGTCAGTTTGCCAAGTGTATATGGCTAATACTGGAAGACTCATATTCCAAAACAGGTGGCTGTCACCTTGAAATAATGGCTGAGTATAAAGAATATATACAGCCGGGCATGGTGGCGCACGCCTTTAATCCTAGCACTTGGGGAGGCAGAGGCAGGCGGATCTTTGTGAGTTCAAGGCCAGCCTGGTCTCCAGAGTGAGTTCCAGGACAGCTGGGGCAACAGGGAGACCCTGTCTCGAAAAGACCAAAAAAATAAATATATAAAAAAAAAAAAAAAGAATATATACATATGAATCAAAATGAGTGAGTTTTCAGTCCAAAAGTGTATTCTATAAAAACTGTGGCATATGGGTATATAAGGACAATCTGACAAGGTTTATACCACTGAAAGAAATTAATTACTCATTTGTCCATTTTGAAACCCATATCTGAAATGTGGGAAAGAACTGTCAATCTTAGACTGAGGGAACACCTTATGTTCTTGGGTAATTCAAGGATAATTGTGTAGAAAACAGCTCTCACTGACAGGCAAGAATTTTCTCTTCTAACTGGACACTTTAAGACTCAAACAGATAAGAAAAATCAAAGGCAAGACCTATTTGTATTGCACATTTAGGGGTTATGTAATTGGAATGAAATGGGAAATGCTGTGATCCATAAGGATAGAGGTTATTATGCCCCTTCTCTAAGCCTAGGGAACAATCCGTGGAAGAGAGGGCATGTTAGAATGTAAGGGCTGCAATTGGGGTGAATGGTGGAACTGCAGCAATATAGCCTGGACACTCATTTGATCAACTTGATTGAATATACAAGCCCCCCCTGCTAGATGGTGGAACCAAAGGGCTGTGTGGGTTTGGACACAACTGCTTGCAAATTGGTTTTACATGAAGGATGTGTGTACTCATAAATTATCATTTATTGCTAAAAAATGAAAAAAAACTGAGAGAAAGATGCAGGACAGTTATGGCAGAATGCATGATCTGGGATGGGGTGGAGTGGGGTGGGGGGAAGGGAAAGGGAAATATGCCTGAACTGAATTGGAAAGTGATGTATGAAATACATAAAGCATCAATAAAAAAAAAGGATAGAGGTTATAAAATTTCTGACATAGGGGCTGAAGAATCACATCTGTGGTAGAACATTTGCTTAGGACATGAGACTCCTTGGGCCAAACACCATTAAGAAACAAAAGTACTGATATATGGAATTCATATACATATATCTTCTTCATGCTTTTTGCTTGGTTTATGAGTCATGAAGTCAAGTAACTCCCTATCATTCCAAAACTACCTAAACTCAGGTCAGCAGGTCTGAATGGCATGCGTGTTTACTCACTGAGCTACTTAATGTCCCTACTTTTTTCCCACACCCAAGGACTTCACTAAACCTGGGGTTCATTGATTGAACAGGCTGCTAGCTAGGAACCCCAGGATATCTTCCTGTGTCTACTTCTCATTTCACAGTGGTTACAAATGCAGTATGAGACACCCATCTTTGAAGAGAGTGTCATGGATTTGTAATCAAGTCCTCATTCTTATTTGGCAAGCAATTTCCCAAATTTCACAAAGCCATTTCCCCAACCCAGCCTTTGAAGACAAGTTTACTATCAGAAGATCTGACTTCTATTATCTTTGTCAAATCAGTCACACACCCAATATTTTCATCACCATTCTAAACAAACCGATGTTGTTGTTATTCAATGCTAATTCATTCAAATCTCCATCATGGATTAACTTGCTAATTCCAAACTTAGCTTCTTCCATGGGCATTACTCAGACACTCCCCATCTGATTATTTAAATACTCACATGCAGCAAGTAGATGAATAAGGAAGACTACCAGCCTTAGAAGTAGGAAGGAGTCCAAGTCCCATTTGTTCCACTCATGGTATCCACATACTTACTTTAATGTGTTTGAACTTTAGGGTCTCCAGCAGAATAACCATTTGGTCAGGATATTAAACATAAGTTGAAGTACAGGTGGGTCATTTGATTAGTCTACAATATTCCCTAAAATTCTAGACACTTTTAATATTTCCATAGGTGAAAAAATGGATACTTGGCTGTCAGAAAGGGATAAAGAAATAAAAGAAACAAGGAACAATAAAAGAGTAAAAGTCAAGAAAAGTTATAGCCCCAAAATAAGACAGCAAAGAAGCAAAGGGGACTAAAACCCTGGGAAATCAGTAAGTAGAGAAATCAATTAAAAATTTCACTTCTATAGATGTTAAGTGTAATTCACAAATAACAATCTAGAGAAATATTCTTTGTAACAATTAAGCACATAATATGGTGGTATCTATCTTAGAGCACATTCAATAATTAACAGTTTCTTTTCTTTGCATTCTGGAATTAGTTAACATATTGATAAAAGCATAAAATCTTACCCAGATGAGGAATTCTCTGTAGAACTGTCATCCCCTTGTCAAGATAAAAGAAAATATATTTTATTATAGCTATAGAAAATTATAATATATTAAAGTGACGCCGGGTGTGCTGGCACACACGTTTAATCCTCACACTTGGGAGGCAGAGTCAGGTGGATCTCTGTGGGTTCAAGGCCAGCCTGGTCTACAGGGTGAGCTCCAGGCCAGCTGGGACTAAAGGTAGACCCATCTCAAAAAGACCAAAAAAATGACAATAGTAATGTTCTGTTACAGGATTTCTTTGAGGATATCTCTGGAGAGTATTCTAAAGTGAATGTTAATTCCTAAGCAATGATTAATATGGTGGTACTATATTATATACAATAATGACAATTAATAATTAATATATTAAGAAATCTTACCCATACCATGTTGTGGCTTTCAAATGCAAGGAGAAGTACACGTTTATCAAAAGTTACTACCTAAAACTAATTTGCAGTGGGCAGTGACCATGATCTTACCTGAACACCCAGACTGACAGAAAGTGGCATTGTAAACTGAATGACGTGTCAAACACATAGCCTACTTTTTCTTCACTATTAGTGCTAGGATAATTTTAAGAGGGCATAATTATTTGTAAATGCAAAAGATTGTGTTTATATACTAAGCTGAGATTGTTCCACACATGATGAAAATCCCTTACACAGGGAAGTGAGGCTGTCCTTCGCAGCATAGCAATGCACAGGGGACAGAAACAGACCAAGGACAAAGATGTTTGCAAAGAATTTCAGACTGCCAATGCACAGAGCTCGAGAGGAGTCAATTTGCTTATCTTCCTAATCCACATTGCTGCAGGATGCTCATAAGATATGTGTTGCTGGGATTTATAGCTTACCTGCTTTGAGATGTTTCTCTCTTAAAATCGAATAAAATTGTCCTCAAGATAATATTTTTCATATTTATATAATATTTCATATATGGTGGGGCATGGTGACACATGCCTTTAATAACCCAGCATTGAGGAGGCAGAAGCAGGCTGATTTCTGTGAGAATGAGGTCAGCCCTGTCTATATCTAGGCCATCTGGGGCTACAGGGAGACCCTCTCTCAAAAAGACAAATAATAACTACAACAAAAACAACATTTCATACATTCATGCCCCAAATACAATAAAAATTTTGACAACAGGGTTTCATAATATAGATATCTTAGAATTATTTTACTAATTATTTCTGAATTGATTAGAAAACTAAGAAACAATATGACTACATTTACAACTTGATTTCCTTACTCCTTGTTTGGAACTAAGTGGGGTTTTTTTGTTTTGTTTTGTTTTTTTACTTAGGGTAGGACCAACTAGTATAAAATGTTATTATGAATCTTACCTATGCCAAACTTTACAGACTTAAGGATCGATCTTGAATGTGTTTTCTTCCTGTGACACATTTAAAAAGTGAAAATTATTTTAAAACTTATGAGAAACATTTACCAAATGATTTGAATTCTTTGGTTTGTGGATTTCTATTATAATTTAGAAACAATTTTTTCAAACCTTCAAGAAAGGGTTTCCCTATAGCCCCAGCTGCCCTGGAAATGGCAATATAGACAAGGCTAGGTAGTCTCAATCTCACAGAGATCCACCAGCCCCTGACTCTCAGGTGTTGGGACTAAAGGTGTGTTCTACCATGCCCATACAGTTGTTAGCGGCTACGTGGGTGCCTGGAACTGAACCTGAGTCTCTACAAGAATATGCAGTGCTCTAAACTTCTGAGCCATCTCTCCAGCCCCACAGGTAGGTATTTTAATAATGTAATTTAAATAATTCATTGGGCACATTAGAACATGTTACTATTTTTGGCTTTATGTTTAAAATTGACAACACATTCAGAGGCCATTTAACCTTAAATAAGTAATGTTTTTTTCTTTATTTGTTTATTTTAATAAGTAATGTTTTAAATGAAGATTTTTCCACTTCTGCCCTAGTCTGGTATAATTTTGTCAGCCAATGGTCAAATAAAAAATGTTATTTACATGAGTGAAACAATAGTAACATTATAAATATATTAGTACAAAATACAATATTTGCAGCATTTACACTTAACGATTATAATCACCATATGCTAGGCTATGATCTAAATGCTGTATAAGCAATCTGACAACTGCCTTTCTAGAATGTTATCCAGAGTGTACAATGCTCTTGCAGAAAAATGGAAGTTCTTTTTTTATTTTTTATTTTTAGAAATGGAAGTTCTTAGCACCCACATGAAGCTGCTCAAAATTTCCTGGAACTCCAGTTCCAGGGGATCTGACAACCTCTTCTGTCTTCCAAGAGCACTGGTTTATGCTCCCTTCCCATACACATAATAAAAAAAATCTGTAAAAAATGTTATCCAACTGGCTGGAGATGTAACTTGGTGGTATACTGTCACACCAACTCTGGTGTCGTCTGTGTGAGCATAAAAACGGATGAAGGAGATATGAGTCTCACGAGACTAGACTCCCTGGTGGTCAGTGACAGAGTACCCGGTCTCAGCTTCTAAGATCACGATGCATTACAAAGATGTTATGCTTCATGAGTGTTGGACTTTGTACATTGTCTTTTGACTCTCCTCCTGAGCTCAGCACAACCTCAGTCCCAGACAAGGGACAGTTAAACATGTTTAAAAACAATTCAGGCAAACAGAAGCCTCATGAACCTAAGTAAAATCATACAGAGATACAACATCTAAAGGCTCCTTTGTCCTAAAAGTCCCCACAAAGATATTGTAGACATTACACTGAGTGAGATCATAGGTTAGTTACTAATAATAAAAGTGTCCTTCCAAACTTAATAACAATAAGACTTAGTCCTTTAAGCAGAAAGCTACATCTAATAAAGTTAGTTTAGCTACAGTTATACATGTTAAAGTGTAACAGTTAAAGGCACATGGCGGAGATTTCTCCTTTAAGAGAAACACTGTGTAATTTGTGAAGAGCTAAAAGGCTCCTTCTCCCAGGCTTGTGGTTAAAACACAACCTGGAGATAGCAAACAACCTGGAGATAGCAAACAACCTCAAGGAAATTCCAGCCCCAGAAAGGATGAGAAACATCAAATTGGAACTTCAAAAGAAACAAAGACTTTTTATGGTTTGTGAGTTTAAGACTGCTGTTTTGAGACAGTGTAAGCTAAAAACCTACTTTGACTTATCTTGTTAGCCTTGTAAATCCAGCTGTAAAAAGCCCTTTGTTCCCGAGGGAATGCAAATCTCCTGCCTGCCTTACCTGCCTGTCAGCTCGGCCCTTCCCCCTCTCCTGCCTGCATTCCCTGTGTTACCTGCCTGTTATAAAAACTTAACTTGATTTCAGTAAAGACACACTAGATCCAAAACTCTCTCTGGTGTCAAGTCCAGTTATTTTTCACCTAAATCTGTGCCCTCCTGTACAGACCTTGATTTCATGCAGGTTAAAGAAATCCCGACTGGGTTGGCTTGTGTCAGTATACTGCTTGCCTAATAGGATTCTGGCACCAAGTTCAATTTTAAGTACCACATTTAAAAAAGAATATTATCCTGCTTTTATATCAGGAAACATTTTTAGTGATAAGTAAAGTTCCCAGTCATAATACAGAATGAAGAAAGCAAGGAATTATGCCCAGGCTTCTGTGAAACTTGAGCCTCCTATAACTTATCTTCACCAAAGTAAAAGTTTACCCAATTATTCCCAATTTTCCACTTCCTATTCATACCAATCAAGCATACAGATATCTGTTCGTGGTTTTAACATGAAGTGCCACCCTTGAAAACTCATGTGCTACAAACTTGGCTACAAGCTTACATCATTCTGGACAGGTGATTGAATCATGAAAGTATTCTTTTCATCAACAATGGAATCAAGACTCAGAGGAGTTTGGGCTGGAGAGGTAGCTCAGTGGTTACCAGCTCTGGATACTCTTACGGAATACCCATTTTTCTTTTTCCTTCAAAATGTTCAAGTTAGGGCTGGAGAGATGGCTCAGTGGTTAAGAGTGCCAACTGCTCTTGCAGAGGACCTGTGTTCGATTCCCAACACCCACATGGTGGCTGAGAACTGTCTTTAACTCCAGTTCCAGGGGAATCCAACACCCTTCCTGACCTCTGCAGCATTGCATAACACGGGTGCAACAACCTACATGCAGACAGTATACTCATACACAAAAATAATAATAAATAAATTAAAAAAAAAAAGAATGTTCAAGTTTATGAATAGCTCATGTTCACAAATAAAAATGATCATTAGCAGAAAAACTATGTGAATACCATATTAATAAAGTAGACTTGAGGGACCCGGGCGCTGGGCCAGAGGGTCCGGAGAGTCCGGCGGCCAGGGCGGCTGCGCCTTTGAGCAGGATACCCAGAAGCCACCTGGGCGAGTAGCTTGGGAGCTGGGGCCTTGAGGGCGGGACCCGGGCGCTGGGCCAGAGGGTCCGGAGAGTGCCGGCGGCCAGGGGCGGCCGCGCCTTTGGGGCAGGGTACCCAGAAGCCACCTGGGCGAGTAGCTTGGGAGCTGGGGCCTTGAGGGCGGGACCCGGGCGCTGGGCCAGAGGGTCCGGAGAGTCCGGCGGCCCAGGCGGCTGCGCCTTTGGGCAGGATACCCAGAAGCACCTGGGCGAGTAGCTTGGAGCTGGGGCCTTGAGGACGGGAAGNTATGGCAGAATACATAATCTGGGATGGGGTGGGGGTGGGGGGGAAGGGAAAGGGAAATATGCCTGATCTGAATTGGAAAATGATGTATAAAACGCACAAACCATCAATAAAAATTAAATAAAAAAAAAATAAAAAAAAAAAATAAAGTAGATTTGATATACATTTTCTGTAATTTAAAACATTTTGATCATAGATGAACGCAGAGTATCTCATCTGGTTCATCAGTGAAATTTCTCCTCCTTAAATTCAGGCCCAACTATCCTGGATAAACATGGAGGTTTCTTTTTTTCTAAAGCCAAATGTATGACTTAAGACTAGCCATCTAGTCTTGAATAGTGGCAATATGTAAGAAGGCTACATAGGAAAGAGCCCCATCAACACAATGTGTTCAGGGAAATAGAACACAAATGTGAAAGTTTTCAATGAAATGCAGTGCCCACATAAAAATATCTCATATAGCAATGGTGCATTCAAAAGAAAATTAATTAGAGCTATATAATTAAATGAAATATAAGCTGATCTTCATTGCAGGTGGCAATAAGTCAACATATTTATTTTTCAGATAAAGGTACAGATATAAAATTTTGATATACCAGTTAAACTCAATTGTATTATAATTCAATTTATTTATGAGAATAGTCAAGATAGATCAGCTTATGGTCAAAGTCAACAATGTAATGGTAAAATGGAGAACACCCAATTTTAATTCCCAGGACCTACATGGCAGCTGACAAGTGTCTGTAACTCCAGTTCCAGGGAATCCAACACCTGCTTCTGACCTCTAAGGGCATTGCACAACATGGATGCACTTACATACGTGCAAATAATACACTCATACATGTAAAATAAAAAATATTAATAACACTTTTTTAAAAGATATAGAGTACTTCATAGCTGAGCAGTCTATTAAGAGATGGGGCCTAGTTAGAGGAAGCAGGTTTCTATGAGTATACTAGTGAAGGGTGTATGCTACCTTTCCAACCTTCCTCTATCTTCTTCCTTGCTGCCAGGAGCTGAATACTCCCCCCCTCACATGGTCCCACTACCATGATACCCTGTCTTGACCCAGGCTCAAGGCAAACAATCCAGACCACCTTTGTTCGAAACCATGAGCCAGCATCATTCTGTCCTCTCTCCAGCTGTTTCACATGTTAAAGCCACTGAAGAATAGCTAACTTACCACATCATCAAAATAAATTAGACAGGACAAGAAAAAGAAATTAAAGTATCTGGCAACAGCCTTTAACTATCATTATAGATAAGCTCACATTAATATTCTGCAAAAAGCAATTCAAAGAAATTTAAAAGAGAAGGGAAAATTGAACATTTTGAAAACCTATTTATGCTGAATAGAGCATTTGAAAGGAAAATATATAATAAACAGAACAGCACTACTAAAGAAACATTGTGAATTTCATTGTGAATAAAAAACATAAATCAAGTCCATATTTTTAAAAATAAACATTGTTGGAAAAAACTAATTTGATCATACTGGATGACCTTTTAAGTGTGTGTCTGTATGTGGGTTTGGAAGTATTTTAAGAACCGGGGTTGGTGCATGATCAAACAGAAATGTAGTGTTCTAGGCCTGTAGAAAATTGTGCATATGGACTTACAGCAAGGGTTTCAGCATGCTTAAGACCCATGCAAACTCAAGCAGACAAAACCCAGCATAAATCTGGGGAAATGGGCATCAGGCCCAAACCTTAGACAAAGAACTATTGGCAGCTGATTACTGCTGGGTGAGGGAGAGTTTATCTTCTCTAAGGGAGAGATTCAAGATAGGCTGACTAGACCCAGGTGGATGAACTTGCACAAAGGGACATCTGAGTAAAAAACTTGACCCTATAGGCCTTAAGATACATAACAGAATGCATGAAATCTGGTGGGGGGTGCCTATGGGAGGACGTGGATGAGGAGGTGATGTAAGATGATTATGACTTTTTTTTGGTCTTTTTGAGACAGGGTCTCCATTTATCACTTTAGTCCCAGCTGACCTGGAGCATACTATGTAGACCAGGTGTGCTTTGAACTGACTGAAATCCACCTGCTTTTGCATCCCCAGGGCTGGGATTAAAGGTGTGTGCCACCACACCAGGCAATTACAATGTTTTATATGAAATGCACAAAAATTTGACAAAAATATACATTGAAAAAATAAGAATAAACAATGCTGGGGGTGGAGAGGCAGTTCAGCAGCGAAGGACACTGGCTTCTCTTCTAGAGGTCCCAGGATAAGTTCCCTACACCCACATGGTGGCCAACCACTATCCACAAACCCTGTGCCAGGGGATCCAACATGCTCTCCTGGCTTCTATGAGCATTACATTACATAGATACACTTAATACATGCAGACAAATCACACATGCACATAAAAATAAGTTTAGTTCAATTTTAAATTAAAATAATGCTAGTATAAATTTCCCTTGGCTAATATAAAGCCATCTCACCAACAAAACCAGATACCAAATAAAAAAGCCAGTCTATGTTATAAGGGACTCTGAACCTGCTTACACTACTCTTCCTGTTCCAGTCTGAACAGCCTTGTATTTTGGCCAATATTTCATTTGTGCTGCTCTTTGTAACTGTTTCTATGTGTGTAGGTTAATCTTTGTCCTATCAGTTTATAATTCCTGACTCAAGCAATTGATACCATTCAAGAACACCACTAAGATAAGAGAGAAAAAGGAACTGTACCTTTTCCGCAGAACCACTGCATGAACATCGGCACCGTTAGCTTTTAAAAATTCTGCCATCTCCTCTTTCTTTTTCAAAACAGATAACAGATAAGGTGTTAAGCCACGCTGTAAAGAAAAATAATTTATATTTTGCACAATTACTTATTTCTCAACTGAAATGAAAACCTTATTACAGACTATGAACATAAATACATGCTGTAAAAGAGTACATCAGAAGTAGGAGCTCGGGCTGGAGAGATAGCCTAGCAGTTAAGAGCACTGGCTGCTCTTGTAGAGGACCCGGGTTCGATCCCCAGCACCCACATGGCGGCTGAGAACCGACTGTAACTCCAATTCCAGGAGAACTCCAGTTCCAGGGGAATCTGAGACCCTCTTCTGACCTCCACGGCATTGCACGACACGGGTGCACAGACCTACATGCCGACAGTACATTCACATACATACAAAAATAAATAAAATTAAAAAGTTTTAAAAAAAGAAGTAGGAGCGCTTGCATTTCCCCGCGAGCTACCCCTTCCCTTTAGAACGCTTCCCTGCCCTGCGCTGCTGCCTGACCTTCACTCTTCTCCAAAACTCACTCCAAACTCACTACTCCCAAGAATCTTTGTTTCTGTGGAGTTTTATCTCCATTGCTTCAACCCTACAACAAAATAGGACAGGTTTTACATATTCCCGTTGATGAATAAGCTAAAATGGTGATCTGCAGCAGAGTTTTTCCATCTGTATTTCCAGAAGTGTTGCACAAATGGAAAGAGGTCATGACTGAACCATAATCATAGGCACAGTATTAAAGAAATCTCTTTGATTCCTTCTTACGGAAAACATTCACATTTAAAGAAGAGTTTCAGGGACATATTTACAGTTTTTCAGTAATGTGAATGTTACACCAAGGGGGATGGGGATGGAAATCATTTGATTTACATATATTTATGGTGGCAGTAACCAGATCACACTGTCAGGTGTCACTGTTCCAAATGGGCCTCTAGAGAAACAGGTTCTTAAAAGACAGATTTCAAAATAAGCTTGAGTGTTTAATATTTTAAGATGCAAGATTTACATACTATGAGTTAGAAACCTCAGTACAAAATTTTATATAATCACACACACACACACACACACACACACACACACATATTCCCATTTAGGATAATTCACCATATGCAAATTGCTACTTTATATTCATTTTCATTCTGTTTATTTAAGTAAATAAAGTTCTTTTTGACTGGGGGGGGTCTTTTTGAGACAGGGTCTCCCTGTAGCCCCAGCTGGCTTGGAACTCACTGTGTAGATCAGGCTGCCCTTGAACTCACAGAGATCTGCCTGCCTCTGCCTCCCCAGTGCTGGGAATAAAGGTGTGTAACATCAGGTTAAAGGTTTTTATTTTATTCTATGCAAAATGTAAGTATACAGCAGACTATCAATAAAAATAAATATATGTCAGTCTATTGATAAAAATTCTAATATTGAATTGCATGGCTTGTTTTTATCAAAATCAAAGACAACTTCTAATATTAAGGTATAATAAAAAACTAACAGGCTTGTGGCAATTTATAGTGTAGAACAGTTTTTAAAATACCAACTTCAAATATGTGAGTTTCTATTCCAATTCTGAGAGCTTTACATGAATTATGTATTATATACAATCATAAAAGATTTGTTTATATATGTTAGAAATTAAACCACAATTTTTTTGTCTTGGGTATGTGTGCATCTTCTTGTGGGTACGCATGTGGGCAGTGTATGGAAACCAGAAATCAACCTCACATGTTGTTCCTCAGGAGCTGTCTACCTTGTTTATGTTTTAAAATGAAAGACAGATTAAATGTAAGTTAATAATTCTGAAAGTAGGATATTAGCAGGAAGTACTGACTAATCAAATCTGACATTGCAGACCAGGGAATTCACAAACTACACTTATCTAATCAGTAGCTTTCACCAGCAGGAATTATACATAAAAGAATTACTCAATCAGAATCATCAGAAAAGAATTTTGGAAATTTCCAAATTTGGCCTGAGCCTTGTTGAGATTTAGGGGCAATCATGATTTAAGTTCATCCCTGATACACAAGACAATTCTCTTCATCATTTGGGGATACAGCCTAACAGAGGAAACAGAAGACACACACTCACTCACAGAAAAGTGGTGGGGTCTGGTAAGCTAGCTCAACAGGTAAATGCCCATGGTGCACAAGCCTGGTGACTTGAGTTCCATCGATGGAGCTAACGTAAAGGTGAAAGAGCCAAGTCCACAAAGTTGTCTTCTGACTTCCACACACATGCATCATGCATACACACAGCCAATAATGATAAATAAATGAAACTAGAAATAAAAAATACTAGGAAAATTTAGGATAACACTGATCTTGACCTCTGGCTGACACCTGCCTCTATATACACATACATGAACAAATATGTGAACATGTACATACAGATACAAAACATAAATGTGTCAATATTTTACATTTGATGATTAACACATTTCAAAACATTTTCAATCATTGAAAGTTTGATCTTGTCCATGTGGAAAATAGAACCACATATGTCACTGTCGTAAGTATATGGGGAATAGTGTTAAGTGATCTTTACCTTTGTTCTGGCTTCAATATCTGCACTGCCTGACAGCAGCTTTTCAACCATCGAGATGTTCCCCCTTAACACAGCATGATGAAGTGCGTTATTACCATGAATGTCTACAGCATCTGGATTAGCACCATGATTTAATAAAATGGACAAACACTCCTGATTTCCCTGTTGTGCCGCCTGTGGGTATTGTACACAGGAATGAATCATTAATTCATGGAATCCAAGATCAACATTACAAGTATTTCACTGAACAGTTAACCTTCAAAGAGAAAACTATATTCATTTTTATAATGCTTTTATTGATGGTTTGTGTATTTCAGACATCGTTTCTCAGTTCAATTTAGACATATTCCCCTTTCCCTCCCCCCCAGATCATCCACTCTGCCTTAACTATCCTGCATCTTTCTCTCAGTCTTTTTTTCTGTGTAGGAATTCACATTTTCCTCCTTTAATTTTATATTACTCTAAAATATGAATACATACTTTCTACTCATATACAGTAATTACAGAAAATTATATTCTTAAGTATATTTACTGCTTTTTGACACAGTATTTGCATATGGAAGCTCCTCCTTGCCTCAATTCAAAATCTACCTGCCTCATGCTCCTATGATAGGATTATAACTGTGTGCCAGCACACCAGGATAGTCTTTTTAGAGGTAATTTTTGAGAATTTCATACACGAATAGTGCATCTGCATGATTTCCATGCCACCAGTTCCCCTCCAACTCCTCCTATGTTCCTCCCGCTCCATCTCAATTTCTTGTACTTGTCTTTGTTACATATACATGTAATGCACTGAGTGCATTTAGTGGTGCTTGTGTGTACCTGTGTTTAGGGCTGCCCTCTTGGAATCAGATAAATATCAAGGAACTAGTCCTTGGAGAAAACTGATTCTCCCACCCTCAGCATCCACTGATTACCTGCAGCTCATCATTCAGAAGTGGGATTCCATTAAGGCTCCCCCACCTTGGGATGTCAACTGACTTGTCCTCATACAGACCCAATTAGACTGTGATACATTGGAGATTTCAACTTCCCTATCATGTCTAGAATGCATTAACTACTAGCACACACCTGGATAGTCTCAGCATTTAATTCAAATCTCAATGGAAAGTGCTGGCCATTATCTACCTTAATTAGAGGCATGCTCATTTCATCATCACATGCATCTATGTCACAGTTCTTCTCGATGAGGAGAGCAACCACCTCTGGATGGTCATGGGCACAAGCATAATGCAGGGAAGTCCTGTGAAGAGGAAAGGACTTTTTAGGAACTTATGGAGTACTAGGTCCATGCTGCAGAGCAGCCCATCTGAATAAAAGGATCAACTGAAAATAAAATGTCAGTTCTACTCTAATCTCTATTACCTACTACTAGCTACTTCTCATGAGCTCAGTAACAATGAGGATTGGAAATATTAGCCATCTTTCTGAATGGGACTCTCATGCTTCAGTGATATTCCAGCACCTGACAGGTCACGATATGGTAGACATGATAATTACTATCCCTTACTGATAACAAACTTAACATCTCACATAGGTGAAATAACAATATAAGGCTTTTGTATTCAAATAAATTTGAGGTTTCTTTAAGAAGGGTCAACTACCCAGGCTAGAATGGTCTTGATCTTGAGATCCTCTTACCTCAGGCTTCTAGTAGCTCAAGTTGCAGGCCAGTGGCACTGTGCCTGCCTTTAATGCTCTTTCTTTCACACATTGCCATTTCTGGTATTGTTTTCGTATGCTTGATTGATTTTATGTGTATTAGTGTTTTGTCCGTACATATGTAAGTGCACCCCATGCATGGAATGCCCATAGGGTCAAAAGAGGGTGTTGGATCCCCTAGCAAAAAGAGACACCACACCCAGCTGCTGAAAAGTTCAATATTTTTAAAGAAAATATTTGTTAAGCAAAATAATATTTCTAAAACAATAATTTATTCTTCTTCTTTTTATTTCTATGAGACTCTAAAATAGAATGGTTACTCTATATTTTTGTATATGACAAAATAACCTATATGTAATAAAATGTAGACATAACAAAATCCTCAAGTACGAGGAAATCATTTTTGCCATCAAAGAGGCTAAAAGTTGTCTGAAAATGTACATGCTGATATATAGAAATTAGAAATAAGAAATAACTGTCTGTGCCTGGATCACAATCCTGTCCTTCCAAGGAGTATTTTATTACCAACAACTTTTACTAGAACATTTAATGTGTTCATTGTGGGAAACACAGCAAGAAAAAGGAAAACCACAGGTTCACATGGCTCTACTGTCAAAGCCAACCAAAGGTTTGCTAAAAACAGGACTCAACAAATGTCAAAATACTGAAAGAGCCCAGAGAGTACTCCTTAGTGTCAATGAAACGAAATCAGAATCAAGAAAATTATAAGGAGAAATCTGTAAATACTGAGATACAGTAATAGTTAGACTCCTAAATGACAATAAAAGGAAATGAAATTTCCGTGTATACATCAAGTGTCTGAAAAAAGAGAAAGCTGTGTTTTATTTTGCATACACTTTGGGCAAACTCAAGGCCATAGTCTAGTTGACTCATGTTTAATTAAAATGGTTTTTTCTCACTCGCTGGAATAAAATGCATTTTCCCACACCAACAGAAATCTCCATGCCAGCGTGTGTGCTCAGATATTAGTCTATCCCAAACTTGTCAATAAAATTCATTCATAAACTTGATAAAACTTACAAGTTCCTATTAACTCATTGGTATTTTAAGCAGCGCTAGAAAAAGAACAAGCTCTATTTTTCATTTACCAAAGATATTTCAGTGTGATGAAACTGATGTGCAGACACCTGTGTATTCACTGATGTGAAGTAGTGCTCATCACCGCCAAAACACCAGCAGTAACTACATCTTTCAGCAGCAGTGTAGCTACAGCTGTGCTTCAATCTCACAGGGTTTGGAGGTGGAAATAGCATTTCATTCCTCTTTCCTCTCAAATTACTGCTCTGACAAAGGGACACATGTTCTTCCCTGTCCATAGGTCATTTGTAGATCTGTCACGAGTGCTTCACCAAATTTGAATAGTTTAGGAGCTAGGGTACATTGGGGCAGAGCACTTGTCTAGCATGTGTGAGGCCCCCGGTCAATCCCCAAACCTGGTGAGCAGACAGAGCTCATGCTTTCCCTTTTTCTATGAGACAGGGCCTCCCTGAAGCCCCGGCTGGCCTGGTACTCACTTTATACATCAGGCTGGCCTTGAGCTCACAGAAATCCCCCTGCCTCTACAGCACATCTAGCTCTCTTTTTCTTCTTGGTATGAAAAAAATCAGTGTAAAGTGAATTACATAGTTCCTGAGAAATATGTTTGTATCATGTAAATCCAAGCAAGAATACTGGCCTATTTAAACTTTTTTTCTGCTATAGAGGGGAAAATTGATTAAAAGAATAAAAAAGCTTCAGAACATTTGCTCTATCTAGTTGCAAAGCTTAGTGTCAGAGTCCATTTAGCATACACTGGACTTTTCATTCAATCCCTAGCAATAAATAACTCAGGCATATTTGTTCTTGAGGTCATTCATAGGAAGATACTTGCCAATACAAAGTGTTGCTGCATTTATATTGAATATTTGTGATTTTCCCACAATATAGTTTGATGGCATTTATACCCAGCCCCTTCTCTACACCTTTCCCCACTCCCCCCCCCAACCCAATAAACTCTCTTGCATTGATGCCATGGTACACAGTGTATGATTTGTGTCCCACAAGGTCCTTTATGGAGGAGACATCCACTGGGCACACCAAAAACCCCAACCCTGCAATGTGTAGCAAATGGTGATTAACAAAAGACCCACAATTAACAAATGTGCAGAGAATAAGAGGCCCTGAATACTTATCCCACAATAGGGCAGCTGGTTCAAAGCTCTGCAGCATGAGTCTCAGGGAGCACTGCGGAAAAGGAGTGGGAAGACGGTAAGAGCAGGATGGGTGGAAAGATCACAGGAAAAGAGCCTTCCGGACAGCAGGTCATTTACTCATTTAAATATTTTATGATGTAACTTCATTTTTTTTCTCTTGGACACACTTATTTTGCATTATTTCAAAAATTTAAGCTAATACTACCATGATATTTTTGTGACCTAACAATGTAGCTAGGGCTAAGAAGATGGCTCATGGATAAAAGTGCAAGCATGAAGACTGAGTTTGAGATCACAGAAGGCATGGTGAAGCTGGACACACAGCACAGGTGTGTGGAAGAGGCAGACTCTTCCAGGCTTCTGGGAGGAGGAGGAAGGAAGCGGCAGGAGAAGCATGGGTGTGTTGCACTGATGTAAAGTGGGCACTGCACTTTCTCCAGTGGCTTTTAGCATCAAATTTGATGTTTATGGGAAAATTTGTTTCAAAACATGTAGTTTTATTAGCTAAATCACTTTAAAGTGGTCAATGGAGTGCTCTAAAAGAGGCAACAACTGGAGGATTTTGTTGTCAACATTTAATTACATATTTTGCCATACACAAAATAAACTAACCATTCTATTTTAGAATCTCAGAAATAAAAGGTAGAAAAATCAATTATTGTTTTAGAAATATTATTTTGCTTAACAAATAATTTTCTTAAAAAGTGCCTAGCAGTTAAGAGCGCCGACCGCTCTTGCAGAGGAGCCAGGTTCGATCCCCAGCACCCACATGGCGGCTGAGAACCGTCTGTGACTCCAGTCCCAGGAGAACTCCAGTTCCAGGGGAATCCGAGACCCTCTTCTGACCTCCGCGGCATCGCACGACACAGGTGCGCAGACCTGCATGCAGACAATACATTCATACACATAAAAATAAATAAATAAATAAATAAATAAATAAATAAATAAATAAAAAGTATTGAACTTTTCAGCAGCTAGGTTGCTGGCTTTGTTTTTGTTTTGTTTCTCATACAGACGGCCTGAGTGTAGACTTCAACATGGGCAGAAACCTGGTGCAGGAAGAAAACCCAGCACATTTTGAAAGTGGACCCTCATTCTCCTCATCCTCCTCATCTTCCTCGACCCTCCCTCAGAACCCAACTCTGGAAAAGAGGAGGTCTTCCCACGTGGCCTTGCCCCTTCCCCAAATGCCCGTCTTTTTCCTATCCTTCAGCGTTCCCAGGTCTGTTTACCATCCCCTCTTGTCAGTGTCATTCACGTGATGTTCTCCAGAAGTGAGGAAGTGCTCCACGGTCATCACAGCACCTGCACTTGCTGCCCAGTGGAGCTGTCCCACAGGGACATATCTAGTGGGAAATTCTCGATTGTCAGGGCTACAACACCCACAGCTCCTCAAGGCCCTGCCCAGGCGGTGTACCATCTGGTAGGCTGCATGTCATGGAGCCTCTGGGCGTTGTGCTCATTGGCCTGCATGGCGAGGGCCAGCCAAAGGCTGTGGTCCAGGCCGTCCCCACCTCCCTCTCCCCTTTTGCTGCTGTTTTTTTCCCCTACAAACACTAGAAATGTTAACCAAAATCTCAATAAATCTCCTACACCACAAGAGACTCCCACCAGGGAAGGTCTGCGGTGCAGCAACTGACCACAGAGAACTTGGTCACTTAGCAACACCCTAAACAAAACTTTGATTGTCCAGTTGTTCTTGGCATTCCATTATATGCATATTTCATCACCTAGCAACACTGCTAAGCACATCTGCTGCTTGAGCCTTAGACTCCAATGGCAGGACCCTAGCCATTGGCACTCAGCTCGGCCTGTATATCCCAGCTCCAGAGCAGGTGCACCTTGCTTGGTCAATTCATTGCTTTCCAGCCCTGCAGCTCTGGCCAGCTGTGAAGGCCCAGAGGTTGCACATGTATGCATAAATAACCAAACTCACTCTACCTGGCAATTACCATACTGTTTCTATTGGACTTTTTATACTACAAATTACTTTTGAATCATAAGCTACTTTTGGGATCTTTCCCTATGTGGCAAAATAGCTTATTTCATCATTGCTCACTTCAATCTATGCTTAAAAAAAATAGAACTCCACTTCTTGGGGGTGAGGCTGAAGGATTATGAATTCAAAGGTAGCCTGGGCTACACATTAAGGCCCTGTTTCAGGAATTAATATGCCGTCCTTTGCGTCCAGCCTACCTGGGAGTGCCTGAAGCCGGCCTCCATCTGGGGCAAACTTCCCAAGATGGGTTAAGACCAGTTTCTTCTCAAGATAGGGTGAAAATGGCTATCCCAAAGTCTTCTTAGGAGAGATCTCCTGGACTGAAACAGTATATTAGCCAAGTTACAGAAGGAATCAGAAGTCAGTCTTGGAGCTGCCATGACCTAGACACTGACTATGCCAAGAAAGTGTAACTGCTTAGAGTAAATTCCTGAAGCTTATTGAACTTTGACACTGGGTGACTATGAGGAATAGTAATCAGAGTTAACTTACATGGTCCTATTGGAGAAGATGTGATTATTTCTTTTTTTTTTTTTTTAATTTTTTTTTAATTTTTATTTATTTCTGTATGTGTTTTGAATGTACTGTCTGCATGCAAGTCTGTGCACCCGTGTCGTGCAATGCCGCGGAGGTCAGAAGAGGGTCTCGGATTCCCCTGGAACTGGAGTTCTCCTGGAGTTGGAGTTTCAGACGGTTCTCGGCCGCCATGTGGGTGCTGGGGATCGAACCCGGGTCCTCTGCAAGAGCGGTCGGCGCTCTTAACCGCTAGGCCATCTCTCCAGCCCATTGAGGGCAGAAACTTTTAAACAGGCATTCATGAGAGTCAGTGGGNGCCTGAAGCTGGCCTCCATCTGGGACAAACTTCCCAAGATGGGTTAAGACCAGTTTCTTCTCAAGATAGGGTGAAAATGGCTATCCCAAAGCCTTCTTAGTAGAGATCTCCTGGACTGAAACATATTCTCAGATAAAACAACACCATCTCTTCTCCTAATTGCTTCAGAGATTTGAATACTGGGATTTGAACTTTATATGACTCCCTTTGTAGTTCCTCTTTATTTTTCAGCGGTGAACTTTATCCCTTTAATAAATTGATATTTATAGGCTGGGCCTGGTGGCACACACCTGTAATCCCAGCACTAGGAGGTAGAAGCAGGCAGATCTCTGTGAGTTCAAGGCCAGCCTGGTCTACACAGTGAGCTCCAGGCCAGCTGGGACTAAAGGGAGACCCTGTCTCAAAAAGAATAAATAAATAAAAATAAATAAATAAATAAATAAATAAATAAATAAATAAACATTTATTTAGACTTGTCTTGTGATTTGGGGGATGGTATTTGATCATGAGAGTTTTCAGTAATATGTGTCATACGAGAATACAAGAAAGAATGGGGACTGGGAAGATGGCTCAGTCACTGAAGCGCTAGCTGTGTAAGCATGAGGGCCTGAGTTCAGATCCCCAGCACTCACATAAAGGCAGGCACAGGGCCTGCACCTGAAACCCAGCGGTGGGAAGGCACAGACAGGAGGATCCCTAGGGCTTGCCATCCACCCAATCAGTTGAATTCAGTGAGAGAACCTGTCTCAAAAATATAAGGTGGAGAAGCAATACAGGAAGAGACACAGTGGAGATCTCTGGCCTACACACACAAGCATATGTGTGTGCATGTATCTGCACACATACACCAAACACACACACAGACTCACAAACACATACACACACATTGTGATGTTTTTCTTGCTGGGTAACTGAGGTCTTTAAGTAGGTTCAACATAAAACTACATTTCAGACTTTGGAGTTTTTCTGTTGTTGGGGTTTTTGGTTGTTGTTCTTGATAGTGTCTTTTCAAGAATCCAAATGTATGTGTCAACTTCAGGGTCTTTTTAATAGTACAATTTTAAGTCTTTCAAATGCTGAATTCTTGTTATATATGCTTAGTTAAAAAAATCAGAAGCAGGGTGTGGTGGTGCATGTCTTTAATACAAGCAGTTGGGAGGCAGAGGCAGGATCTCTGTGAGTTCAAGTACAGCCTGGTCTATATGGAGATCTCCAGGCCAGCTGAGACTAAAGGGAGACCCTGCCTCAAAAATACAAAAAAAATCATCATTCTGAGAGTGTAGATTCTCAGGCTTTTCATTTTGTAATTTTATTATTTTTTTATGTGTACTGTCTGAATGTAGGTTGGTGCATCCGTGTCATGCAATGCCTGGGAGGTCAGAAGAGGGCATCAGATTCCCCTGGAACTGGAGTTAAAGAAGGTTCTTTAGCCATGTGGGTGCTGGGAATCGAACCCAGGTCCTCTGAAAGAGCAGTTGGCTCTCTTAACCGCTGAGCCATCTCTCCAGCCCCTATTCTCAGGTTTTTCTAATGAGATCTTTCAGTATTTCGAACCCAGGTCCTCTGAAAGAGCAGTTGGCTCTCTTAACTGCTGAGCCATCTCTCCAGCCCCTATTCTCAGGTTTTTCTAATGAGATCTTTCAGTATTGACCACACTGGTCTGAACATGATCAAAGACTTCTGCTGCCACAGCATCTCTGATACAGTCATAGGGGGAAATGGGAGAATGCCCATGTGGCTGCCACTTCCTGCCACGGAATGATGGGTTTTATTCAGGACCCTCATCTCCATCCTCTTTTCGGTCAAAAGCAGAATACTCTTTAATGTTTCTGTCCACGTGATACACCTCTTCTTCCAGGGATGAACATAATGGGTCAGCCACCTCTGTGCCATCAGGGCCTGGTGAGGTGGAGGCTGGGAGTGCCTTCAGGACTATCTGAGAACCAGACATGAATAACTCTCTGATGCTGTTGTTGTGGTGAGGGGCATGAAATAAGGTTTTGTGGCTGACAGACCTAGGCAGATACCCCTGGAATCTTCCCCACTCACTGCATTCAGCCAGAAGATCCTGGGTCTGAGGAGTCACTCTCCCTTCAAGTAGCATTTCCTCAACCTACCAAAACAGCTGCTGGTCTTTCTGCACATTAGCTGTGTCAAATTTATCATCTCTCCAAGAAGAAACTTAGCTCCTCTCTGTGGACAAGCCCATGGTGGAGCACTGTATGGAAGACTCAGGCCAGGAACTGTGGGCCTCTGTGGGCGTTTGGCTCCAGTTGGATGAAAAGGACAGTGATTCGCATGCATATTAATGGCTTTCTGTACATTTCTTGTAAAATGTGTAAGTAGGGGGTCTTTGTTTTTCACAGGAGAACTGTGCTTTCTAAGTCCTTCTGAGAGTCCTCTTCAGATACAAATCAGCCCCAGACTCTGGCTAGAGTCACCCAGGTGGGGCACCTGGACCCGAGGCCTGGGTGCCCTGGTGCTGTGACTCCCAACTAGGGAGGGCCCCATGTGAGCAGAAGGTGGTTGCACCCAGTGCCACTGAGGCCTGGGATCTGCACCGGATCGCCCAGCCTTGTGCTTCAAATACTGCTACCCCAGCATGTGTGCACAGGCAGCACCCAGGGACCTAGGGCCTGCTTAGATGCTCCCCACCTGGCCCACAGGGCCCATGGGTGCGGGGGTTCGAGGGTCCCAGAATGCTGCTTCCTGTGCCAGATCCTTGAGCCCTATAGAGGCTGGATTCCCCAGTGGAGACTCCTGGCCCTCTGATCCCTAGGACCTAGGGCCTCTGCACAGCTGGAATCTTCAGAATCCTGGCCACCACTCCCTGGCCCCTTCCTGCCTTCTCCCAGCTTGGATATTTTTTCCCATCCTTTCACCTTAATTGTGTCTGACCTTGAAGGTTTCTTACACACAACAAAAAGTTGAAATTTCATTCTTAATCCATTCCACTAACCTGTGTCTCTTGATTGGCGAGTTCAGTCTGTGAATATTTAAAGTTATTATGTTTTCAGTGTAATTCAGACTTTATTGCGTATTAGTTATGCCATTCCATATAACTTTAAGTAAACAGACTTTGAGAAAATATGTTGGGAGCATTAAACAGATGACGGCGTGCTGATGAAGACGGTCAAGTGTTCATATGAGACAACAAGAGGCAACAATGCCATCAGCACTCCCAGAGATTTGTACACTTCTATAAAAAGAGGAAAAGTAGCTCACTGGCATTTAACTTTGTAATTTAACATTGGCATTGTCCTTTGTCATCTAAGAACCACAATCATCTTGACCAATTTCATAATCTTCAGAGCAGAACAAAAGATTTTTTTTCCATTACAAGATATTTCTTTAAAAAAAAAACACAATAGATCAACATGATAACAAAAACCAGATCCTCCTGCCTCTGCCTCCTTCAGCAAATCCTACCAGTGGGCGCCACCACCACCAGCACTTGGGAGGCAGAGGCAAGTGGATTTCTGTGAGTTCAAGGCCAGCCTGGTCTACATAGTGAGATCCAGGCTAGCTGAGACTAAAGGGAGACCCTGCCTCAAACTGACAAAAAACAAAACAAAACAAAACAAAAACAAACAACAACAACAAAACTATACATACAGAACCTGAAAATGAAATATGTTGTAGTCCTGTGGTCCTCAATTTCAATATCAATCCAAGAAATGTGAGTCAGAATTTAAAAATGAGATTAAACTGTTTCATTCTGATTCCACTGATTCCACTTATTTTATACTTCATACAATTTAACTGAGGCCAAGAATAACTTTGTAAAATCCATGGACACATCTCAATCTTCTCTTATGCTAAGGTAACTTCAATAAAAGTTATTCTCTTCTTTTATTTAACTTTTTATTTATTTATTTTTATTATTAAATTTGCCTTTAAAAGAGAATTTCCTTTATTTTTCATTTTTTATTGAACATTTGTGCATTTCATACACATTGTAGCAGAAAAATTATTATTTTTTGCTCTTTTTGAGACAAAGTCTCCCTGCAGCCCCAGATGTCCTGGAACTCTCTTTGTAGACCAGGCTGGCCTTGAACTTACAGAGATCCATCTGCCTCTGCCTCCCAAGTGCTAGGATTAAAGGCATTTGCCACCACACCCAGTTAGGAAAATTATTTTTTAAAACCTTGGCATAAGCTGCACAGTGAAAACTTGACAGTCTATCAATCTACTCTTCCAGATATATACCAGGGGTTGGTTCTAAGTCTTCTTAAAGCTGGGAAGAAAACACAAAATCACTGTAAATTGCACACAAGTATCAATGACTCTCCTAGTGAAAGTAAGTCAATAGTTTCCTAATGATTTTTTGATTATTCCTCCTACACTCTCTCCACTATGTTTTCTGTAGCAGTGGGACATGTTAGGAAATGGAAACTTCTTTTTTTTTTAATGTGTATGAATGTACTGTCTGCATGCAGGTTTGTGCACCAGTGATGTGCAATGCCATGGAGGTCAGAAGAGGGTGTCGGATTCCCCTGCAACTGGAGTTAAAGATGGTTCTCAGCCACCATTTGGGCTAGGAAACTTCCCTAGTCCCTCTATCCATACCTCCATTAAGACGACCACTCTAAGGAACTCTAAATCCCTAACCCCAGTTAATATTCCTAGCATTCAGTTTTACACAGTAAAAAGATCAAAGCATTTGGGGGATTTTTCTGAACTCTTCCACACAAGAAACTATGGAAACCCTTCGTATGGAAAATATGGAACCTTTTCAGAGAAAATGGTACTTCCAGATAGATGGGTGGCTGGAGCCCTTGTACACGAGGTCCCTGGCTGGTTGTTCTGGGGTCCATGACTACTGCTAAGAGAGCTTTCCACTCTTCCCTCTCACAGCAGTTCAACCCACTTATCAATTTCCACATACCATTCAACTGCTTCTGCTCTCATCCTAAAGTTCTGTGAAGAGGGATGTCTAATAGGACATCTAACAATGAGGTAATAAGTACAGGATAAAATTTCTTTGTTCTTAGTGAGCCCCTGAAGCTATTTAATAGTAGATTCACCATGTTTAGCTTTAGAGGTTTGTATTTGGAAACTTATTATTTATAGTAAGAAAGTAATGCTTTAAAAATAAACCCAGCCACAATTCTTTTCTCCCATTTTGATTGGAAAATTAATTACTGCTAAAAATTATATATGGACTCAGAAGTTTTATTTATTAGAAAAGTGGCCTTCTCAGGCTGGAGAGATGGCCTAGCGGTTAAGAGCACCGACTGCTCTTGCAGAGGACCCAGGTTGGATCCCCAGCACCCACATGGCGGCTGAGAACCGTACTCCAGTTCCAGGAGAATCGGACACCCTCTTCTGACCTCCATGGCATTGCACGACATGGGTGCACAGACCTGCATGCAGACAGTACATTCATACACAGAGAAAAAAAATTAAAAAAAAGAAAAGTGGCTTTCTCCTAGCACTTATTTTTATAGCGTTGTTAAAAATAGTTTATTTAGGGGCTGGAGAGATGGCCTAGCAGTTCAGAGCACCAACTGCTCTTGCAAAGGACTTGGGTTCAATCTCCAGCACCCACATGGCTGCTGAGAACCGTTTTTGACTCCAGTCCCAGGGGAATCCGACGCCCTCTTCTGACCTCCGAGGCATTGCACTACACAGGTGCACAGACCTACATCAGACATTCATACACATAAAAATAAAAAAAATAGTTTATTTACAGCTGGCTATGGTGGTGCATGCCTTTAGTCCCAGCATTCAGGAGGCAAAGGCAGGTGGATATCTATAAATTCAAGGCCAGCCTGGTCTACTGAGGGAGCTCCAGGCCAGCTAGGACTAAAGGGAGACCCTATCTCAAAAAGACCAAAAAAAAGAAAAAGAAAAATATTTATTTATGAGTTCAATGAGATATATAGGTTAGTAAATGATGCTTATACCATGATGGTTCTTTATAAACAGAAAAGGAGAAAATTAAGTGAATGCTTTTATAATATTTTACTTTCATGTATTAGTCTTAGAATTTCTCTGGTAAAAATGGAAGATTTAATTTTTTCTGAAAAATTTTTCAAAGCCAGAATAGTGGCTCCATTAATAAAAGTATCTTTGATTTATTCAAAAACAAAGAAAGAATGTAGGTATTTTAAAATAAAGAAAATATAAAATAAACAGAAAATTGCTGGATTTATAAACCAAATATATAAGAAACTCTGCATATTCATATATATATATATATATATATGTACTGGAATGGAATTTCCTTAATTAAGAGATTCATTTTTAATCTCATAAATCATTTCAGTATATTTTTATTGTCATTATTTTCTTTTAACTATGGATGGTTGTTCAGAATTTTTATCATTTAATTTCTCTGAGACAGGGTTTCCCTTGTAGCTCCAGCTGGCCTGGAACTCACCATGTAGACCAGGCTGGCCTTGAACTCACAGAGATCCATCTGCCTCTGTTTCCCAAGTGCTAGGATTAAAGGTGTGCACCAGCACACCCGGCTTAAAGATGGTTCTTAGCCGTCATGTGGGTGCTGGTAATCGAACCTGGGTCCTCTGCAAGAGCAGTCAGTGCTCTTAACCACTGAGCCATTGCTCCAGCCCCATCATTTAATTTCTAATAAAATATAAAAGTGGTAAAAAAAAATCCAAGCAAATGGCAGTAAGAAACAAGCAGCAGTTGCAATTTTTAATTTTTTATTTACTATTTTTGTATGTGTATGAATGTACTGTCTGCATGTAGGTTTGTGCACACGTGCCATGCAATGCTGCAGAGGTCAGAAGAGGGTGTCAGATTCCCCCTGGAACTGGAGTTAAAGATGGTTCTCAGCCACCGTGTGGGTGCTGGGTATTGAACCTGGGTCCTCTGTAAGAACAGTTGGCTCTCTTAACCACTAGGCCATCTCTCCAGCCCCAGCAGTTGCAATTTTAATATAGGACAAACTACATGTGAAACTAAAATTAATCAGAAGAGATAAAGAGGGTCACTTCATTCTTACCAAAGAACAATTAACCAAGAACATATTAAAATCATGAATACATATGCATGAAATTCTGGTCCATCCAACTTCATAAACACAATACTACCACACTATAAGGCACAGAATAATCCCAACACAGTTGTAGTAGGGGGCTTCAATACCCCACTGTCTCCATTCAACAGGTCAACCAGACAAGGAATAAACAGAAAAACATCTGGATTAAATAATATCATGCATCAAATGTACCTAACAAATACTCAATTAAAATATTTTAAAAGTGATTGAGAAGCATATATATGTGTGTATGTGCATGTGACTAAATAAAAAGTAGTGACGAAGTAAAAAAATTAATATGCCAGGCATACTGGCACAGACCTTTAATCTCAGTACTCAGGAGGCAGAGACAGGCAGATCTGTATGACACCAAGGCCAGTTTGGTCTATGTAGACCTGTCTGAAAAGACATACAAACAAAAACCCAAAACCAACAACACCAACAAAACCTCACAAAAATTCATTTAACAAATATTATATATCAAAACAGAAGGAAGATGGAATGCATAATTGGATGAATAAATAATAATCTTATTTCCAGGTGGAGTAGGGCACATGTGTAATGCCAGGAAGGAAAGGAAGACAAGGAGGGAGGAGGGGCTGGGTAGATTGGAGGGGCATCCTTGGCTACATAGAAAATTTAGGGCTAGCCTAAGGTAGATGACACCCTGTCAAGGAAGGAGAGAGAGAGAGAGAGAGAGAGAGAGAGAGAGAGAGAGAGAGAGAGAAGAGCTGATGAGGAGGAGGTGAAGAAGGACCACACCATTATTAAATCATTTTTCAGTCCTGTTCTGTTGTCTGAAGTACCACATCATTGCTCAGAGAGGTATGAACTAGTCTGGAAATTCTATGTTGAGCACTTCCAGGTTTTCCATGGAAAGTAACAGAGTAAGCTACATCCCTAAGCAAGTGTATTTTCTTTAACAGTATTTTTGAATGCATGGTATTAATTTCCCATGAAGAGAAATAAAAGCTCTCTTCCAGATTGTAAGAAGCTGCTGGGGGATATGAAACAACTCCATCTTATTCTTTAGAAAGATTTCCTCATTGCTCAAATTCTACCCCTCTTGAATAAGCTTTTCTACTACTTGTACAAAGTGTCATTAGGGGAATTTCCATTGAATCCACCAGGAGACTGAGGCCAGAATATTCAAGTCCCAATCTTGCACACATTAAGAAACAATTTGCAGTGATCATCAAAATCTAATATGTGCAGTGTAGATACTGGTAACAATCTACAAAGACATTTTGGAAAATAGGAAATTGAGGGGGGTACTGTAAAATAGGTAACTTACTGGAGAATAAAAAAGCATTAGAAAAATCTAGATATAAGGATATCATATAGTTAAAGATATCATCAACAGGGGGAAAGTTATCCAGGTTTAATATCCCCCCTTCCATCTGAAAATTGATGACATTTATCACATGCAATATGTTTTCTACCTACTTTGGGTTACATTGCTCTTCTCACAGCAGTATGAACTGTCTGCTTCACTCATTTATCTGGACAACTTTTGAGTAAAAACTGGCATTACTTACACATGAATCTGTGCCCAGGCATATGTGCATTAGAACCAGCCTCAGAAGGGGAAAGCACAAACATGTCATGGTGAACAGCAGAGCACCACTAGCAGGAAATGAACTAGGTGTGACAGAATAAACATCTGTGCAAAGTGTACCCAAGCAGGTGGGGAACGGGGATAAGTGCCTCCAAGAACTAGGAATTACACAGTCATCAGAGACACAATGACCCACCCAGGAAGGGACACTACAGCCTCCCAGTAGCGTACTTTTCCTTTCCTTCCTAGTGCTACCCTGTCCTTGCCTCTACCTTGCCCACAGTCCTCTGCAAACAACAGTTGTCTGCAGAGCCATTCCACTACAAACCTAGATCCACCGCACAGCAGCAACCCAAAAAGAGCACTTGCTCACTGAGAGGAACTAAGTTGCATCCTACAGGCTGATCCATGCTCAGCCCCAAGGTGGGATGCGGTAGGATGCCAGACTTGGCACTTCTCTCTGAGACTCTGCTGAACAGTAACTGGGCAGTGCAAGGTGTGAGGCTGATGGTGCTGATGCTGAATGAAACCCCTTCAGCAGTGCCAGACAATAACTGGGAAGCAGAGCGACAGGGGGCAGTGATGCCCAGAGAACCATGGTGGGGGCGGGGCCACAGGGGTGTCCATAGTGGACCTCATTAGAACACATTGGGTATGTGACCACAGGGGGTATGGCCACAGAATGAGCAAATGGGGTGTCAGGTCTCAGGGAGTGGGAGAACTCTTGGGCACATGGTGGGGGCAGAGAGGGGTGGGCCACAGGGAAGAATCAGAGTGCTGGGATTAAAGACTTGCACCACCACTCTTGGCAAAAGACGTTTATTTGGAAATAATTTTGGTAAAAGCATAATTTTACTATCTATTAGAGATAAAATCAACCTCACATACTGAGATGGATGTGCTTAGTGTTCATAAAGGATTAAATCTTGGCTGAATATTGATAATGCAAGATGTAGAGTATCTTCAATATTTTCATAATAGATCGATGGTTAGATTTTATAATCATCAGTGGTAAGAATGCCCTTCCACATAAATCCATAGTAAAAGAAAAAAAAGACAGCAATGGAATTAGGGACATTTCAGAAATAAGTGGAAATCCCCTTCTAATACCAAGCCAAAATTCACTGAACAATTTAGCATTTTTAAATTACTTTTACATTATGTGTATGAGTGTATTGCCTATGTGTATGTAACTGCACCTGTGTGCTGCAATGCCCACAGAGGTCAGACGAGAGGCTCCATTCCCCTGGAACTACAGTTATGGACTGTGGTTAGCTGCCATGTTGATGCTGAGAACTGAACCTGGTCCTCTGCTACACTAGCCAGTGCTCTTAAAACCTGAGTGAGTCCTCTTTGTAGTCCCAAGGGAACAATTTCTTTTGAGAAACTTAAGTCAACAACTCAAACAGTAATTTTTTTTCAGATATTTCAGTTGTGTTGTGTGTTTGGTGTTTGTTTGTGAATGAATGCACATGTATATGTGCATGTAGCCATGGAGACAAGAAGAGGCCCTCAAATCCCATGGAGATGGAGTTATGGGCATTTATGAGTAGACTAACGTGGGTGCTGGGCCAATCCAAACTTTGGGGCTAATGATTGAGCAGCAAACACTCTTAACCACTAAGACATTTCTCTAGCCCTCCAATAGCAATTCTTATAAATCTAATATTCTAACACTATAATCCAAAGGGATGTTGATTTGATAACCTACATGCTGAGGAAAGATAGAAGGAAAATAAAGTCTTTGTTTTCTCTAATGAAGCCATTCTGGTTCTCCAAGTGCAGAGATGACATGTATACTAAAAACAGTGCAGTTCATAACACACAATAGACCAACCTGAGTCAAGGTGTTTCAAGAAGCACTACAGTATTTTTGATGAAGTAACAGCATATACAGTACAAAGTACACAGGCATGTTCACAACCAAGGCTGCAGTAATACGAGGACCTGCAACACAGCAAGTGCTGCAGAAACACCACAGATTCATTACACATTTGATTTTGAATTCACTTTTGCACGTTCAGAAACTTTTTACTCTCACTAGTTTTTCACAACTAGCATATCCACTGACAAGCTCCAAACCACAGTTTAAGAAACTGTGTCCTTTCTGGGACTTCGCTCAGCATAAAGGCTTCGAGTTCCATCCATTTACCTGCAAAGTTCATAATGCTATCTTTCTTTACCACTGAATAGTACTGTATTGTGCAGATGTACCACATTTTTGTCATCAACTCGTCTGTTGAGGGGCATTTGGGTTTGTTCCAGCTCTTTGCTATTGTGAAGAGAGCTGCAACAAACATGTGGATGTGCATGTATCTTTGCAGTAGGATGAGTCTTTGGGACATAAACCTAGGAGTTGTATGACTAGGTCAGGTGGTAGACTCATTCTGAGTCTTTTAATGGTTCTCGACACTGCTTTCCATAGTGGTTGTACAAGCTTACATTCCCATCAGCAGTGGATGAGTGTACCCTTTTCCCCACAAGCTTTCCAGCATATGTTGCCTTTTGTTTTCTTGATCTTAGCTGGCAGTGTTGGAGTGAGATGATATCTGAGACTGGTTTTAATTTGCATTTCCTTAATTATTAATGATGTTGAACACTTTTTTAACTTTTTAAAATAATAAGTAATGAATACAAGTATCCTCATGTAAAACCAATTTGCAAGCAGCTATGCCCAAACTTATACAGCCCAAGGTCTCCATTGTCCAGCTGAAGGGGCTTGCATGTACAAGCACGTTGATCAAATAAGAGTCCAGTCTATATTGTTGTAGTTTCACAATTCACCCCAATCACAGCCTTTACATTCTACCATGCCCCTTCTTCCACAGATTGTTCCCTAGCTTTTGAAAAGGGGCACAAGTGGGCAAGAAGAAAAACAGTAAACTTTTTCTTGAGATGTCATTTTGGACTCTGATCAGTTCAGGCTGTTTCCTTTCGTGGGTTGGCAGTTTATCCAGGAATAACCTTTTAATCCTAATAATGAAGCACAAGCAATTAGAAATACAGCCATTTAAACAGTACTAATTATTATGGTAAGTTACATTGTGGGCATAGACACAGATGTTTAGATGGTATGCTAATCCATGAGCTATAGCTTTTGTGTAAAAGATGACAAGGTCTTACTGTGGCTTACAACATCTCCTAACCACTAGAGGACATAAGCTCGTGGCATCAACCCTGAATTATTCCTCCAAGGAGACAGCCAGTAGCCAATTAGATTTGGGATATGCAGACATATGGCTGCCACTGCTGCACAGTATTTCCAGGCAGGTGAGGTGAAGCTGATGCTGACAGAGGAGTCTTGCTTGACTTAAGGAGACCAATATTTGCTTTATTGGTTTAGTGGCCTTTGGTAACACTCTCTGGCATTCCAGAGACCAACTGTACACTTGCAAGTGTGGTCTCAGTACAAGTTTCCCATGCTTACACCAGGTCTTTGAAAGCAGGGCCTTACCGCCTCTCTTCTTGCAGGTATCCCAGTTTACAGGCAAAAAGCCTTTACCATTTGGGGGCTTGGATTCCCTAGCCAACATCTCCTTGGCAGAATAATCCACTGCTGATACCAGAGCTCTCCTGTATAAATATATTTTGCTTAATTACACAGGTTATAATGACTTTACTATTTGTCCTTGAATAGAGAATTATCTTTTCACAGTTCTTATGTCTATCAGTTAATTAAAGAAAGTAGTTATACCTGCTTTATAAGAAATTTCTACTGGGGCTGGAGAGATGGCCTAGTGGTTAAGAGCACTGACCACTTTTACAGAGGACCCAGGTTCAATCCCCAGCATCCACACGGTGGCCGAGAACCATCTGAAACTCCAATTCAGGAGAACTCCAGTTACAGGGGAACCTGACACCCTCTTCTGACCTCTGCAGCATTGCATGACATGGGTACACAAACCTACGTGCAGACAGTACATTCATACACATACAGAAATTTAAAAAAAGAAAGAAAGAAAAAGAAATTTCTACTATAACAGTTGGCTCTAATTTCCAGTTAGGGAATGATTTCATTACCATTAGGTTTTTCTTTGTTCTATGAAAAGGAGAGGTAGGGAAGTCTCTCATATTAAAACTTTGTGGCACCTGGAAGGTAAAGTTCATTGGCCTACATGCAGACAGTACACTCATACACATACAAAAATAAATAAATTTTTTAAAAGAGTGATTGAAATCTTATGTATGAAATACATGAAAATTCAATAAAATATTTTTAAAAAGAACTCAAAACCTAAATATTTAAAAACCTTAAACAATCCAATTAAAACTTGGTACAAGGATCTGAATGTGGAGTTGTTTAAAAATGGAATTCAAGTGAATGAGAAATAGTTTTAAATTAGTCAACATCCATAGTTATGAGGGAAATGAAATTAAAACCACTTTGAGATGTCATCTTAGCCACTGACTAACATTTCTTTAAAAATAAAACCTACAAAAATTTTGGCAAGGATCTGGGCAAAATTAAACTGTCATCCACTACTGGGAGTAGTGCAAACTTGTGCAGCCACCATGAAAGTCAAGAGTGGCCATTCCTCAAAAAGCTAGAATAAATCTACCACATGACTCGGGCATTGCTTTATAAGCATATACCAAAAAGACTCTATATCCTAATACAGAGATACTTGTACATCTATGTTTGTTGCTGCCCTTTTCAAAATAACAAGGAAATGGAAACAACCTACTTTTACTCAACTCATGAATAAAGTATAGTATATCCACACCTGATATTATTCACCTGTTAAAAAGCCAAAATTATAAAATTCAGAGATAAATAGATGGAACTGGAAACAATCTGGAGGTAGTCCAGACCCGGAAAACAAACATCGCATGGCTCTCTCCCAGCTGGATGCTACCTTTGAATTTTTAGATATTCATATTACAACCAGAAATTCCAATGAGACAGGAAGTTAACAGGAGCCCATATTCTGGGGTGGGAGGCTTCATGGGAGGTAAGGGGGAATAATAGAGTAGAATAATAGAGTAGGAACTGTCCAATGGGGTGAGGAAAGGCAAGTGAGGCAGCTTAGGTGGGAATAACTAATATTAATGGCCTTTAGAATACAACACATATGGAAATTTCACACTATAGAAAATTCTTAAATTTCATACATACGTGCATACACACAGACACACACACGATAAGAATAAATTAAAGGCAGTCAACTTATAACACAGGATGGGTATTGCACCTAGGCTAGCAACTTAGCCCAAAGCCAGAAAGTGAACTCTAGTTTTGAATGACCCTGATGAAGAGTTCATCCATAGAATACTTAGAATATAATCACTTGAATTTCTAGAACTGTGCTTTTTCAATATACTAATCAATTTAACCATTTTTGTGTTTTGGCATTAATAATCTATATGAATGTTGAGTTTTAGATGAATTTAATGTCAAATAGGGATTAATGTGCATTAATTAAATTGACTGTATCTTCTTTAATGAGAAAAAAGGATTTAGTTTTAATACTGATGATCTTAATAAAGCTTCCTTCTCCTTGTCTGTATTTTCTCAACATTAGGAATTATTTTTATTAGAAGGTGAATTAATTTGATATTGGCAGGGTTGAAAAACAGGAGCAATTCAAGTGATTGCAAACTGACTTTGTTTTTGTTACCTAGGTTGTGTAATCAAGCTACATAACATAACTTTCAATTAAAAAGGAATCAATTTGTAATAGGTATTTAAAAATAAAAACATAAATTGAACAACCCCCCAAAAAAAGAATAAATTAAAGGCAGTCAACTTATAACACAGGATGGGTATTGCACCTAGGCTAGCAACTTAAAAGCCCAAAGCCAGAAAGTGAACTCTAGTTTTGAAGCTGCTGATCAAGGGTGATATAGTCTCTCAAACAATACTGGCCATTCCTCAACACTTGGTTCTCCACAAGAACTTCACAGTAAGCCCCAGTTGTTGAAGACACTATATATATGACATGTAGAATGGAGTGAAACCAAGCTGGTGCTGACTTCAAAGCTTCATCTCTACTTGCTAGTCTGCATAGTGCTGGAAGGTGCTATGCATGCCACCAGAAGGGAAAATTAATCATCGTTCTTACCCAGCTGTGAATCCTGTCAGCTATAACAAATGGCTTCACGAGATATGCCCACTTAGACAGCTGAAAAAGATGGCAACATAATGAGGTGGGGACCATGCCCAGTACTCGCCAGGGACTGGGGTACGTAGGCTCCCAAGAGACTAAATGTATCTGATGGAATGTTATCACGTAAGATGAGTGTTCACCTGACTACCTGCACTCCTATACTGATTCTGAACTCAGGATGTAGCAAGCAAGCAAGCAAGCAGCAAGCAAGCAAGAGAGGAAGGGAAGGGAAGGGGAAGGGGAAGGGGAAGGGGAAGGGGAAGGGGAAGGGGAAGGGAAAGGGAAGGGAAGGGANTTATATGCTCATTTGTTGCCTTTAACGTTTTTGTCCTTATGTATTAAATCCCATTTCAGATGACAAGGCATTTTCCTCCTAATTCTGTGGCGCTATTTCTTTCACTCTGTTTGCATTGTTCTATTTTAAAGCAATCTGTATTCTGCACTCTGTTGATTGTTTCTACTTTAAACGATTTATTTTAACTTTATGTGTATGAGTGTTTTTTTTTTTTTTTTTTTTTGTTTGTGTTTTTTGCAATGCCCGTGGAGGCCATTAAGAGGGCACTGGATTCCCTGGCACTGGGGTTCTAAGGACAGATGTTAGCCTCAAATCGTGGATGCTAGGAACGGAACCTGCAAGAGAACAAGTGCTCTTAACTGATGGAGCTGTCTCTCCAGGCCTGTTGGTTGTTTCTTTTGAAGTGGAGAAGCTATTTCCTTTTTTAAAACATATTGTATTTATTTATTTATTCATTCATTTATTTTAATTTGTATGAATGTACTGTCTGCATCGTAGGTTGGTGCACCCTGTGTCGCGCAATGCCGCAGACGGTCAGAAAGAGGGTCCTTGGATTCCCCTGAAACTGGAGTTAAAGAGGGTTTTCATCCAGCTCATTGGTGGGTGTTGGGGGATCAAACCCTGGTCTACTGTAAGAGCAGTCGAAGAGCAACTCTTAACCACTAGGCTATCACTCAAGGCCCCTCGAAACTTCTTCTTATACTTGGACCAAGAGCAATCAACAATTTTCCCTTGCTCAGTGGCTCACTAAGGATCAAATTCAATGCTTTCATATTATAAAAATAGACACAGCCCATAGAAATTAACCATCTTAAGCCATTTTTGAGTGCATGGTTGAGTGCCATTACATACATTCTTGTAAAACCACCACCATCAACCATCTCTACAACAGTGGCATCCTCTGCCCCAGTTTTCTTTCTGTTGCTCCGTAATGAAAACACCAATTATACGGGCCAGGCCGCTGGTGGTACACGCCTTGTCTCCCACACTCGGGAGGCAGAGGTAAGTGGAACTCTGTGAGATCAAAGGCCCAGCCTTGTTCTACATAGTGAGTTCCAGAACAGCTGGGCTATAGGGAGACCCTTGTCTCAAAAAGACCTAAACCTAAAATAAAAATACCATAACAAAACAAACTTGTGGGAAGAAAAGATTCGTTTCTCTTCACAGGCTACAGTCTGTCATTAGCCAAGGCTGGAACTCAAGGCAGAACTCGAACAGAAATCATGGAGGAGTGCCGCTTACTGTTTGTTCCTCTGGCCCACGCTCATCCTGATTTCTTACACAACACACAGCAACCTGCCCAGGGATGGCACTTCCCACAGTAGACTGGGCCCTCCTACATCAATTAACATTAACCAAAATGCCACAGACATACGCCCGAGGCCTCATCAGATGGGCAATTCCTCAGTTTGTTTCCTCTTCCCAGGTGACCCTTAGCATCCTCCAACCTAAAACTCCTGACCTATTAAACACAGACTTTCTATTTTCTTCTCACAACTTCAATTAGTATACATATGATTAATAATAATAATTTTGAAATAAAATTTTTTTACTTTATGTGACCTTTCTTGTTCTTTATTCCTATTCATTTTCTTTTTATCGTTTGAATTTTTCTTTTTTTGAGACAGGGTCTCCCCTATTAGTCTCAGCTGGCCTGGAGCTCACTATATAGACGAAGCTAGCTTTGAACTCACAGAGTATCCACCTGCCTCTGCCCCACAACAGTTGCCTGGATTAAAGGTGTGTGTGACTTTCTTATAAACATCTTTGCTTTGAGTCAGCTAAAGTACCTATTGCCAATGGAAAGATTAAGCGATGATAAAATGACAATATTTAAAAATTTTTAAAAAAAAAAAAAAAAAAAAAAAAAAAAATAATTTTTTAAATTTGTTTTATTTATTTATTTATTTATTTATTTATTTACTTTATTTATTTTTTATGTGTACTGAATGTAACTGTCTGCATGTAAGGTTTTGTGCAACCTGTGTCCGTGCCAATGCCGTGTGAGGTCAGAAGAGGTGTCGGATTCCCCTGGACACGGAGTTCTTCCGGGAATTGGAGTTACGGACGGTTCTCAGACCCCATGGGGTCCGCTGGGGATCGAACCTGGGTCCTCTGCAGAGCGGCGTGGCGCTCTTAAACCGCTAGGCCCCACCATCTCTCCCAGTTCCAGGCTTTTTTTTTTTGATCATTAACTTCAATTGTACGGAGTTGACATGTCTTAAGCTCCTGAGAAGCTGAGGCTGGGATCTGCAATGTGCTGGCCCTACATCACCTAGCCTCTACTTCATGCATCTTCAAGAGTCAACATATAGCGAGCAGCTCAGCAACTAGAATGTGAACATGGCCTGAGCGCAGATTAGACGTGGGAACGCCTGTCAGTTCCCTCCATCCGTCCTTTTCTCCTTTCTTGTTCACACCTTCCTTTTGGATAAGCATAGTTGCTGAGATATAGGGTAGTTCTTGCTGTTCCTGTGTTCTTTCAACAAGCAGTGTCAGTCCCTTTATAGCGTTTATTGGATGGTTTTATTATTCCAATTATTGTTAAATTCCCATAATATGGTTGTTTAGTGGGGTATTACAATTGTTATCTCTTAATTTTGTGAGAGTATCAGTGGTGGCTGTCTTCTATCCAGTGAAAACTCTCTTATTTATTTCCTGTTTTCTAATTTTATTGGTATAGTAGTAATTCTTGTCATCATTTGATGGACATTAGAGCTTTAAATTTCACATCATTACCTTTCAGTTCCATTCCTCTTGCAGTTCATGGATCTTGTGTAATGTTTTGAAATGGCTACGTAATCCTTCCACAGTCGGTTATGCTCACTATATCACAGTTATCTGTGCATTTTTTGCTCCTCCCTGCCGTCATCCAGATGGTGTTATTCTTGTTACTAATTTGACTGGAGATACTTGGGAGAGCGGAATTAATGAATAGGAGCGTAGTTAAAGTATAGACAATGTAATGATTAGACTATATCTGAAACGAGAACCTTCGAGCACTCATTACTCCTACTGTCTGACGGGATACAATACTCAAGAATATCTCCTTTGATAAGAGGGTGAAGCTTACGGCGGCTTAGTGAGCCAGCACCCTGGTGTGCACCAGGAGTAAGAACTAGTGCTAAAGTAGTTAGGTGGTGGTTCACAACGTATGACACGCGTGGACCAGGAACACAATGCCTCCCAGGGTAAAGGAGTGTCCCTGTAAATTTTTTAGCTCGTAGGAATAGAATGTGAATAACAATAGCAAGATGCCGAGTGACTTTTCGCGAAACGGTAATATAAGTTACGGAGAACACTTCATATTAAAATGAAAAACCATTTTCAATGAGTCCATGCAATAGATTGAGCTCAAGTACTAGAGCAGTGTTGAAGAGTTGTGTCCCAAGTTGCTAGAAATAGTCAAAACCCTATCATATAAAATCTTGCCGACTAGCTCGAGACTCGGTCATCGTAGGATGGTCCTTGGTGCATCGGTTGTATCATGATGCTGAAGTCGCATCACTTCGCCTCTCTTTCTCTCGTCAAGAGGACCCGGGTTCGATCCCCAGCACCCACATGGGGTCTCGCTGTCAGAAGCCTCATCCTTCTCTTCCTCTCATGGTGTGCTGCATGGGGGAGTGAATGTTGTGATCGCTGTCTCGTTGTTGTTGTTTACTTGCAACACGTCCACGCGCGATGAGGTCACAGTGCTGAGATGCAGAGGTCACAGCATTGAGCCACAGGCTGGTAACCCAGCAGACTTACATGACAGAAAAAGTACTACACAATGTAGCATCATAAAGAATAAAAGTAGGCTTAAAAGAGGTCAACAGTGTCATGAGAAGAAAGATGCCGCAGTCACTAGTTTGACATTATGGTATAACAAAAATGCCAATCTGAGGGGCTGTTGTGCTTTTTGAGCTTATGGGTGGAGCTAGGTCCCTGCACGTCAAAGTCCCGCAAAGATTGCAGAGGTCCACATCGCTTTGTCCTGGTGAGCTACATCCTGGATGTCCCTCAACAAGTAGGTGAAGTCCAGCAGGTACACAAGAGTGCTGAGGTCACAGTGAAGACAGAAAGGTCACATTCGAAGTGCTGCACGCCACGCAGCAGGTTAACAGTGGCTTGAGGTTACAGAGGTGCACAGTGCTGAAAGTACAGATGGTCACGACCGTTCGTGCCATGTCGCCGCGAGAGGTAAGACGAGTGGGTCATCGAGATGTTCTTACTGACGTGCCATCACTCACGCATTAGCTGCAGGTACATTGTGAGGAGGTGCGTACGCGGTCGCTGGAGAGTATACACGTAGGTACTGAGGTACCAACGTAATGGATCATCTATATATGGCAAAAGTAGATGTTCAATGAGGTATCACTTATGTGCTAGTAAGAGTACGTCAGAGGGCATTTTCTACGAAAGGTTGTGTGAGTGGCGCTCAAGACGAGGATACACAGGGGCAGGATACGTAAGCAATGTTTCGTCTACGACGCTGTGAGGGATCTGTTTTGCAATGAGTGCTGACGTTGGAGGTCGACTATCAGGTGGCTTGGACGGCTAACAGATTCTGCCTCGAACGGTACAGGCGCCAGGAGGTCCAGCTTCGCCCTTGATCCATCAGGCTGCGTAATTCGCGTTACTTCCTGCTATGGTAGCTGAACAGTGCTGAGGTATTAGGCAGCAATGCATCATATTCTCCATGCATAATGACAAAAAAACAGCGACAAGTGTGAAGTGTGTCCCTTTGCCCATTCTGTCCCCATTCAGGTAGAGAGCCAGGAGCCAGGTTTGTGATCCTAGATCTAGTTCTGTTCTGCTCTGGAACTTCATCCAAGTGGCATAATTTCTTTGGGCCTCAAGTTTCCTCATCCCTTGGCCCACTGCTCAGTCGGCTCGGGAGCGCTGGGCGCATCATCAGCTGCCATCAGGCAGCCCCATGGCTGGGGCGGGGGGGCGGCAGGGGAGGGCCGGGGGCTGGAAAGTCCCTGCTGGGCTGCAGCTCACACTTGGCAGCCTCATACTTCCTGTGCAGGCACTTCCTCTCGCGTGCTGGAAATCCCAATTACTTTAAAATAAGCGAAAAATATGCCTTAAAAAAAAACATTCTCATATTTTGCCATTTTTAGGGAATACTATGCAAGCCCGTACCCGCCTCTGCATGTCTGTGATGAGTTCACTTTCTACCTAAAGTGAATTATCTTATGACAATGAAGTCGTGTCTTTTCTGTTCATCGTGCATGGAACTGAAATTGATGCACACCCATGAGATTTCCAAGGCCACTTAGTACCTGTGACCATGACCTCTCATTCTACTTACCAGGAGGACTGTCCTATGCGGATATAGAACTCTCTGTGCTGTCCATGAGACCTTATTATGATTCTTTTTTTTTTTTAATTTTTTATTTATTTCTGCTTGTGTATGAATGATTGTCTGCATGTAGCTTGTGCACCCGTGTCAGTGCAAACGCCGCGGAGTTCAGAAGAGGGTCCTCGGATTCCCATGGAACTGCGAGTTTCTACTGAATTGGAAGCTTCAGACGGTTCTCACCGCATGTGGGTGCTGGGGATCGAACCTGGTCCTCTGTAAGAGCGGTCGGCGCTTCACCGCTAGGCATCTCTCCAGTCCCTACTTCATGATTCTTATATTGCATTCTGATTTGGTTTGTTCTTGTTATCTGAAACAGGTTAAAATATTGGAATTCACTTTGTTCAAATTAGTTTAGAGAAAAAGTGTCTGACCCTGGAAGTAGTACACTTTTGCTGCCTACCCAGAAAGGGAGGGGAGCATTCCTGCTATAGGTCCTACCTCCTCCCTGCTACGGAAATGACCAGACTGCACAGAGGAGGAGCAAAGGAGCTTCTGGAAGCACTTTGCTGGGCCCCCAGACAGCGCCACCCTGTCATTGTCCACACGCTTGCAGTTCTCTGCAAACACCTGAAATCTGAGGTGCAGAGATCCCAGCTCAACCCAGAGGTAGGAGGCCTGAGTGGCCTCCACTCTTTCAGAGATGTGGAACTGCACCCGGCTGGGAACCTTCCATCAGGAGCCCAGAAGAAAGGGGAGGCCCACCTGAGAGCACTGGGGAGGTGAGGAACAAGGGGGTGCTAGGCCAGCACTGAGGAGCAGGTGTGGGGCAGGGACACAGAGGGCCAACAAGGCTGAGTAGCATATGGGGGCGGGGCCACAGAATGCAGATCAAGCTCAGGAGCTGGGAGGGGCGTGGAGGCGGGGCTGCTGAGTGACCGTTGGGAGGAGCATTGGAAGGTTGATTCCGTTGGTGGGAGGAGAGTGGAGCTCCATAGGACAGTTGGGTGCTGAGTGAGCAAGCCTCCCGCTTGCCCAGTCCCTGTGGGCTGCCCTCTGGTGCTCCTCCTCAGCCCAAGGGGTCTGGGCTGCGTGCTGTCGCCTCCTGCCATGACAGGCACGTGCGGGTCTGCCTCATCTTCCAGAGCGTGGTGCCCAGTCGGGCATCCTGTTCGGATCCTACCGCGGGGCTGAGTGTTGGAACTGCACCTAGGATGGAGCCACTAGGATGGAGCCACTTCCCTTCGCCTGTTGCTGCTGCAGGGAGGATCTGGAGGTAGGTGTCAGTTGTGGCGAAGTGGGCAGAACCTGTCTCTGCCGACTTCTGTAGGCTCTAGAGGACCACCGGGCAGGGCCGGTAAAGGCTGGTGGAGCTGTGGGGACCAGGCCACGCATGGGCGTGCCTCCCAGAGCTACCCTACCTCTGTCGCTGCCCAGCGCACTGGTCCTGTTTCCCCGGAAGGAAGCACGTACTGAGGCCTCGGTTCCCGTGCAATCCTCTGCTTGCCTTGTCCCCTGTCCCTGCCCCAGCGTGCGATCGGGTGGTCCTACCCTGACTTCCAGGCTCTTGGAGCCTAGCTCCAGGAACATGGAGAAGCTGTAGGTTCCCTGCCGCCTGCCCTGTTTAGTTCCCTGTTGGCCACGCCTAAGGGGGCACAGTGCCTGGTCTCCTACTGTGGAACTGCACCTGGGGGCCAGTGTTCCGAAGCTCAAGTGTGCCTCTAAGTCTTCTGGAAGCCCTGTGCGCTCTGGTCCGGTTTGTTTCCACAGTGAAGGGCATAGGACAGGTAGCCAGAAATCTCCTGGTCCCTTTGGGTGAGTTCTGGATACACCGGAAACATGCAATAGTGAAAGGCCGCAGTGTCCCTTATGGGGTCGGCCGGTGTCTCCCCGCCTGATTGCAATTCCTAGTTTCTGGAGGAACAGGAGGCACTGATCCTTGTTCACCACCTGCTTGGGCAGACTTTCCACAGGTGTTTTTTCTTTCATAAACACTAGGTGGCTGTTCACTGTCAGCTGTGAATGGCATGATACGCCAGCCCAGATTCCGTGTTGCCGATTGGTCAGTTTCTTTACTTTAAAAGTTGGTCCAAATAAGTGAGTAAATCAAGGGCTTTCAGCATAGTTTATACTGTTGTGAGAACACCCAAAGTAAGCCAGGGGCTTCTTTAAAACCTGTTTGATTAGAGCTAGGTCTCCAGGACAGTACAGGGGAGGCCCTGTGTTACTTTCTTCAGAGGGTCTCTCTTTTTTTTTTTTATTATTTATTTATTTTTTTATTTCTTTATGTGTATGAATGTACTCGTCTGCATTCAGGTTTGTGCACCTCCGTGTGGTGCAATGTCTCGGAGGTGGGAAGAGGGTGTAGGATTCCCCTGGAACTGGAGTTCTCATGGAATGGAGTTATAGACAGTCTCACCCACCATGTGGTTGCTCGGGATCGAACCCGGTCCTCTGCAGACGGTCGGCTCTCTTACCACTAGGCCATCTCTCCAGCCCCTCTAATGTTGCAGAATCTTTCTGCACCTCTTCTGCAGTGGTTCCTGAGGCCTAGGTGAATGAAGCTGAATATCAGTTGACCTGCCCAGAGCCCACCTCTGTATAACGTCCCTAATCTTCTACAGTTTGGCTAGTTCCATGTCCCAATTGAAGTTCCTGGTCTCCTGTTCATGGAGGAGCTTCCTTATGATAATGTAAGAGGTTATTTATATCTCTTAGCCCTTATCTAAGTTGTACTGAGCTTAGGTGAAGAGAATTGGGATTGATAATCATGTTCGCCTCCCACCCGCCATCGACGAACTCTCACAATGTCTGTGTGCTCAGTTGGGAACCTCTGTAAACTCACTCCTTCACCTCTCGGCTCGCACAAACGCAAGCTTCTTTATTGAATGGTGTCTGGGATATTCTTTGTAATAATTGACAGGCTCTATTTTGCAGGTAGTAAGATGTTACACCTGCATCTTAGGGGTCTATCTTCCTCGCAACATTGGCATATTTCTCTAAGATATATGAACTCTCTAGCAGTGTGCTTCTGGCTGTGTTTACAGTCCACACACTGAGTTTTCCACCCATGAGGGTCTTAAGTGCCATCTCACGCTCTAGCCCATTGATGCCACCAAGATAAAAGTGCCAGTACTGACAATGCTGTGTGGCAGTCACCACTGATCGTGGATATTTGGACCTAAACCTGTGTTGGTGCATTGCCGCTCTCTCTTATCAGCTCTTGCTCAGTGCTTTCAAAGCTATGAGAGCTAGCCTTCCAGAGGAGGTGGGTTTCCTGGTAATTTCAGCTGGCATTGGTCCAATTCCGGTCCTCCCCGAAGAATGTTTGTCTTCACGCCAACCAACCGGTTTTCCACATTCAGGTTCCCAGAAGGGCCATCAAGGGCTCTGGCATAGCCCTTGTATTTTCGGAGTCTCTTGGCTACACCTGGCCAAAGGAAAAAAAGTTTCTCCTGTGCTGGGTAACTCGTGTTCTTGTTATGTAGGCCTTCAGCTATATGGCAATGGTTCAGTAGAGATATTGTACATATATTTGTCAAGATTGTTAGGAATTAATAGATACTCAGGTTCTTTACGCCTGGTGGCATTTAGTAATATCGCCCCCCTCTTCTCCTTCCTGTCTACACCCTTGATCCATTTTTTCCATTTAAGATTCTTTTTTACTAAAATTTTTCATCATCTCCGATTAATGAATGAAGAGACCCAGACTCAGGTTTCTATGTTTTTGGGCAAGGAGTCAACTTAACTGTAATTCCCTTATGCGTGGTGTTGCTTCTGGGGGCTCCACATTTCGCCTCTTCCGTCCTAGTCCTTCCTCCTTCCCTTCCCTTCCTGAAAGGAAAAGAGAAAGGAAAGGAAAAGAGAAAGGAAAGGAGGGGAGGGGAGGGGAGGAGAGGAGAGGAGAGGAGAGGAAAAGGGAAGGGGAGGGGAGGAAAAGGGAAGGGAAGGGAAGGGAGGGGAAGGGGAAGGGGAAGGGGAAGGGGAAGGGAAGGGAAGGGAAGGGAAGGGAAGGGAAGGGAAGGGAAGGGAAGGGAAGGGAAGGGAAGGGAAGGGAAGGGAAGGGAAGGAGGGAAGACCGTGGAGCCGAAGCACCACCACAGCATAAGGAATTACAGTTAAGTTGACTCCTGGCCCAAAAACATAGAAACCTGAGTCTGGGTCTCTTCATCTCATTAAGAATCTTAAATGGATATTAAAAAAAAAATTTTTTTTAAAGAAAAAAAAAGAATCTTAAATGGAGAAGAAATGGATCAAGGTGTAGACAGGGAAGGGGAGAGAGGAGAGATTAATAATACCGACCAGGGTAAAGAACCCGAGGGTATTATATTAATCTAATAATCTATTGACAAATTATACGTACAATATCTCTATATGAGACCATGTGCAAAGCTGAAGGCTACATAACGAGAAACAGTACCAGACAGGAGAAACTTTCCTTTGGCCAGTGTAGTCCAAGAGACTCCCAAAATTACACAGGCTATTGCCAAAGCCCTTGATTGCCTCTGGGAACCTGAATGTAAAACCTTTTTGCTGAAGACAAGACATACTTCGGGGAGACCGGAATTGGACCAATACAGCTGAAATTTACCAGGAAACCACCTCCTCTGAAGGCTAGCTCTCATAGCTTTGGAAAGCACTATGCAAGCTACTAAGAGAGAGCGGCAAGCACCAACAGCAGCTTTAGGTCCAAATATCCACATCAGTGTCTGGTACAGCACACAGCATTGGTCCAGTACTGGCACCTTTATCTTGGTGGCAATCAATGGCTAACTAATTGCACTTAAAGACCACTCAGTGGGTGGAAACTCGTGTGGTACTGTAAACACAGCCAGAAGCACACTGCTAGAGAGTTCATATATCTTAGAGAAATATCCAATGTTGTCATAACCCTAGGATGATGTAACATCTTACTACCTGCAAAATAGGGAGCCTTATATTAACAAAGATATATCCCAGACACCATTCAATAAAGAAGCTTCTTTTGCACCAGATGAGGAATAGTACAGAGTCCCACAACTGGACACACACAGACATTGTGAATTTCTCATGCCTGAGCAACATATCTACAATCCAATCTCTGCACCTAAGGCTCATACAACTTTAGAGTAAGCTCCTCCATGCAACAGGAGGCCAGGAACTCAATGGGACATGACTAGCCAAACTGTAGAGATTAGGAGTTTACAGAGTGTGGGCCCATGGGCAGGTCAACTATATTCAGCTTCATTCACCTAGGCCTCAGGAACCACTGCAGAAGAGGTGGCAGAAAGATTGCAACATTAGAGGGGCTGGAGAGATGGCCTAGTGGTTAAGAGCACCGACCGCTCTTGCAGAGGACCCGGGTTCGATCCCCAGCACCCACATGGTGGGTGAGAACCGTCTGAAACTCCAATTCCAGGAGAACTCCAGTTCCAGGGGAATCCTACACCCTCTTCCGACCTCCGCGGCATTGCACCACACGGGTGCACAAACCTGCATGTAGACAGTACATTCATACACATAAAGAAATAAAAAAATAAATAAATAATAAAAAAAAAAGAGAGACCCTCTGAAGAAAGTAACACAGGGCCTCCCCTGTACTGTCCTGGAGACCTAGCTCTAATCAAACAGGTTAAAGAAGCCCCTGCTACTTTGGGTGTTCTCACAACAGCATAAACTGTGCTGAAAGCCCTTGCTTTACTCACTTATTTGGACAACTTTTAAGTGAAGAATTGACATCGGTCATATACAAATCTGGGCTGGGCAGTATCATCTCACAGCTGACAGTGAAACACCACCTAGTGTTTATGAAAGAATAAACACCTGTGGAAAGTCTGCCCAAGCAGGTGGTGAACAGGGATCAGTGCCTCCTATTCCTCCAGGAACTAGGAATTGCAATCAGGGGGGAGACACTGGCCAACCCCATAAGGGACACTGCGGCCTTTCACTATTGCATTTTTCCATTGTATCCAGAACTCACCCAAAGGGACCAGGAGATTTCTGGGCTACCTGTCCTATGCCCTTCACTGTGGAAACAAACCGGACCAGAGTGCACAGGGCTTTCAGAAGACTTAGAGGCACACTTGAGCTTCGGAACACTGGCCCCCAGGTGCAGTTCCACAGTAGGAGACCAGGCACTGCGCCCCCTTAGGCGGCCAACAGGGACAGGGAACTAAACAGGGCAGGCGGCAGGGAACTTACGGCTTCTCCATGTTCCTGGAGCTAGACTCCAAGAGCCTGGAAGTCAGGGTAGGACCACCGGATCACACGCTGGGGCAGGGACAGGGGACACGGCAAGCAGAGGATTGCATGGGAGCCGGGATCACAGTAGGTGCTTCCTTCCGGGGAAACAGGACCAGTGCGCTGGGCAGCGACAGGAGTAGGGTAGCTCTGGGAGGCACGCCCATGCCTGGCCTGGTCCCCACAGCTCCACCAGCCTTTACCGGGCCCTGCCCGGTGGTCGTCTAGAGCCTACAGAAGTCGGCAGAGTCAGTTTCTGCCCACTTCGCCACAACTGACACCTACCTCCAGATCCTCCCTGCAGCAGCAGCAGGCGAAGGGACGTGGCTCCATCCTAGTGGCTCCATCCTAGGTGCAGTTCCAACACTCAGCCCCGCGGTAGGAGATGAGGCAGACCCGCACGTGCCTGTCATGGCAGGAGGCGACAGCACGCAGCCCAGACCCCTTAGGCTGAGGAGGAGCACCAGAGGGCAGCCCACGGGGACTGGGCAAGCGGGAGGCGTGCTCACTCAGCACCCAACTGTCCTGTGGAGCTCCACTCTCCTCCCACCAACGGAATCAACCTTCCAATGCTCCTCCCAACGGACTGCCCCCGCGTGCTTCTTAGCTTGGAGCTCACTCAGCGGCCCTCCCAGCTCCTGAGCTTGATCTGCATTCTGTGGCCCCGCCCCCACATGCTACTCAGCCTTGTTGGCCCTCTGTGTCCCAGCCCCACACCTGCTCCTCAGTGCTGACCTAGCACCCCCTTGTTCCTCACCTCCCAAGTGCTCTCAGGTGGGCCTCCTCTTTCTTCTGGGCTCCTGATGGAAGGTTCCCAGCCGGGTGCAGGTCCACATCTCTGAGAGAGCCGAGGCCACTCAGGCCTCCTAGCTCTGGGTTGAACTGGGATATCTGCACCTCAGATTTCAGGTGTTTGCAGAGAACTGCAAGCGGAGTGTGGACAATGATAGGGTGGCGCTGTCTGGGGGCACAGCGAAGTGCTTCTAGAAGCTCCATTGCTCCTCTGTCTCCTCTGGAAGCCCTGCCCTGTGCAGTCTGGTCATTTCCGCAGCAGGGAGGAGGTAGGACCTATAGCAGGAAGGCTCCCCTCCCCTTCTGGGTAGGCAGCAAAAGTGCACTACTTCCAGGGTCAGACACTTTTTCTCTAAACTAATTTGAACAAAGTGAATTCCAATATTTTAACCTGTTTCAGATAACAAGAACAAACCAAATCAGAATGCAATATAAGAATCATAATAGGACTGGAGAGATGGCCTAGCGGTTAAGAGCGCCGACCGCTCTTACAGAGGACCCGGGTTCGATCCCCAGCACCCACATGGCGGCTGAGAACCGTCTGAAGCTCCAATTCCAGGAGAACTCCAGTTCCAGGGGAATCCGAGACCCTCTTCTGAACTCCGCGGCGTTGCACGACACGGGTGCACAGACCTACATGCAGACAATACATTCATACACATACAGAAATAAATAAAAATTAAAAAAAAAAAAAGAATCATAATAAGGTCTCATGGACAGCACAGAGAGTTCTATATCCGCATAGGACAGTCCTCCTGGTAAGGAGAATGAGAGGTCATGATCACAGGTACTAGGTGGCCTTGGAAATCTCATGGGTGTGCATCAATTTCAGTTCCATGCACGATGAACAGAAAAGACACGACTTCATTGTCATAAGATAATTCACTTTAGGTAGAAAGTGAACTCATCACAGACATGCAGAGGCGGGGACGGCTTGCATATGTATCCCTAAATGGCATAAATATGAGAATTGTTTTTTTTTAAGGCATATTTTTTCCTTATTTTAAAGTAATTGGGATTTCCAGCACGCGAGAGGAAGTGCCTGCACAGGAAGTATGAGGCTGCCAAGTGTGTGAGCTGCAGCCCAGCAGGGACTTTCCAGCCCCCGGCCCTCCCCTGCCGCCCCCCCGCCCCAGCCATGGGGCTGCCTGATGGCAGCTGATGATGCGCCCAGCGCTCCCGAGCCGACTGAGCAGTGGGCCAAGGGATGAGGAAACTGAGGCCCAAAGAAATTATGTCACTTGGTTGAAGTTCCAGAGCAGAACAGAACTAGATCTAGGATCAGGAACCTGGCTCCTGGCTCTCTACCTGAATGGGGACAGAATGGGCAAAGGGACACACTTCACACTTGTCGCTGTTTTTTGTCATTATGCATGGAGAATATGATGCTTTGCTGCCATGGCCGCTCAAGCAGAAAGTAACAATCAAGCTGATGGATCAGGGGTCCTCTCGCCGTCACCTGGGAGATGCGTTCAAGCCTGACCCTAACAGCAGCAGCTTCAAGAAACCCACAGGAGAGACGAACATCGCCTCTGGCTGCCCTGTCTTTGTGGCCCAAACTGTTCTAGAAAATGGGACGTATATTAACAATGATACAATTTTCATTAAAGTCATAGTGGATTCTTCGGATCTGCTTGACCCCTGACAAGTTACTGGGGAGGTGGAGTTAGCAGAAGATACCACCTCTGCGGAGGGAGGGGGGGTCGAATCTGTCTTCACGGAGGTCCTAGCTCTGAAAGGACATTGTGGAACAGAGGTAGCTGAAGAAGGAGGATGCCTGGCTGGCAGGAGGAGCCACAAGTGAAAACAGACCCCGATGCATTTTTTTTAGAAATAATATTTTCTTTTTTTAATGTTTTTAAATTTTATTCTTTATGTGTATGAATGTACTGTCTGTATGCAAGTCTGTGCACCTGGGTCATGCAATGCCTCGGAGGTCAGAAGAGGACGTCAGATTCCCCTGGAACTGGAGTTAAAGATGGCTCTCAGCCGCCATGTGGGTGCTGGGGATCGAACCCGGGTCCTCTGCAAGAGCAGTTGGCACTCTTAATCTGCCAGGCCATCTCTCCAGGCCAGATGCATTTTTTTAATAGACTAGCCACACTTCACTCAGATAAATATTGCTGTCAGAGAAGGTTTTCATTTTTAAAGGTCTAGTTAATTAAGGTGGAAAACATATATACTTAACAAAAGAAACATGATTTTTCATCCTTAAACTTGAACACCAAAAAAGAAAACACCTGTGGTGTTAGCTGGACATGTTAAGTCAAAGAAATAATATATTCATCCTAGAAGTCAAGAGTGTAGTCTCCTTTCAGATATAGTATATTGTCTATTTTTAAGGCCTCATCTGGTCTCTGTTTTAATAATTTGTCAGAAAACACTGAAGCAGACCTAGGTCATTTTTCGATGAATTCAGAAATAATTTTTTTAATTTAAAGTTTTACAAATAATTGTTATTGCAAACATTTTATTTTAAAACATTAAAAATAAAATAAAGTAATTGGAAGTTATTCTTCTTTGGTATGAAGTGGAAGTTTAATTTTGTATTTATACTGTCATGGATATATATTTTTATTTTTATTTATTTTTGTATGTGTATGAATGTACTGTCTGGTTTGTGCACCCGTGTCGTGCAATGCTGAGGAGGTCAGAAGAGGGCCTCGGATTCCCCTGGAACTGGAGTTAAAGACGGTTCTCAGCCGCCATGTGGGTGCTGGGGATCGAACCCAGGTTGTCATGGATATCTTTTATGTCCACTAATGATGAAGTGCTTTTGGGTATTAACAGAAGAACATACTGAGGATCATAAGGAAGTAATCTATGCCTAGCCATGAGATTTTAATTTAATAACCCATGTCTTCTGGGAGGAGCATTGTTCATCCATATTGGTTCAACTGTTCAAACTCCTTCTCATATTTAGAATATATTTTTAATCAGCTTACAAATAGTGGAATCTTTTGGTTAAACTACTCACTGATTTCTTATCCTTCTATGGCTGCCCCATCCCCACTTAAACCTTCAGCTCCCAGTATGCTTTTCCTGTTCCTTTTTGACTTGTGTTGCAAGATCATAGGTTTCAGCATAGTTTTCTTGTACACAGTTTATTTTGTCACTCTTCCTAGCAGTCCTTTATCTCCTGGGTCAGAGCATTGGCCTGTAAATCAATGTTTTCAGCTGACTTACAAAGTGATGAGTTTCCTTATGCCATTTTCCCACCTACTTGTCATTATTACACTTTGTTCTCTCATCCCCCTCCTCCTGTGACCATCCATCACCACTTTCTGCTCCTCTTTCTACTCCCAAGTCATCCTCCCTTCTGCTATCATGTAACATGTCCCCTGTTTTTCCTCCCCTTCCATTTCCATCCTTAAGGACTCTTTCACCCTTCCCATGATCCATTTTCCACATTCATCAACCCCACACACACACAATTTAAATCTAGAGTCTACATGCAGCATTTGTCTTTCTGCATCTGGATTTATTTTTTGATACTCATAATGTATTTTGTTGGTTTTTTTGGTTTTTGGTTTTTGGGGGTTTTTTTGGTCTTTTCAAGACAGGGTCTTCCTGTAGCCCCAGCTAGCCTGGAACTCTCTCTGTGAACCAGGCTGGCCTTGAACTCACAAAGATCCCGCCTGCCTCTGCCTCCCAAGTGCTAGGATTAAAGGTGTGCGCCACCACGCCTGGCTTCATAATGTATTTTGAATACAATTTGTAAGACTTGAAAATTATTGAAAATAACTGTGTTAGTACTTGTCAGGGAAATTGACCTACAATTTTCTTTTTCTGTTGTGCCCTTATCAACTTTGAGTTTCAGGGTAATACTGGCTTTATAAACATGATTTTTAGAGTGTATCTTCCCTTTCTATTTTGTGGAACAATTTGAGCATACTGATGTCAGCTTTAACGTGTCCAGTCCCAGGTTTTGCTTTGTGAGGAGGCTTTTCAAATTTTTATTGTGAAAGCAGTCTCCTCCTACCAGTTGAGTTTCCCATATTTGGGGAAATCCCAGGGCTCAGCACATCTGGAGTGCAATGGATGGGCCTCGCCCTTGGGTGGGGAGACTTTTTATTACTTTTTAGCTTCCTATGGACTCGTTCAATTTCAGTAAGGTTATATGTGTCTATGATATTTGTCCTTCTGTAGAGTTGTGTTCTAGGTCGTGGAATACATGATTTCAAACTAGTTTTCCATCACGTTATTAATGTCTTAAATCTATGATAAAATATTCCTTTACATGTCTAATGTATTTTTTTTCTCGGTGCTTATGTTTGGTTGGCTGGCTAAAGGGTGTGCAAATCTTCTTTCTTCTATGCGTTTTGTTTTTTTTTTTTTTTGGTGTTTTCGAGACAGGGTCTCCTGTAACCCCAGCTGTCCTGGAACTCACTCTATAGACCAGGCTGGCCTTGAACTCACAAAGATCTGCCTGCCTCTGCCTCCCAAGTGCTAGGATTAAAGGCGTGCGCCACCACACCCGGCGAATTTTGTTGGATTGTAAAGATTCTTATAGACTTATAGTTTTATTAAATTCTGGCCTGATATTTACAATTTATTGCTGTTTTTACTTTCAGGTTGCCTTGTTATTTTTCTTTTTTTATGTTGCTTTTATTGATGTTTTGTGTATTTCAGACATCATTTCTCAGTTCAGTTTAGACATATTCCCCTTTGCCTTCCCTCCGCACCATGCCAGATCATACATTCTTTTTTTTAATTTATTTATTTATACATATATTTTTTATCAAATCTAGACCCTTGCCCCCCCACCTCCCACCCCTCCAGAGATCATGCATTCTGCCAAACATGCTATTCATCTCTTTCTCAGTCTTTCTCAATAATCTCCATGGGGAAGTTGACTGTTTTGAGCAGAACAGATCATACATTCTGCTATAACTGTCCAGCATCTTTCTCTCAATCCTTTTTTATGTTTAGGAATTCACATTTCCTCCTTTAATTTCATATTACTCTAAAATATGAATACATACTTTTCACACATATATAGTAATTACAGAGTCTGAAAGTAAGTGCTGGGTCCATTCTAGAGCCCAGATTTACATTATAACAACACAGTTGCTTTCAGGTAAACAGAAATTTAACAATAATATTATTCAGCTTGCCTTTCATCTGGGGCTTTGGTGTTAGCATCCACAAATAAGAGAAACCATTCACAGATTGTTTTTCTGGGATTGTGCTACTTCACTTAGCCTAATGGCTTTGAGTTCCATCTATTTACCTGAAAAGTTCATGATGTCACCTTGTTATTTTTCTAAGAGGCTGAGGTACATAATTACACCATTTATTTGAAAGCCCTTTGATTTTTTAATACTTGATTATTATTTCAATTTTATGTGTGTAATTTTATTGCTTGAATGTATGTAAGGGAACCCATGTGGTGCAATGACCATGGAGGTCAGAAGAGGGCATTGGAACCTGTGGAACTGTTAGCCACCTGCTAGGTGCTGGGAACCTAACCAGGTCCTCTGTAAGAGCAGCCAGTACTGCTGAGCCATCTCTCCATCCCACCTGTGATAATTTTTTAAATAAAGCACTCAGAAATGAAGTTTCCTTTCAGAACTGACCTACCTAAGAGATAGAAGAGCTTATATAGTTTCTCTTGATACTGGTTTCTAAAGTATCTATTACATTATTTTGATACTTTCTTTATTTCTTAAAGCATGCTTCTTTGGCCTATAATGTGGTCTACTTTAGAGAATTTTCATGGACTACTGAGAAGTATATGTGTTCTGTACCTGTTAGATGGAGTATTCTGTTGAGAATTAAGTCCATTTGATATTTAGTATAGTATACCTCTGAAGTTTCTGTGTTGGTTTGTAGTTTGAATGACCCATCTAAATATGAGAGTGAAGCATTTAAGTCACCCGCCATATGGTCTCAGGACCAATGCAAACTTTCGACTCAGTGTTTTGCTTAATGAAATTGGGAAGTCCAATATTCATCCAGTGCATTTTATATGTAATGTTTATAGATTATTAATCAATTGTTTCCTTTACTACTATGTAGTGGGCTCCTTTATCTTCTCTGATATTCACTTTATTAGATGTTAGTACCACTACTCAGCTTGTTTTAGGCATCTATTCACTTGATAAATTTACTTACATCCATTGACTGTGGGTATCTTTATTTATAATGCAAGCAAGTGTGTTTCTAATATAGTTAGATCTTGTTTTTATTTTTATTGTTTTTTGTGATTTTCGTACAATATAGCTCTACGGTATTTAGATCCTCTCCTCCATCAGCACCTCTCCCCCTACAACTGCTCTCTGCCCAATTTAGTGCATTCCGCTATATATAAAATACAGCCTATAGAGACTGATTCATGTCCCTCAGCATGAGCACATTCATCAGAGTTTGGTTAACCTACCAACAGTGCCATCTCTGGAAAAGGGTGTCTCTCTTACTGTAATTTCTTACTGTACTTCTCATCAGTCATCAAAGAAACTTCTTTTAAAATTTTTATTGAGCTTTTGTATGCTTGGTACAGTAGTTTTTAATCAAATTTTGAACACTCTCCTATCCATGCCCCACCCCCCTACTCCTACTAGACTCATGTATTCCATCATACATATTATGTCCTATCCAGTCAAGCATTTGATGTCCTGCAGCACCAATTCATCCACTAGAGTCTAGTCAATCTATCTAGAGATTGTAAGTGGGGTCTACTTTCCCTCATCCTGTAGTAATAATCTCCAATAGTTCTCACTCTAGGGCCTGCCCACCATCCATTTTTCTCACTCCATTCAGGGCCCTTATAAAGAAACTTCTTTTTAAAACAGATGGAGACTACCACAGAGTTCCATAACTGGTGAAATGTAGAAAAGAATAATCTATGATCCCTAAGTGACACATTTTCAATGGAACTTCTACATATATGATGAATGCATCTTTCAACTCTCACTAGAGAAGTTTCCTTATAGAGCAGGTGGTTATCAACACAGAAGCCCACAACGGGCCCAGCGTGCAGAGAACAGGAGGATGCAGACTGCTTATCCCTGAATAGCACACCTCTACCAAACTTCTGCCTCCCAAGACTCAGGGATCATTGCAGAAGATGGGGCAGAAAAATTGTAAGAGCCAGAGGTGTTGGACAAAACAGAAGGAAATAGATCTTACTTTTAATCCAGCAGTTACTGTATTTCTCTTTGTTTGTGAGCTGAGGCCATGTTTAAATTGAGAGGTGTTTACTAATCATAAAGTTGTGTTTTCCCGTCTTACTGTCTCCATTATTAGTATTGCTAGTTTGCTGTGATGGAGATAACGGATTCTTTATTAGATATACTTTGTTCATCTAGTCCTTTCTTGAAATTTAGTCCTTCCTGTGGTCTCATGATTGAGACTGTCTTACTTCCTCCCCTATAATGTAGAGTATAATATAAATATTCCTTTTAAAGTATATTTTGCAGGGCTGATTTGATCACGAATTTTCTTAGTCTCCTTGTACTCAAGTGCTTTGATTTTCCCAACAAATTAAAAAGATACCATTACTGAATATAGCAATTTTGGTTGGCAGTTATATAGTTAAGTCTTGTAATGTCTCCTTAGGAGGATTATCTGGATTTAAAGTTATTGAACAGAATTATAATATAATTATGATATATTTTCCTTTGCAAGTGAATTGATCTTTTCCCATTACAACATTTAATATTGTTTCTTTGACATGATGATTCCAAAATGATGATTAAGGTTCTTCTCTGTTCATGTACTAGATCTGGACTCTAAGTGCCTCTTCCATTTCCATGTCCATTTCTTTCTCTAGATTTGAGGATCCTTTCTCATATAATTTCATTGAGTAAAGTCTGTATATTTTAAGTTTTTTGCATAATTTTTCAGAATTCATACCTGATTATTTTATTTATATCATTTCCACCTCTCCTTGTACTCCTGCAACTTTTCCCACTCCCCCTTGTTTTGTAACCTCTTCTTCGATTATTATTGTGTTTTGTACACACACATGCACATATGCACACATGCACACGTGCACACTCCACCTTATAAATAATCTACTGAGTCTATATCTTAGGTTTTATTTCAGTTTGTCATGGCTTATGTTCTTTGTCAACTTGACTGATTTAGAATCCTCATGGAAACCCACCTCTGTGTTTACGATGGTGTTTCCAGAGAGATTTAATGAAGGAGGAGAAAACCACCTTGAATGGGGGCGTCAGAACCCTAAAAGCTTGAGTTCTGAACTAAATGGAAAAGAGAAAGTGGGCTAGGCAGAATGTATAGATACAGCATGACCATCCATCTCAGCTGTCACGCCTTACCTGCCAACGTGGACATGAGAAACAAGAGACTCTTCCTTTATTAAATCACTTTTCTTAGGTATTTAAACAATAATTGATATATAGCTCTTCATGGATTCTTAATTATCTTCACTATACCTGTTCTACTTTGCTTCTCCATTACTGTGATAAAACACACTGACCATGACCAACTTGAAGAGGAAACAGGTTATTCATCTTATATCTCCCGGGTTACAGTTCATTACCGAGTGAGCCCAAGGCAGGAACTCAGGGCAGGAACCTTGAGGCAGGAGCTGAAGCACAGGCTATGGAGGAATACTGCTTACTTGGTGGCTTCCTTGCCACATATTCAGCCTGATTTTGTTCGCAATACACAACAACCTGCCCAGGCATGGCACCACCCACTGTGAGCTGGGTCCTCCCACATCACTCAACCATCAAGAAAATACCCCACAGACTGGCCACAGGACAGTCCAATGGAGACAATCCCCCAATTGAGGCTCCTTCAACCATACTAAAGCAATCCAGCACAATATTGCAGGGTTTTTTAATTGTATTCATGGGAATTTTCTTTGCAGACATTAAACTATAATATTTGCTTAACTTTGCCCTTTATCTCTCATATTACTTTGTCTTCTTGGCTGAGTCTATTAGTGAAATATAGGTAGAGTTAGTTAGGAATACAATAGAGTTTTTAATTTTCATCATTTTATTTATTTATTTATTTATTTATTTATTTATTTATTTTGAGGCAGGGTCTCCCTGTAGCCCCAGCTATCCTGGAACTCATTCTGTAGACCAGGCTGGATTTGAACTCACAGAGATCTGCCTGCCTCTGCCTCCCAAGTGCTAGGATTAAAGGCATGCGCCACCATGCCTGGCAATTTTCAACATTTTTAGATGCTTTTCCTCAAAATTGCAATTTCTTTGTTGGTTTTTCCTTTAGGTTGTTTACATAATTCTGGTTTTCTCACCTATTTGGAAAACTTTCACCTCTATGCAGCTGACATCTTTATTAAGGTCCAGTATTGAATTCATCTACTTATTTGGATCTTTCTTTTTTTTTATTATTATTTATCTTTATATGTGTATGAATGTACTGTCTGCATGCAGGTCTGTGCACCCGTGTCGTGCAATGCCGCGGAGGTCAGAAAAGGGTCTCGGATTCCCCTGGAACTGGAGTTCTCCTGGAATTGGAGTTACAGACAGTTCTTAGCCGCCATGTGGGTGCTGGGGATTGAACCCGGGTCCTCTGCAAGAGCATCGGCGCTCCCAACCGCTAGGCCATCTCTCCAGTCCCTTTGGATCTTTCTTGAGGTCATTAATAACTTTATAAAATTAGTAAATTTTGAAATATTCATGTAGCATTTTAACACTGAGTCTCTGAAGTTGGTACTTGAGGAGTCATGATATTTTGGGAGACTCATGATACCTTGTTTTTTCATGGTTTTTGTTTGTTTTGTTACTGTGTTGTGATTTGTGCACCTGTTAGCCTGGTATTATGTGGATAATTTCCTTATTGAGTAGACTACTCTTAAAGATTCAATCCTCAGTACCAGTCAGAGAGGAGAAAACAAGCAAATTTCTATAGCAGTACCAGCATCAAACTTTACAAGACAGATACACTTGTAGTTGATATCCAAAATCACTAATATATCACCAACAATCATAAAATCAGAAAACTGCAAAACCAATGCCAGATGTGGAAACAGTAAATGAGTGAGGTTAGGGAAGGTGAGAGAAAAAGTGTAAAATAGACAAGGAAGTAAACAAATAAGAGAGGATTGGAGAAGAATGTTGACTGAACTGAGAGGAAGGAGAAAGAGGAATGGATTTGAAAAAAATTACATGCAACATGGAAGCACTCTCCCAATAGTGAGAAAGTTTTAAAAAATTAGATAAATATAAGGGGAATGACACATAAAACACGAGGATTTTAGAAAGATGGTAGGATAAAATAAAATGTTATTAAAATATACCAGAAGGAATAAAAGGAGGCAATGTGGGTAGAACAAGAAAGTAGAAGAAAAAAAGAAAGGATAAAAATATTGCTCAGTATTTTTTATTTTACTTTTTATTTCATTTTTTTATTTTATTTATTTCTGTATGTGTATGAATGTGCTGTCTGCATGCAGGTCTGTGCACCCGTGCCATGCAATGCTGCGGAGGTCAGAAGAGGGTCGGATTCCCCTGGAACTGGAGTTCTCCTGGAATTGGAGTTTCAGACGGGTCTCAGCCGCCATGTGGGTGCTGGGGATTGAATCCGGGTCCTCTGCAAGAGTGGTCGGTGTTCTCAACCACTAGGCCATCTCTCCAGCCCTTTATTTCATTTTTTAACAATAAGTAATAAGTTATGAGTACAGGCATCCTTCATGTAAAACCAATTTGCAAGGAGCTATTCCCAAACCCACACAGCCCAAGACTCCCACCACCCAGCTGGAGGGGCTTGTATGTACAATCATGTTGATCAAATAAGTGTCCAGTCTATATTGCTGTAGGTTAACCATTCACCCCAATTGCAGCCCTTACATTCTACCATGCCCCCTCTTCTGCAGATTGTTCCCTAGGCTTAGAAAAGGGGCACAGGTGGATGAGAAGCAAAACAGTCTACTATCTCTGGAGATGTCATTTTGGACTCTGACAGTTCTGGCTGTTTCCTTTCATGGGTTGACAGTTTGTCCAGGAATAAGCACAAGCAATTAGATATATAGGTATTTAAACAGTACAAATTATTATGGTAGGTTACTTTGTTATAGACACAGCTGTTTGGATGGTATGCTAATCCATGAGTTATATATTTTCTGTAAAAGATGACAAGGTCTTACTGTGGCTTATAACATCTCCCAACCACTAGAGGATGTATGTTTGTGGCATCAGCCATGAATTATTCCTCCAAGTAGAGAGCTAATAGCCAATTAGATTTGGGATATACAGACATGTGGCTGCCACTGCTGCACAGTATTTCCAGGCAGGCGAGGTGTAGCTGATACTGACGGAGGAGTCTTGCTTGACTCAAGGAGACCAATATTTGCTTTATTGGTTTAGTGGCCTTTGGTAACACTCTCTGGCATTCCAGAGACTGACTGTACACTTGCAAGTGTGGTCTCAATACATCTGTCCCATGCTTACACCAGGTCTTCGACAGCAGGGCCTTACCGCCTCTCTTCTTGCAGGTATCCCAGTTTACAGGCAAGAAGCCTTTAACTTTTTGGGGGGCTCGTATCCCCTGGCCAACATCTCCTGGGCAGAACAATCCAGAGCTCTCATGTATTAATATATTTTGCTTAAATGCACAGCTTAAAAAGATTTTAGTATTATATTTGCCTCTGAATAGAGAATAATCCTTTTCATATTTCCTATGTCTATTAGTTGACTAAAGAAAGCAGTTATACTGGTTTTATAAGAGAGTACCTCTATAAGAGTTGGCACTAATTTACAGTTAGAGAATGACTTCATTTCCATCATGTATTTCTTTGTTCTATGAAAAGGAGGTAAGAAAGTCTCTCATATTAAAACTTTGTGGCACCTAGTAGGTAAATCATTAGGACTCATTATAGACAGTTATTACAAATAGGATCCACAGAGATGTTTGATGCCTGTAGCAGTCTGAGGCTTTTCTTCCTTTATTTTCTTTTTTTGTATTTTTGAGACAGGGTCTCCCTTTAGTCCCAGCTGGCCTGGAGCTCACTCTGTAGACCAGGCTGGCCTTGAACTCAGAGATCCGCCTGCCTCTGCCTCCCTAGTGCTAGGATTAAAGGTGTGTGCCGCCACGCCCGGCGCTTTTCTTCCTTTTAATGTTTAGATGGGCCAATTTCTCTGCTGGTATTTCTTGGTACATCCTGCACAATGCAAAGCTGTATCTTTTCTTTCTCAGCCATTATGTTGGTGATGTTTTGACCTGTGGGAACATACAAATCTTTTCCCATAGTTAGTTTTAAGATTTAAATTGAAAAATTTGACAAAAAGGTTTAATATATAACTGTATCCCCCCTTTTTTATTTTAGGTTTTTATTTTTTGACCCATGAGTCTCAAAAAGGCAGTTGTAGTAAACATACCTATAGGCAGGAATCAAGGTGTAATTTCATTAAATTTACCCAAGCTGTTTTGGGTGACTGTATGCTGTTAATTTGGGAAGGAAACCTAATTCCTTAGGTTAAAGTATCCTACAGGTAAAAGAGAATGTTACAACATGATACTGTATGTTCTAGTTTGTCTTCAATTGCTGTGACAAAACACTCTGACCAACACCAACTTAGGGAGGAAAGGGTTTACTCAGCTCACATCTCCTGGGTCACAGTTCATCACTCAGTGAGCTCAGGGCAGGAACTCAGGGCAGGAACCTGGAGGCAGGAGCTGAAGCACAGGCCATGGAGGAATGCTGTTTACTGGCTTGCTCCCCTGGCCCATGCCCAGCCTGCCCTCTTATACGGTACACAACAACCTGCCCAGGGTGGCACCACCCACAGTGGGCTGGGCCCTCCCACATGGCTCAACAATCAAGACAATACTCCACAGACGTGGCCACAGTCCAGTCCAATGGAGCCAATTCCCCAATTGAGGCTCCCTCAACCCAGGTGTGTCAAGTTGACACTAAAGCTATCCAGCACAATTGACCCCTTGTCAACTTGACACACAAAACACATCACTATTAAACCACCACCTTTCCAGTTCTTATCCCCAAAGTATGATGTTAACATTAATCACAACCTAAGACAGTACAACCTTAAAAGCCCCACAGTCCTTAAAATGTCCAAACACTTAAAAGTTCACAGTCTATTAAAAGTCTCTTAAACTGTGTGCTGCTCTGTAAAATCAAACAAGTACTGTCCTTATTTCAAAGGGAAAGGTCAGGCACAACTCAAACAAAAAAAACGCCAAGTCCAGCCAAGTAGCTGTTTCAAGGCTGGACTTGGAACCTCCATGAATCTTCCTGGGTTCCAAAGGGGTTTTGGCAGCTCCCCCTTCTCTGAATCTGCCATCCATGGCACAACGCATACAATTGACACAGTCATCTTTCAGGCCCCAGGCCCGAGCTGCCATTTCAACACTATGCTAGGTTGCACCTGCTCTGCTGCTCTTGGTGCTCGTCCCATGGTCCCTGGCATCTCCAAAAAGCTAAGGTCACCACTAAAACTGAGGCAGCAACCTTCACCATGTTCTCTTCTGACACCTCCTGGTGCAAAGCTCAGCTTCTCTCCAAGACCCCTGCAATCCTGGGGTCATCACAGCAACCGAGGTGCACTTTCACGACAATGTTCTTTCCTGGCTTCTCACAGTGCCGAGCCTCAGCTGCTCTCTCTGTGACCCCCTCAAAATTTCAACACCAGAACCAATATAGGAGACTCTTACACAATACAAAGTCCTGCTTCTGGCCTTTGATGACGAACTGGAGGTTCAGGCCTCTTCTGGAACATAGCTTCTATGTTCTGACCCTGAAGAAATTTTTCCCCAGAAGATTTCACCAGCAGTGATGCTGGTCCTCTTGTTACTCTAACAGCTGATTCTTCAAGCCCCCAGCTAAACCAGCATCAATTGGCCTCGTAAACAAAGGTTTTCACTTCAGGTTCTGGTCTCTTGTTACGTACAAGCTGATTCTTTCAGCCCCAGCCAATCAGAAACCACAGATCCCCAATTCAAAATATACAAACAGCCCTGATAATCTCTGCTTCCCTTTGAAACTAGAAACTTCACAAGCCAGGCCTCCATCATGCTAATAAAACTCTTTAAACACCCAACTATTCCAAAGTTCCCGCAGCCATGGTATTTAGAGTGCATTCAACACGAAATTTTTCTAGCCCAAAGTTCCAAAACGCTTCCACAATCCTCCACCAAAACACCAAGGTCAGAAGTCCCCGTCAGATGCAATACTTATCACTCCTGGTACAATTTTGATTCTAGTTTTTTTCTTTTGCTGTGACAAAACAATCTGACTGAAACCACTTGGAGGAAAGGGTTTTATCTCACCTCCATCATCCTGGGTCACAGTTCCATCACTCCAGTGGACCAGGGAGGACTCAAGGGCAGAAGAACCTGGAGGCAGGAGCTGAAGCACAGGCCAATGGAGGAATGCTGTTTAATGGCTTCTCCCCTGGCCCAGATGCCCTTACGCCTGCCTCTCTTATAGGTACACAAAACACTGCCCAGGGTTGCAACCACCTCACAGTGGGCTGGGTCCTCTACACACATGCTTTCTACTCAATCATCAGACAATCTCCACAGATGGTGGCCACAGTTGCCAGTCCAATGGAGCCAAATTCCCAATTGAAGGCTGCCTCACCCAGTGTTGTCAATTTGACACTAAAGTCTATCTCAGCACACTGAATATACAAGAGAACAATTATAGAGAACATTTTAATAAATTAATTAATATTATCCCGAACGTTAATTGTTATATAGTTTTAAGTAAAAAACCAAAATGTGGACAACAATTTTATATTTCCAGTTAACTTAGATATATTAACGTTTGTATTAAAACCTTTAAAAAAACCGGGCCGGGCATATTGTGGGGCACGCCTTTAATTCCTTTAGCACTTGGGAGGCAGAGGGCCAGGGGATCTTTTGCAAGTTCACAGGCCAGCCTGGTCTTAACAGGGCTAGTTCCCCAGGAAAAACAAACAGCTGGGGCTACAGGGAAGACCTGTCTCAGCAAAAAGACCAAAAAAAAAAAAAAAAAAAACCTTTAAACCAAAATAGTTGTTTTAATAAATAATAGACAGACATTTTTACCTTTACTAAGGTGCCCTAAAAATAAACCAAATTATCATTATGTTAGAATAGAGTTAGGGCAAAAATTGGATACTTGTTTAAACTCACATCAATTAAAAATACATTAATACTAATATAGGACATGTGTCCTCTTCCCCGAATACACCTCCACCCCTACCAGATTCAGCCATTTCAATTCAGTTTTTTTCAATGCAGTCCTTCCTGTGTTATTACTTTCCCAATTGCCAATTCCCTCCCCACAATAAATATTTTCAACTGGGTTTTTTTTAACACTAGCGATCCAACAGGATGAGGTATACCATTCAATGCATTTGTTTTTCTGGGACTGTGTTACTCTTTCACTTAATATCTTCTAGCTCCATCATTTACCTACAAAGTTATCGATATTTCTTTCTTTAACACTGCTTCATAGAAAACTTACCATTGTGTAGCATGTACACTTTTAATTTTCTTCTCTAAAAAATCCACTCGTTCAGTTGAGGGTCAATATTTGGGTTGGTTCAGCTTTTTGCTATGTGAAAAAGAGCTGCAATAAATATACGCTGTGCATGTATTGTCTTTCGGTAAAGATGAGTCTGTGTGGGTATTATACTCCAGGAGTGGTATGACTGGGTCATAATGGCAAAATCTCACTTTGAGTCTTCCAAGAGTTTTCCACAACCGAACCGATGTCACCGCTGCTTTCCATAGTGGCGTACAAGTTTACAATTTTTCCGACCAGCAATGGATGAGGTGTTCCGCTTTTCCCCACACCTCTCCAGCACCTTGGTATCATTTTGGTTTTCTTGATCCTAGACAGTCTTATTTGAGTGAAGATGGTACTTTAAAGTGGTTTGAATTTAGATTTCCCTAATTTTTAGTGACATTTGGAACAGTTTTTAAGAATGTTCTCAGCTCATCTCTATTCCCCTCTGTGAAAGTTTCTCTATTCAGTTCTTTGCTCCATCTGTTGAAATTGATTTCATTGTTTTTTTCTTTGTTTTTTTTAGAGTAGTTTGTATAGTCTGGAAATCAAATGCTTTGCAAGATGTTTCTGCCCAAGTAAAAGTTTCCTCCACCTCTGTGGGGTTTCCTTCACTTCCTTTATTGTTTCTTTTGATGTATAAAAGCCTTTTTGGGAGTTTATGAGTATCCAAATTTGTTAATTGTTGATCTTATTTTCTTGTGCAGCTGCTGTCCCCTGATTTAGTTAGCAACACTTTTTCCCCTATGCCTATGTCTTGGTAGTCTGCTGCCAGGTTTTTCTTCTNTTAAAAGTCTCTTAACTGTGGGCTGCTATAAAATCAAAAACAAGTACTGTCTTATTTCAAAGGGAAGAATCAGGCACACTCAAATAAAACCAAAGTCCAGCAAAGTAGCTCAAGGCTGGACACCTGGGATTCACTCATGATCTTCTGGGCTCTTTTTTCTTTTTCTGTTATTCTATTGTACTTGTTTGTTTTCAGCTGTTTTAATTATTCTGTGTGCATGTGTGTGAATGTAGGGTTGCAGTGTCCCTGAGCACATGAAGAGGTCAAAGGACAACTTTTTAGGAATCTGTTCTCCTTCCATCTTGTTTTTGAGGTGGGTTTCCTCTTCCTTCTATGTGGCTGCATGCTGGTCAGCTGGTCTGAGAACGTGCAGGTGATTCTCCTGTTTCTGCCTCCCTTCAGCACAGGGACACTGGGAATACAGAGGCATGCCATGTTATCCATCCTTTTATTGGGATTCTGGAAATTGAATTTGGAATATCTGGCTTGAGAATTTAGCACGGCCATGTGCAAAGATACCTTATGAGCCTTGATCTCTTCAGGCCAAGAGAAATGTCTAGCCACGCCCTAGATTTCTCTCCAGTACATGCTTTTATTTCATGGAATCTCATCATTTCAAGCCTTTACCTCCTCATTTCTTCCAATCTCAGCAAAACAATAGGATGTTAAAGTAATCTCAATTCAAATGCACAAGTATAATAATGTACATAGTCCAAAGGTTAAAAAAAATGATGAAACCTGTAAATATACATTCAGGAAAAATAGGAGTTGTTAGATTACAAAACAGTGTAGAACTCAGAACAAAGAATTTTAGACACTTCATAGAGGAATATTATATAATGACAATGTGTTTGAAATAAAAAAAATAAGAAATGATGAGGACATTGTTCTCAGAAATTAAAGACAGAAGTAGGCTGAGGGGAAATCCTTCTGCTTATAGACCATATCACAGGCAGCAGCTGAGGGGATGTAAATGTTCTGTATCTGGACTGTGCCCCTGTCCTGTATCAGTACATTGGTTGTGACAGTGTACAAAATTTGGCCAGATATTTATTTTGTGTAAATGGAAATATGCACAAATAAAATTCATCTTATTATCTACTGTAATTGCATGCAGATTCCCAAATACTTTAAATGCAAAACTGTACTAAAAACAATGATGGTACTCTCAGAGATGCGTGAAAGCACTTCATTTTCAAAAAGCTGTTAACTTTAATTCAAAATTTTCTACTACACTACACTTGCTTGTAGAGTTCCAATCGAGTTAGCATGATTTTTATCAATACAGCTACGATGTTAATGAACACAAAATATAATCAGTAAGTAAAATTATATAACAAATATTTACATGAACATATGCTGCAATCTAACCCAGTCGAATTTCTTTCACCTGTGGGAAATCAGAGTCTGTACAGGAGGGCACAGATTAGGCGAAATAATTGGACACGACACCAGAAAGTTTTGAATCTAGTGCACCTTTACTGAGATCAAGTTAAGATTTATACAAGCAGGAAAAGCGGGCTGGAAAGCAGGCAAAAGGGGGAAGGGCCGAGGTGGCAGGCAGGGGATTTGCATCTCCTCGGGAACAAAGGGCTTATTGCCTTAGGAACTCGCACCTGGGTTACAAGGCCAGCAATTCAGATAAATTTGTACATCAATGAAAGTTTACCGCTCACACTGTCTTGGTAGGGGAGATAAGCAATAAAACAGCAGTCTTAGAATCACAAGCCATAAACAGTCTTTGTTTCTTTTGAAGTTCCAATTTGATGTTTCTCATCCTTCCTGGGGCTAGAATTTTCCCAAGGCCGCTAGTTATCTCCAGGTTGTGATTTAAGCCACAGCCTGAAAGGTTCTTTTAATTAGCACAATGTTTTCTTAAAGGAAAAAAACCCCACCATGTGCCTCTAACTAAGTGTTACACTTTAATATGCAAAACTGTAACTAAACTTTATCTTACTAACTTTATTAGATGTAGCTTTCTGCTTAAAGGACCGAGTCTTATTTTTATTAAGTTTGGAAGGACACTTTTATTATTTGTAACTAACCTATGATCTCACTCAATGTAATGTTTACAATATACTTTTAGGACAAAGGAGCCTTTAAATGCTGTATCTCTGTATGATTTTACTTAGGTTCATGAGGCTTCTGTTTGCCTGATTTATTTTTAGACATGTTTAACTGTCCCTTGTCTGGGACTGAGGTTGTGGTGGGCTCGGGAAGAGAGTCAAAAGACAGTGTACAAAGTCCAACACTCATGAAGCATAACATCTTTGTAATGCATCATGATCTTAGAAGCTGAGGCTGAGTACTCTGCCACTGACCACCAGGGAGCTTAGCACATATCTCCTTGTCCGTTATTATGACTTACGCCATTGCTCACACAGACGATGCCAGAGTTGGTGTGACAAACATAGTTTTCACAGTCCTGATGGATTTTCAGTGGAATTTAACAAGCAAGCAAGGTACTCCAGGGGTTATATCCCATAAGGCATCACTTCTCAATAACATAGTCTTGCTTTACATTGACAATACATTGTCATTTGTAGTTATTATTAAGGCCCAGACATCGACAGGCAGTAGTTTTCTTTTTCTATTGATACAGTGATGTTCATTTCTCATTTTATATTAGAAGTGAAAGGTTGGCTATTTGAAGGTATGAATAATTTGTTCCAAATTCATTGATTCATATATCTAATGCATGACAGAACTAACTATATATTATTTAAATAAGAATAACATGAGGTGACTTTTTAAATAAAGCAGAAGTGAATATTGTGGAGTGTATGTCATTTGTCTAGGGTTCCAATATTGCCAGTGTCAATCTGGTCTCAGGCCTGTAGGGCTCCAGAGTACATGCCATTTCTGTCAACCATGTTGCATTGCTATTGTGACACTCTCATCTATTCTGCTACTACTATATATATATATATATATATATATATATATATATGAAATTTTCTTTAAAAATTTAAGTTTCATTAACAAAATTCACTCATCTCTGGTGAACAAAGATAATGAACATATTGGAGTTCAAAAATATAATTCCATACTGTTCATAGTGTGGATTGTTTTCATCATCCAGGTAACCCATAATATAATTATTATTATTTGGTCTTGTTGAAACAGGGTTTCCCTGTAGCCCCAACTGGACCAGGCAGACTTTGAACTCACAGAGATATGCCTGCTTCAGCCTCCGGAGTGCTGGATTAAAAGCATGTGTCACCACACCCAGCTGCCTATAATATTATTTAAGCATGTCTGTTGTTAATGAGAACTTATAAACTTTGTATACCCCTACATGACAGGAAAATAGAAGGGGCATCATAGAAAGAGGAAGGGGAATAGTGAGAAGAAAAACAACACAGAAGAATGTAATGGAGGGGAACATAGTCAACCTGTAAATTACCTAATTATGAGCTGGGCGTGGTGGCACACGCCTTTAATCCTAGCACTTGGGAGGCAGAGGCAGGCGGATCTTTGTGAATTCAAGGCCAGCCTGGTCTACAGAGTGAGTTCCAGGACAGCTGGGGCTACAGGGAGACCCTGTCTCGAAAAGACCAAAAAAAGAAAAAAAGTGTTCAACGTTGCTAATAATTAAGGAAATGCGAATTAAAACCACTTTAAGATATCATCTAGAGGAGCCAGGCATGGTGGCGCAAGCCTTTAATCCTAGCACTTGGGAGGCAGAGGCAGGCGATCTTTGTGAGTTCAAGGCCAGCCTGGTCTACAGAGTGAGTTCCAGGACAGCTGGGGATACAGGGAGACCCTGTCTCAAAAAGACCAAAAAAAAAAAAAAATTACCTAATTACAAAACACAAGTCTGAAGGACTAGAGCCTGGGTAGGAGCAGCAAAGGTGCTCCAGGGCAGAGGTCAGGCATTCAGAGATCCAGAGAGGAGCGAGCTCGGGGCCTACATTCAGAATGCAGAGCTGGATGCTGAAGCTTGGCCCAGAGAACCACTGTCCAGGAGCCTTTCTGCCCTGGGCCTTAAGGACATTGATGGTTTTGGCTCCATGGTAGGAACTGAGCTGGTGGAGGGCACAGCAGCCAGAAGGATGTAGGCTGGCCAGCAAACAGATGACGCGGAAGCAGGAGAGGGCTCCGGCGGAGCATCAGGTGCTGCGGAAAATCAAGAAAGAGGGGAGACCGGGCAGCCAGGTAGCCTGGGCTACGTGGGGAGACCCCGTGTCAAAGGAGCAAAAGGAAAGGGCTGAGGGTAGGGGACAAGGGCACAACGCTTGTCTAGGAGGCATGGGTTTGATACCCAGAGTTACAACAAACGTAAGTAAACAACGGTTGAGTTATGGGAGCTGGTGTCCGGGAGGTCACAGTGACTTTGGGGCCGTTTGCGCCAGGATGGGTGGAAAGCAGGCTGCGGGGGTGGGAGGAGTGGGCTGCGTGAGGAGACGGGCCAGGTGTGTCAGGGACTAACTGGAGCACTTCCCTGGGAGGAGCACTGCTGACTGGCAGGGAGCACTTGGTACCTTCTTAGAGGGAGAAAGCTGCTTTGTTTTAAAGCTAATGAGCCTGTCCTGTTGAGAGGTTGACACTATCTGAGCCAGCAGGACAGCTTGTCACTGCTGTGATTGAGTTTAAGGAACATCCTAGTGACACCACATTGGATCTGAGAGGACAGTCCCAGCACACCGTGGAGCCATGGTTCTCAAAGGCCTGGTTCTACCTGGAAACCTACTAGTGCAAGTTGTCAGGATAGTGGAGCCCAGCAGTTGGTATTGAGCAATCCTCCTGGTATCTCTGAGGCCCTCTTCTGTAAGGTGCCAGAACATCACTCCCTCTGCAAGCTGCCCATCTGAAGAGCCATCCATCTCTCAGTCCCATTTAACCGTGTCCTAGTCAGGCCAGGATGCCATAGCAGGACTCCCCAGCCTGGGAGGCTTAGGAATGAATGACACAGGGCTGTGCCTCAAGGCTCTGGGGGCTGAGTAGTTCAATCTTGAGGCATCAGCAGATCGCCTGGGATGGCTTACTCCCTGGCACACAGGGACTCCCTACCAACCATAGACATCCACATTTGCCCAACCACCTGAGTCCATGCATGCAGCCAGGCCTGGCAGCTCACCAACCTAAACACTCCTTCACTCGCCTGACATCCACAGCTAATATCGGTTCACAGTTCGCACAGCACTGGAAAGAAAGCAAGCAGGCTGAGGGCACCTCAGAGATGAGACCCAAGTCAAAAATGAATTTATTTCATATGGAACTATACCCATAACTTAGCTTGTCATGAAACTGCCACAAGAGGCTGTCCATACCATGTGGCAGCAGGCTCAGCCAATCAAATCCATCTTCTTCCTCGGCAGGATGAATATTAAGCATTATTGAGCCCATGGGTCATGTCAAACCCAGCTATGTTCCAGTGGGCATTAAGCCTCTGCTTTGATAGTGGGGTCCTGGCACCTGTGGGGCTCAGAAGGAGCCCCATGGACTTCAGCCACTCCTGCCTCCCTGCATGGAGCCCTCATCACCAAAGATGGACCAAAGCCTCCTCCTCTTCCACAGGTTGAGCTGGCCTTACATCTTAGTCCACAGCTGCCTGGATCAGGGGCCCCGTCTCCTGGGGGAGCTGTGCAAGGTTTAGTCATGAGCCTGTGAACCAAGAAACTGAAGTCTGTTAAGCCACCCCTGCCCTCACCATGTCTGACCTATGAGCAGCTCTAACATTGGCTCCCTGGCGCATCAGATGTAGGCTTTCCCTTAGTGTCCCCTCTCTTTCACTCCAGCATCCCTGCCCACTCCCTCCTGGTCATAACAGACACAAACAGCACTGGATACAAGCCCATGGGGGGAATGCACACAGAGAAGAGAGGTGCACAGGGAACTGTGGGAACAGAGAGACTACAAAGTGAGTTCCAGGCCAGCTGGGACTACAGGGAGACCCTGAAAAGAAAAGAGAAACAAGATAGCCTTGCCTTGAACAGCTTCCTGTCTCTGCCTGCCCACCCACCCTCGCTTCCTCCCTCCCTCCATTTTCCCTTCCTTCAGCCATATCTCCAGTCCACTGCAATCAGACAGCCCACTCCTCTGCCCATAGGAGTCCACCATCACCTGTCCACCCACGTAGCTATCCACACACCGGCCTTTCAGAACTCCCAGGTAGTGTACAGCCAAGTAGGACAGGTTGAGCACCAGGCACGGGCCATCTGACCTGTCTGCTCACCATGAGACCTATGGGAGCACTTTTAACAGAAAAGTTGGAGTCAGATCTGTATTTTGTGTGTGCGTGTCTTTTTTTGAGACAAGGTCTCCCTGTAGCCCCAGCTGTCCTGAACTCACTATGTAGACCAGGCTGGCCTTGAACTCACAGAGTTCCACCTGCCTCTGCCTCCCGATTGCTGGGATTAAAACTATGTGCCACCATGCCCAGCTAGACCTGTATTTTTTTTAAGTTTTATTTATTTTTATTTCATGTGTGTGTATGAGTGTTTGCCTGGCTGTATGCTTGGTGCCCAGGGAGGCTAGGAGAAGGTGCCAGGACCTGGACTTAAGAATGGTTGTGAGCCACTGTATAGGTGCTGGGAACTGAACCCAGGTCCTCTGCAAGAACAGAATGCTTCTTATTGCTGAGCCATCTCTCCAGCCTCCCGGCCATATTTTAGAAAGATAACACAGCTGTGAGCAGGGCACGGCCGAGGGGTCTCTAAAGGTAAGAAGACCCACTAGGGTAACTCTGCAACTGTCCAGGGCGCAGAACTCAAGAAAAAGATTCCAGAGCGAAGGAGGGACCCTGGGAGCAAGCCCAGACCAGAGGGTGGGCCCTGCCCAGATGACAGACAGCCTAGCGGGGGGGCCTTGGTGGATGTGTCTGTGGGGCGCAGCCCTGAGTACAGACTCTTGTTCCCTGGGGTTGTGACTCACGCACAGGGGACTCCACAGGCCAGCTGTGTCTGTTCAGCCTCACTGAACTATTTTGCCAAGCCAAATAGACAGTGTTGGGTGTAAGTATTCTCTCCCAGAGCATGCCCAGAGTACCGCAGAGCCAGGCGACGGGAGCCAGGAGAAACATCAACAGTTTGAACCCAACAGCAATGGCCATGGTCCCTACCTCTGCCTGGGTCTTGCCTCTTCAACTCAGCTCTTGGGTCTTGACTCTTCAACTAACTCTCTCTCTCTCTCTCTCTCTCTCTCTCTCTCTGTCTCTCTCTCCTGACTCCATGGTCACCCTGGGGCACCAGGCTCTCTCTCTCTCTCTCTCTCTCTCTCTCTCTATCCGCTCTGTCTCTCTCAGTCTCTGTCTCTCTCATCCTGACTTCTCCATGGTACGACGCCTGACCCTGGGGCACAGGCTCTTCTCCTCTCTGCTCTCTCTCTCTCCTTCTCAGCCCTCATCTCTTACTCCTCTCTCCCTCTCTCTGCTCTCTTCTAATCCTCGTCCCCTCTCTCTACGCCGCTCTTCTCTCTCTGCTCTCTCTCTTCCGACCCCCCCTCCTCTCTCTCCCCCTCTCTCCCTCTCGTCTACTCTCTCCTCCCCCTCTCTCTCTCGCCCCTCGTGATCCTCTCCTCCTCCTCTCTCTCTCCTCATCCTCTCCTCTCTCATCTCATCTCTACTCTCCTCTTCCCCTGACTTGAGTCCATTGTCCACCGCTGGGTGGGCACCAGGCTCTCGCGTCTCTCTCCTCCTCGCCTCTCCCTCTCTCCCCTCGGCTGCACTCCTCTCCTGCTCCTCTCTACTCCTAAGGGGCACCAAGCTCTCTCTCCTCTCTCATCTCTCTCTCTCTCTTCTCTCTCTCTCTCTTCCTCTTCTCTCGTCTCATCTCTCTCTACATCATCCTCACCCTCTCTGGCCTCATCTTCTCTCTCCTCCGACTCCTCTCCTCTATCCCTCTTCTCTCCACTCCGAGCTCTCTCCCTCTCTGCATCTCTCTCAGTCCTCATCCTCTCCTCTCTCTCTCCTTCGGGCCGCGACTCTCCATGGTCACCCTGGGGCACCAGGCTCAGGGTCACACATGTTGGGACCCAGGCCAAGGGGTAAGAGTTGCACAACCCACGTCCAAATCCCTCACCATGGCCTAGGGCTGAGCAGGCCCAGCCAGGGGCCAGCGCTGACCCCTGGGGTTCCCCACCAGGGCCTGCTTCATCTTCACCTCCGTGCTCCTTCGGTCCCTGGCGCTCTCTGTCCTTATCTGTCCCAAGTCTATCTTTGTCTCTTCTCCCCGTCAGGCTGTCTGCAGCAGAGGCCTCCCAAGAGCCGATGGTGCTGACAGAGTTGGGGTGGTGGGGGTGGACGCTTCGTGCCCCGTCTCCAGCCTTATCACAGAAAACTGAAGGTCATTGCTCGGGACGCTCGGGCTGGAATTTGCGGCCTAGATAACGCTGGCCCTGTTGCCTCGCCTCGGAGACAGCCAGGGTCAGGGATCAGGAAACAGGCTCCCGAGTCTTTGCCTGCTGACCCGCCCCCTCCCTCGCCTCCCAACCCTTCCCAGCCAAAATAGCTTGCGGCAGGAAGAGATTGCGGGGGAGGGACAGCCCGCTAGGCTGCTGGCACACAGGGTCTCCTCAGTCCCCAGGGAAATCGCTAGGGGCCTGGGGGACCTGGAGATCACACGACCCCCGCACCATGCCTTAACCCTGCCTGCACTGCGGGAGACTGGGGGTTGAGCTCTTTGGTCCCAGAGTCAGCAAGCCTGTGTCCCCTGGACTGAGTGCCTGGCCTATCCTGGGCCTCGTTGTTGCACATCTGTAAACTAGGAAAGCCGCGCCAACCCTGTGGGTTGCGAAGATACACTGAAATCAGGTCGCGGCAGGCTGCCAGCGGGGCTCGGAGCTTTCCTGCCTCTGACCCCGGGCGGCCGCTCCCCGCAAGCCGGCCTGGAGCGCCGGGTCCGCGCAGGACCTCGGGCGCGGCGCGCGGCTGCCACCTGGCGGCCACCCTGCGCACCGCAGCAGGCGCCGACTCAAACTCGCCCGCCTCCACCGGCCCTGGCTGATCTTACCAGGGGAGCTACCACAGCCCCGGTTCTCTTCCCATACCTGCCTTTTCTCGGTTTTCCAGATGGGTATTATGTTCCCTGGTGATAGGAAAAATGCTAAAAAAGTTATTTTGATGGCCGGGCGTGGTGGCGCAAACGCTTTTATCCTATCACTGGGAGGCAGAGGCAGGCGGATCTCTGTGTGAGTTCAAGACAGCCTGGTCCTACAAGAGTGAGTTCCAAGGACAGCTGGGGCTACAGGAGACCCTGTCTCAAAAATACCAAAATGAATGAATGAAATAAATAAATAAATAATAAATAAATAATAAAATAAATAAATAATTAAAAATATAACAAAATATTTAAAAAAAAAAGTTATTTTGTACGAGAAAAGGGTTCAAATCTGGGAAGTCCCTTGATGGGCATTTGGGGAGTTTTGGGCCTTCTAAGTGTCTGTTTGCATGGAGATTCCCTGGAGACTTTATGTTGGGATTGGCTTTCTTTAGAAAGAAAGGCAGACGTGTCCCCAGCCTCAGGACAAGATGGCGTAAACGCTTCTCCAAAGACCAGAGCTAAGATGTAGGTAAAACTATACTGTGTGTTCAAGCTCTGTAACCCAGAAGGGCTACATTCAGGCATTTACTTCAGAATGAATTCTTTCAAAGCATTTGGGGCTCACCAGTCAAGAGCAGACACTCTTACAGAGGATCTGGGTTCAGTTCCCAGCACCCACATAAACAGCATCACAGCCAACTGTAGCTCGTTCCAGGAGATCACACACCCTCTTCTGGCCAATGGAGGGAATTGCATGCTATCTGTCATATAAGCATATAAGTGCAGGCGAAACACTAAGTAACAACATAAAAATAAATCTTAAAAAATGGTGTCAAGAAGCCGGGGCATGGTGGCGCAACTGCTTTAATCCCAGCTAACTTGGAGGCAGAGGTCAGGCGAATCTTTGTGAGTTCAAGACCAGCCTGGTCTACAGAGGAGCTCCAGGCCAGCTGGAACTAAAGGGAACCCTGTCTCAAGAAGACCAAAAAAAAAAAAAAAAAAAAAAATAGTTTTGGTTAGAGTACATTCATACCATGAGCTGGAAACACTGTCTAGAGAGGACATCTGTGCAGAGCCCTGGGGTCACCTGTGGGGAGCTCTGGGCTCAGTGCTGAGGGCCCCATGGGGGCACTGGGAGCAGCAGGTCCTGGTCAACCCCTGGAACACTGAGCACCTCGGGGAAGCTACAGTGGCCACCAACGAAGTCACAAATCCCTGGGCAGGAGCAGAAGCAGGAAGCACTGGAGACCTCCCGAGGGGTGGCAGTGCCTGCTTCTGGACATCCACTCCACAGCCGCCTGCTGAGGCCTGGGGTGGGGGAGACTCTGAGGTGACGGCACCTTCGTTCACTTCTCCTTGGACACTAAGAAGCTGCGCACCTGCCTGCGGGGATGTGGCCAGCACCCGAGGAATTCCCCTAGCTCTCCAGTATCCTTGCATGGTTAGCCCGGGCAGCCACCTGCCAGTCGGTCAGCAGAAGTCCCCGCAGGCCTGGCCAAGCTGAGGCGGAAAGCCTCTTTCCATGTGACTCCCCAAAGACATGCTCGGGCAGCATGTTGGGGTGGGGAGGCCCTGAGCAGGGTGTGAACACCATGCAGGGGCAGGGCAGAGTGCAGAGCCCCTGTGACATGGAGAAACCTGGGCAGGATCCCACATTCCCTTAGGCATAGGTGACATCCTCAGTGTGCACAGTGTGAGACAACCCTTTCAAGTAACACAGGGAGTTGGCACTGTCACCAGCTGCCAGGGGGACCCTCACCACAGTTACAGATTGGATTTCAACTTATCAATGCAGAAATGGCCCCAAACCAGAAACTACCTGTGGTGGTTTGAATGAGTGTCCCCCATAGGCTCTAGGTATTCAGACGTTTGTCTCCAGTTGGTGGCGCTGTTTTTGGAGGTCTTGGGGTGTGTGGCCGTGCTGGAGGAAGTGTGTCACTGGGGGCAGGCTTAGTGAGCTTAACAAGCCTCGTGGTCTACAGTTGCTCTCTCTGCTTCCTATGCTCTTTGTGAGATGTGACCCTCGGCTTGCTGCACCAGATCCAGCCGCCATGCCTCCCGCCACAATGGACTCTAATTCCCTGGAACTGTCAAGCATAAGCTCAAATAAACTCTTCCTTTTATAAGTTCCTTGGTCATAGTGTTTTATCACAGCAACAGAAAAGTGACTAATACACTACCCAATCTTTAGCTTAGTGGATTTTCCTCAATATTCTCTAAAAACTGAGTGGTGATTTTTAGTTTTGAATATAAGAATAGGAATAAAGAAGAAAGGTGGGCTGGAGAGTACTGACTGCTCTTGCAGAGGACCTGGGTTCAATTCCCAGCACCCACATGGTGGCTAAGAACCATCTTTAACTCCAGTTCCAGGGGAATCTGACACCCTCTTCTGACCTCTGCAGCATTGGCTGACATGGGTGCACCTACCTACATGCAGACAATACACTCATACATATAAAATAATTAAAAAAAAAAACTTAAAAAGAAAAAAGAAAGAAAAAAGGTATTCCTAGTCGCTCAAGACAGAACTTCCAATCAATCCCAAGCACCTCGGCAGGGGCTGTGGGGTGCTTCTGCAGGGCCTGCCTCGTTCACATGCCCTCACCACTTGGCAGCTGAATCTGGTTGGTCCAACCGTATAGGGCCAATATGGCTTTGCCAGTTAGAACAAGTACAGGGGCTGTGCAGGCCACCGGCACTGGGCGTGATGAGCGCCTGTTCCTCACCAAGGGCCAAGCGGTGCCGCCAGATCCATCTGGCGTCACTCTGGATGAGTTGAGGCCCCAGGCAGCTTTCTCGCCCCTCACCTTTGCAGTGCGACACAGAAACTCTTTAAAAACCCACAGCGGTCCTGGAAGGGATCTGCACCAGGCCGAGCCAGGCCCTTGCCCTCCGCTATTCTCCAGCATGCAGGGCAGCAGAGTCCTGCCATGTCTGCCCAGGCTGGGCACCCAGGTCCTCTTAACAGGCACTTTCTCTCCCAGGCACGCACTACTAACAGCCAACCTGTGAGGCTGGGCCAGGTGGCAGGTCTGCAATCCCACCAGGGAGGCTGAGGCAGGAGGATTGCAGGCTGAAGGCTGGAATGAACAGAGTATGTTCAAGGCCAGCTCGAGTTCAATCCCCAGTATCACTACCTGACAGAATGAAAAGCTTGCTGAGTCCAGATAGCAGGTTGCCTTTGCTGGCATTTCAGGGCAGGCTGCCCTGCTGCAAGAGGCTGGCCTGTATGTGGCGGGCTGTTGGCAGCATCTGGCCAGCACCTACTAGATGCCATATTCCTTCTAGGTATGAAAACCACAGCCATCTTCAGATATTACCAAAGGTCCCCTCGGGGGCCAAAGTGCAGAAATCTGCACTTGGAGGACGGTTTTTACAGGCACCCACCTCTCCTTTCCTCTCTGAAAGGCAGGGCCAGCTTTCCCATACCAGCTAGACTGAGTGGGCCTGCCTCGTCCACAGTAAGAGCTTTAATCCTGGTGACTGTGTAAACCAAAACAGAAAAACCCACTATTTATTCTGGTGAAAGAAAAACTCAAAGACATTAAAAAAGAAAATTTGAGAAAACAGAGGTGAGAGGCTTTGGAGCTAACAGCAACAACGGCAGAGAAACCAGCACTTCAGCTTCCCGTCCGGAGCTGACATCCGCCAGGGCTTCCCACATTTGTGACTCAAACAATAAACATGAGGTCAGAGCGAACTTCTCAGGGTCTCACTCCAAACCCAGTGTTTTCAGAAGTGTCTCTAAGCCAAAGTCCACACGACTCCAGGCAAGCTCTCTCTCCCCAGCCCATTGTTTTTATTAAGCCAGCTTAAAATGTCGGACGCTCCGGTATGTTTAATTTTCTTATTGAGTCCATTTTACTAAAAATAAAAGGCAAAAAGAACCATAGAAAACATTTTTAATATATCTTAGAAAAATTAGCAAAAACTTTAAGAAAGTTGAGCATACTACATTGTATAATGTTCAGGTAAGAATGCTTAAAAATTATAAATATTTTGTTCCCTCTTGACACAACTCAGCATAACAGATCACGAAAACTTTTAAAACGTTTTTCATTCATAATTCCTGCAGATAATTTTATCTCTAGTTATAGAAAAGGGTTGATTATGACAAACACACACTCCTGAAATTGTCTGTACAGTAATTACAAAAGTAAACACAAGGGTCTATAGGCACTCTGACAGTCAAAACCATTCAAATATTAGGAGGATTCAATTAGTATCCAAGCATCATCTCAAATGGATTTGCATAGTTCATTTCTGGGCTGTGTTCTATAGTCACTGTTGAAAGGGACTTCTGCCTCTTGGCCACAAGCCACTGAAGCTGGTTGCCAATCAGCAAGGCTAGAAATTGCACAGACACTTGTAGAGCGGGGAACACTGCTGCATGACCAGAAAGCAGCCAGGCTGACGGCCCCTGGTCAGGTGCTGGCTGGGGTAGTGGGAAAGCCAGGTTTGAGAGTCGTCTGCAAAGCAGGAAGTGGCACCTCCCCCACCACACCTCCCTCTGGTGGGCTGCTTGGAGACTTCACACTGGACCCGCTTCTTGGTATAGTTTCTTTTCCTCACTGTACAAGGTACACCGAGTCCCCTGTGAGTCATACCTCACAGGGCCAGCCCACCTTGGCCTGATAAGCCCGGGGCCACTGAATGCCAGGACAAGAGAGGCAAGCAGCTGGGCAGAAAGCAGCACCCAAATTAGCTGTTAAATTTGGAAGGTTCATGATACAAAGATACTTTAGATAAAAATCTAAACTTTAGAAAGGCAACTAAAATCATTAAATAAAATTACATTTTAGTAAACAGCCAAAAACTCAAGGCAAACTTCTGAAGACTTTCCATCAGCAAATATTCTCCAGTCATAGTCATATAGGGTAGATTTGTGGAGCTTAACTCCAGCTTCCGTCATTCCATCCGTACACTGAAATCTCTAGAACCACACACGTCCTTCTAGAACAGATTCCTCTATGCTCTGAGAGCAGCACTGGAGAGGAACACGACTGGTTTCCTGTTCTCTGCATCAGGACGGTATCCTTTCCCAACCTCCCACGCTCACGGACTGGTAGAATTATTCTCTACCAGCTTTATGATTTCTCTACAATTTGAAGCAGCACGGCTGTCCAGTTACCGCTGCTGCTAGTAACTAGTGTGGGAAGACTTAACTTCATAAATACTGTTCTCAATCCAAAACCAGATAGATTAGACATGAAAACCTTCAATATTCCTTCAGTACGAGAAGCACACACACCATGGCCCCAATCTCCCTGTTACACTTACTCTGTCTTGGGTGTTTCCTCCAGGTTACCCAGAGATAAAGGGAAAGGAGACCAGCCAATCAGAGGAGGAAGCAGCTGACCTCACCCCAAGAGGGGCTAAGAGCCAATGAAAGCTGCAGCCTAGCTAAGGTAATGGCTGGCCTCCATCCTGTGACTGTCACCAGCCCGCACTGTTGGTGTGCCACTGTCAGTGTGCCACTGTCTGTGCCCACAGAGCCTCCATACAAACTGTCCAACCCCCGTTTGTTTTGGTTAAGCATGCCAAGTGCCCGAGGGTCAGGGAAAGAGAGCTGGAATTGTCACTGGCCGGATGCCACCTACACGGACATACAGGCCATGGCAGTGACTTGTGACTTGTCCATCAGAGCACCAACAATGAAGACCTGTCATGTCATCGGTGCAGAAGGCCAAGCAGGGCAGCCACTCAGAGGAAGGAGTGCTGAGACCCAGAACCAGAGGGCTGCAAATGGCGCCTGCGCACTCCTCACCTGGGAAAGCTGAGACTGAGCTAAAGGAATGTTCAGAAGCGAAAGGAAACAAGGGGCTCGCAGAATGGGCGCTCTTTTCCCGTGAACCCTTGTGTTCAGGAAGGTAAAGAAGGCCCCGTCAGTCCTGGAGCCACTGGAGGCCCCAGGGGAGAACTCAAAGCAGCAAAGCCGGGTTCTGTGTCCTGGCATGAAGCGGCGCTGTGCACTGGCTCCGTGCCAGTCACTCCGTGGTCTTCTTCTCTTTCCAGCTCTTTTCTCTCTCCTCCAGCTCCGCCTGGGTGAATGCCGCGGGTCCCCAGTTGGTGATCAGGTGAGGGTTCTTTGAACCTAAGCAACAAGCATGCTTTCAATGCAGGAAGGTTTATACTCTGCAAGGCACCTGTCATCTCTCCTGGGACAAAACAACTGTTCTACTTGACTTCTCTGAAGAATACCCAAAAAGGCGTGCCAGCCAAAAGAACTACAAGAGGCACTCAAGGAGGTTATCTCCGCCCTCTCACCTAAGGAGGGCACGTTATTTCCAGAAATTCACCTCAAGCAGCTTGATTTTTATATGTTCAGTCTATAATTTTTAAAGGACTTTTCTTCGTATGGGTGTGCGCATGCGCATGAGCAGGTGCGAACTGTGCCGCACACAGCAGCACGTGGAGGACGACTCCATGGAGTGAGCTCCCGCCTACCCAGCGATTTGAGGCGGCAGCGTCTCCCTGATTCTGCTGCTTTGCTGCATATGCCCGGCTAGCTGACCGTGAGTTTCGGGCGAGGCTGTCTCTACTCCCCGTCTCGCTGCAGGAGCTCTGGGATTACAGACGTGCACTACCACATCCAGCCTTAACATGGGTTCTAAGGGTCTGAACCCAGGTGGTCAGGCTGTGTGGCCACTCACTGAGCTGTCTCAAGGTGACCTTAAACCTCTGATGCTTGCCTTCCACCTCATGGAGTGCTGGGGTTGCAGCCATGCACCCCTACTGAGAACTGAACCAAAAGTTTTCTGTCCCTAAAAAAAAAATTTTTTTAAATACAATTCAAATTCACAACTATATCAGAAAGTAGATTTTAAAATCAATACATGATGACTTAAAAACCACAATTACCTGGCTCTATCAGCCGTATCAGCCCCTCATGGTGGGCCACTTTGTCCTTCCAGCTCTTGGTCATACTAGTCGCCATCTCCAGCTTCTTTTTAACTCCCTAGAATAGAAGCAGCAGTTTAAGACCTGAATGACAGGGACCTGCACTTCACTGTACAGCTGTGGGTTCTCTCAGTGACCCCCACAGCCATGCTAAGAAGCAGGACTATTACCACCCATTGCACAGCAACAGAAGCCTCGAGGTCACAGAGGTTAAGCGATCTACCTGGGGTCATGCAGGAGAGAGCAGCCCTGGAACCCGGGCCGTCCGATTCCAGAGCCGTCCTTGCCATTCACTGGACACGTTCAGTGCCCAGGCCTAGGGCAATGCCACCTCCTGCATCTGCCACCTCCTGCCTCTGCCACCTCTGTGCTCTTGGACGCATTCATTTTGCAGCCTGGGAGGGAATCCTCTGTCCATTTATAAATGGGTCAGTCTGCCTTCCCCTGCCCACACTCTGCTATGGTTTCTGTCTCCTGATGGTGTAGACAGACACCTCATGCCTTGTAAAGCTGTCCTCTTCCTATGCTAAATAAGGTTCTGATATGGATTCATGCTGACAGTCAAGTAAATACTGGGGTTTTATTATTTAGTTTGGTTTCTCCGGGGCTGGGGGAGAACCCACGGCCTCCTGCTTGCCAGCTAAGCACTCTCCCATGGAGCTCCACCCCAGCCTGCGCGGCAGCGTTCTAAGGAGCTGAATACAGGTGTGTGCAGGGGTAGGTCCAGCACCTCATACTGCTCCAGCGCCTGCTTCCGCTCTCGCTCCAGCTGTTCCAGCTGCGCCATGGCCTCCTGCAGAGCCTGTTCCTTCAGGATCCGCTGCTGCTCCAGCTCCTGCTTCTCGGCCTCTGTCGTCTGAATGGCCTGCTGCTGTGCCAGATGCCACTTTTCCAACTCCGCCCTCTTCGAAGACTCTTCCTCCAGCAACCTGAAACATGGGAGACTCAGCTGATGTCCCGTCCAGAACCACACAGGGCCCAGATGGGGCAAGCGTTTCCCAGAGCAGTTTCCAGTCATCCAGTGCACCTCAGTTCTTAAGGAGCCTGGGAACCAAGGTGGCGTCTGATTTCGTCCTTTATGAAAGTAAAATAGCATTTGGCAAAGCTGAATGTGTGCCAAGTGCATTTTCTCCAGCACTCCTCACGGTACGTGCAAGTGTGATTAGTAGTCACACTTGAGATGAAGAAAGTTGAGGCCCAAAGCTTAAGCCATCGAACAGCCAGGTGGAGGGCCAAGCTTTGAAATGTGCCTGGTTTTACGATGTGACAACTTTTCTTCCTCTATTACCAAGGAGAAGCTGAAATAGCATTGAAGGAGAACACACCGAGATAGAGAGCAGTAGATGCCAGTTAATGGACAATTGCCACACGCCAGGCCCTTTGACTTCACTGTTGCTAACCCCCAACAACCGGTCGGTGCGGGCCCCATGTCACAGCTGAAGCAAAGTATCTGCGAGTGCGCCACACAGGTCACAGGGCTTCAACACAGTGAAGAGGTCTGCTGAGGTCCTCCCTGCCTGGCACAGAGCTCAGTGAAGACAGCTCAGACCGTCCCGGGTGCCCCCTGTGCTCTGGGCCCTTCACCTGTGGGAAGGCTGCCTGACACCACGAGGCTTTGGCAGCCACATGACAGGGAAGTGAAACCCTGGACCTTCTCAAATGAGCTGCTACTAAGCCAAGTCTCCTGGAGCCCATGCTTGTTCTTTTGATATTTTCAAATGATCTTGGTCTAAAACTGTCACGGCAGCCTGTCAACATCCTTCTGAATGCTTGACATTCTGTACATGGTGTGAGGCCCAGCCCTCAGGGTCTCCTCACTTAAAAATGACCACTAGATGGGGCAACTTTGCCTCTCTTAAGGGCCCAAAACTAAGATGAACATTTAGAAGAGTAAAATAATTATATTCATAAAATAGCCTTTGTATATCTAAGAAAAATTTAAAATTTTATGCTGTATACTCAGCTTACTGGAACAGAACTACATCAAATAGTTCTATTTGTATTCAAAAATTTGAAACCAGTTTAATGTTTGCATACAAAATAATTAGCCAGAGCTTTTAAAATAATACTCATGCCTGGCTCCTGGCCACACATACTTTAATTCAATAATTCAATAAATCTAGGGAGAGGCACACATGTTTATCTTCTAAAACCTCAGTAAGGTGACTCTAATGAATGTCACTGCAGCGTCTGTCTCCCAAAATTGTCCCTTGTTCAATGCATCATTTAGTCCCTGCACCAGAGGGAAAGGCATCGCTTCATCCCACAAACACTGAGCAACTGACTTCAGTAAATTCCTAGAGTTATCTGGCTTTTTGTGATGTAATCTCTACTGTGTTATAACCGATTTCCTCAAATTTTTAGAAAGAGAGCATGCCTCTCCCATGGACTCTGCTGCAGGAGGGTAATCTATAAATTCCCAACAGACCGTCAAGTGGCTCTGCACACGGCCAGTGTCTCTCAGCTGGTGGCATGGGATTTGCGCCTTCCCCTGCACTGGATCTTCTGCTAACGCCGCTGTCCACAGCACCAGCAGTGGCTGAAGCACCTGGCTGTCACCACGGCATTAAGGATGGAGCGTCCAGGAAAAACGCCAAACACCTATCTTCTGATTAGAAGGTTTTTGTTTGTTTTTTTCTTAACAGAACTGAAATTTGCAAAACCAAATCAACCTCCTTTTCTCTTTTTAAAATCACTTTATTTAGCCGGGCATGGTGGCACACGCCTTTAATCCTAGCACTTGGGAGGCAGAGGCAGGCGGATCTTTGTGATTTCAAGGCCAGCCTGGTCTACAGAGTGAGTTCCAGGACAGCTGGGGCTACAGGGAGACTCTGTCTCAAAAATAAAATCACTTTATTGGTGTGTGTATGTATGGTATGTGTGGGCATACCGCACCTGCCGTAGCACAGTGTGGAGGTCAGGAACAACTGCGTGGAGTCGGTTCTCTCCTTGTACCTTTACATGGGTTCCAGGGATTGAACTCAGGTCACTAAGCTCATGCCAGAAGTATCTTACCCACTGAACCATCTCACCAGCCCCAAATCAGCTTATTTTTGAAGTCATTTTTGGCAAAATATACAATATTAAGAGATTTCTTTTTCCTGTTTTTCTTGTTTTAAAACATTGCGTGGGGGGGGTGTCACACACATGTGGAGGTCAGAGGACAACTTGGCAGAGTTGGTTCTCTCCTTCCTCCTTTCTCAGTTTTGGGACTGAACTCGGGTGGTCAGGCTTGCGCACTGAGCACTCTTACCTGCTGAGCTATCTCATGGGCCCCTTTCCTGTTTCTTCCTAAGGAATAAACAAGCATCTGTTGCTGCTGCACATAAAGAACAGCGGCCGCAACTTCTACCAGCTCAGCTCACCTCCTAAGCACTCCCTCAACACACGGGGTAACCCCGCTTGAAGCCGAGGAGCTCTGCCTGAGCCAGTTTTGGCTCGTACCAAGGGCCCATTCTGGTCAAACAGGCTGACAAAGCCCAGGTTTCACAAATAAGGGCAACCCTCAAACATACCCAGGCTGCTCACAAGCAGCTGGAAGACTTGCTTAGCTCCCCAGGCAAAGGTTTCAAAATGCCCAAGGATAAAAAGAAATACCTGGGTCAGGTATGACTAATCCTGGCACTTGGGAGTTAGAGGCAAGTACATATCTGAGAGACGGAGGCCAGCCTGGTCTATATAGCAAGTTCCAGGCTAGCTGGGAATATAGGGAGATGAGAAGAAATATCAGAGCCAGCCTAATCTTCAGAGTCTCCCAGGCTAGACGACATGGGCTTAGTCACGGCCAGGGCTGAGATGCCCCCCTCTCCACCAGTGTTGGCCATCCCTGGAACCACATTAGCCCGAGCAAAGCATATAACGGCGGGGGTAAAGCAATCTGGCACCTGGCCTGAAGCTTCCGCACCATCTCTTCATCCTGCCGGGCCTGTCTCTCATCCTCAAGAGCCTCCTGCAGCTTGAGGTACATGTCTTCCAGCTCCCGCACTCGCTGCAGATACTGCTCCAGTTCAGAGGACTTCTGGGCAACCTGTTCTTCCATCTGCTGTCTGATCTGGAGGCATAAAAGGGTCGTGGTCACGTTTAAATCCAGACGACTTCCCCTAGGCAAAGCTCCCACTGCACCTCTACCCTGGAACTAAGACAGAGGACACAAGTGTGTACCCAATGCCAATGGTGACATACCCAATGCCAGTGGTATGTACCCAACGCCACTAGTTATGTACCCAATGCCAGTGGTTGTATACCCAATGCCAGTGGTTGTGTACCCAATGCCAGTGGTTGTGTACCCAATGCCAGTGGTTGTGTACCCAATGCCAGCGGTTATGTACCCAATGCCAGTGATTGTGTACCCAATGCCAGTGGTTGTGTACCCAATGCCAGCGGTTATGTACCCAATGCCAGTGGTTATGTACCCAATGCCAGTGGTTGTGTACCCAATGCCAGTGGTTATGTACCCAATGCCAGTGGTTATGTACCCAATGCCAGTGGTTGTGTACCCAATGCCAGTGGTTATGTACCCAATGCCAGTGGTTATGTACCCAATGCCAGTGGTTGTGTACCCAATGCCAGTGGTTATGTACCCAATGCCAGTGGTTATGTACCCAATGCCAGTGGTTGTGTACCCAATGCCAGTGGTTATGTACCCAATGCCAGTGGTTATGTACCCAATGCCAGTGGTTGTATACCCAATGCCAGTGGTTATGTACCCAATGCCAGTGGTTATGTACCCAATGCCAGTGGTTGTATACCAAATGCCAGTGGTTATGTACCCAATGCCAGTGGGTCCAACAAAATAAACTGCAGCTCGAACTCTGTGGTCCTGCTGTGGCACATGTTCTGTCCTTGGCACTGTTTGTACTGAAGAGCAGCCTAGCTGAAGTGCAAGGGAAGGGAAGCCTGACCTGCAAGCTCCTGGCTACTTCTACCTCCCCTCCCTCTCACCAGCAGTGTCTGAGAGGTTAGAGAATAATCCCTGATCCAAGAAGTACACACGTGGCACACTTGTGCTCAGGGAGGCGAACAGGAAAGAAGGACGGCCCAGCATCCTTACCGATGTCATGTCTGCCTTCCTCAGCACAAGCGTGGCTGTCACTGTAAGCAACAGCGGCAGTGCTATGAGCAAGTGCACTCTCACTCAGCAGCAGAGAGTGATCTGTGCTCCAGGAACCTGTTAACTATGTTCAGCAGCATGGACCTTGGAACGATAGGAACAGCAAACCAGAATCCAGATGTTCCCAGGGTTTCAATACAGTCATTGCAGAGAAGAAACGTTGGGGACTTAGACTTAACCTTTCACAGCTATTTATCTTCTAAACCAGAAATCTTCTGAGAATAGAAAGGATTCTTACTCATAATTATCCCTGGACACTTATATCAAACTTCTGCCTCCCAAGGCTTAGAGATCATTACATAAGTTGGGGGGTGTTGTTTGCAAAAAGACTGTAAAACCCTGAGGTGGTGGAGGACCACAAGGAAAAGGTTCCCCAGACAGCTGGTCAGTTGCTCATGTGGATGCACAGCAGTGGTGACAGGACGCACAAGCCCCATGCAAGCTCGAACCAGAGACACGGGGAAGTGGGAACAAACCTCAACCTGAGACCCTAAGGAACTCTGGGTAGCTGACGGCTGCTGGGAGGGGCGGAGACAGTCTTTCAAGTAGAGACTCTGTAGGTTAGGCAGGCTCCAGTGATGGACTTCCACTGAAGGAAGTGTGGGGACACAAATTAGACTCTGTAGGCCGTGTGTGTGTGTGTGTGTGTGTGTACACATGTATGTAAGATCAGAGTACATTAAACTGGGCGTGGGTAGTAGGGAAGTCCATACAGGGGAGGGGATCTAATAACATCAAATTATACTGCATGAAAATCACAAAACTTCAATTTAGGAATGTAAAATAAATAAATATCTCTAGATGATAGGGGCAGTTCAAGGCTAATGAAGACATCTAATCACTATAACCATGCACTTGTCATTCCCCTGCACACAATTGTGTTTAGGGGTCTTAAAAACAAGGTTCCTATCCTTTTCCACTATCTCTGGTATACAGATGGTACTCAATAAAGGGATGATGAATGAACAAAAGTGTAACTCCCCCAGCAGCCGCTGCAAGGTGACACACGGCCCCTGGCCTCCAGCTGTCCGCCCCCCTCAGAGCCTCACCAGCTTCTCCCGCTCCAGCTCTGTGCTGAACCGGGTCTGGAGCTCCACCTGAGTCTGCAAGCGCTTCTTTTCCTCTTCTGCAGCACGAGATGCAGCTTCCTCCAGTTTCTAATCAATCAAAAACCCATCCCCAGAAAAGCAGAGGTTATTACAATGAAGAGGAAGTCACACTGAAGCACGGAGAAGCCAAGGACTTTTATCATTCAGTGACAATGAAATAAAAGCTGCCAGACCCACTGGAACTCCACCCAATCTGCCAGCCTGCACAGGAGACAAACCAGTATGAATGACTACTGATAGCCCCAAAAGACACTGCAGAAAGAATCTGAGGACAGTCCCTGGGTTACATTCATCTGCAATTACATTTATGCAGAAATCTATTTTTTGAGCTCTGCACAGTGCTGCTGCCTGGCACGCTGATCCTTCAATCTGTTGCCAGAGCTCAACTTCCAGAAGGGTGGCATGGGAAACTCCACAGACCCTCCCCCAGAGGAACAACCACAACTACTAATAGTTATTTAAAAAAAAAGACTGAAAATCCTTGTAGACTATCCGAAGGGCATACACAAAGGAAAGCATTCATCCAAGAGCATCAGACGTGCTGGCATGTCAGAATGACCCCTCCTCTTCCCCACACTCCTGGCAGGTGAAGCCAAAACCCAGGGTCCTTGCCCTCCCTCCTCAGCTCACAGTCCAGGTGACATAACTCCCCAGGAGGGGCGGCTGCCAGTTCTTCATTAAAACTCTTCCAGGCAAGGGTCCAAGGGCAGCAGAGGTCTGAGGTTCTCATCCTCCAACAGTCCCACCACAGGGCTGGCAGGCTACAAAGACAGGGCTGAGCAACCCTTGTCCCCGGGAGAGGAGAGCAACTAGCAGCCGCGTCCTCCACCCCGTGGCCGAGGCTCTTAAAGTGGGAAGGTGTCTACCCAGTTCTGAACTGCCGCACACAAGTCTGTGGGTTGGGCTTGTTGAAGCAGAGTCTTGCAATGTAGCACTAACTGGGCTGGAACTTTTAAGCATCTATATCCTAGCATTTCATGGAAGTTTGGGCCAGGAAGAAAGAAAGCGGACTCTACAAGCTGTTGCAAAAGAAAAAAAGTAACTTTATTTGAAAGTGTGACAATGCACAAACAATGACACAGTCAAAAATGTGATGGAGATTAGCCACCATCGTGAGTTCCACACCAGCCAGGGCTACAGATCCTGGTGGTAAGGAATAAAGAGGAGGCTGTTAGAGCCATAAGAGCAGCAAACCAAACCAGACCAGCCTCAGTCTGACAGGAGAAGCAGGGAAGAGCCAGTTAGGCAGAGCCGCCACACGGAGGAAGGCTCCCAGACACTGGCCTTTAACACGCGTGGGCCTGAGGCATCCCAGACACTGGCCTTTAACACACATGGGCCTGAGGCATCCCAGACACTGGCCTTTAACACACATGGGCCTGAGGCATCCCAGACACTGGCCTTTAGTATGCGTGGGCCTGAACTAAATCAGACAGGAGGGCTATTTATTCTCAGGGTGCAGAAAACACAAAGCCAACAGCCAGGAATCAGTGAACTCTACTAAGAGTTAGGTGTGGCCGACAGCTCAACAGACAGCAGAGCAAGACAGCCCTGTGGGATGTCATCCCAGGTAACTCAGAATGCTCCAGGCTGAGCACATTTAGAGGGCTCAAAATTCTGGGAAACAGTTCACCAAGTCACTAAGTAAATAAACAAACAACACAAGCCAGGTGTGTGTGGGGGATTGGAGGGAATGTCAGGATCTGTACCCACAGGTGCTAAAACATGTTATCTTCTAAAACATCCAGTTTTTAATAATAAAAATAAAAGTATGAGAAACAGGAAAGTGTCACCAAATGTGGGAAAATACAGACAACGGTAACTGCCTTTGAAGAAGCCCAGATGGCACATCTACCAAGACTTCAAAGCTGTTCACTGTAAATACACTAAAAGAATGAAAGGAAACCATGCTTAAAGATGGAAGGAATAACAACAGCCCAGACAAACTACAAAAAGAACAAAATGGAGATTCTGGAGTTGAAATGTTCATTAACTAAATGAAAAGTTCACTAGAAGACTGGAGAGATGGCTCAGTGCTTAAGAGCAGTCGCTGCTCTTCCAGAGGACCAGAGTTTAGATCTCAGCACCGACACTGGACAGTTCACTACTGTCTGAAACTACAGTTCCAGAGGATCCAATGCTCTCTTCTGGCCTCCACACACATGTGACACACACACAGAAACACACATGTACACATGAACTTAGAAAGAAAAAAAAGAAAAAACTCACGAGAGGGCTAGGGATGGAGCTGAGCTGGAAAAGTGCTGTCCAGCACACAGGAGGCCTGGGGCTGTCCTCAGCAGGACATGACACCAGGTTCTAAAGAAACGTACTTATTATTTTTAAGTGTACAAATGTACTACCTGCATGTAAGTGCACCCAGATTAGCTCTGGCCAACACGCTATACATAAGGCTGCGGCAGGGCTTATCTGGGCTGAAGCAGTTAACTACCAAGCCCTAGAATATTTTTTACTTTTTCTTCTAGCAGAGTGAACAGCACCATTAAGGCAGTGGCTGCTCCCTCAGCCTAGACCCTGTAACTATAAACATGCGTATGTTCTACTTCTGTTCTACAGAACTATCTATGTTCTACAGAACTATCAGAACAGGTAAGAACCTACATAAAAATGGAACAAGTATAAGCCCTTGTATCTACTAAGAATAAAAGAGTCCAGGATGGAGAGGTAGCTCAGAGATTAGGAGCACTTGCCGTCCTTCCAGAGGACCAGGATGTGACTCCCAGCACCCACATGGGGACTCTGTTGTCCTCTTCTAGGCACTACATACATACCGGTACACACGCTGGCGATCAAAACAATTGTTCAAATAAAAATAAATAAATCGTTTTTTTTGTTTTTTGTTTTTTTTGGTCTTTTCGAGACAGGGTCTCCCTGTAGCCCCAGCAGTCCTGGAACTCACTTTGTAGACCAGGCTGGCCTTGAACTCACAAAGATCTGCCTGCCTCTGCCTCCCAAGTGCTAGGATTAAAGGCGTGCGCCACCACGCCCAGCAATAAATCATTTTTTAAAAAAACGAAGGGGGGGTTGGAGAGATGGCTCAATGGTTAAGAGCACCGACTGCTCTTACAGAGGACCCGGGTTCAATTCCCAGCACCCATATGGCAGCTAAGAACCATCTTTAAGCCAGGCGTGGTGGTGCACACCTTTAATCCCAGCACTCTGGAGGCAGAGGCAGATGGATCTCTGGAGTTCAGGGCCAGCTTGGCCTACAGAGTGAGTTCCAGGCCAGCTGGGGTTGCAGAGAGACCCTGTCTCAAAAAAGACAAGAGGAAAAGATTCTAGGGTGTGAAGAGATGTCTCAGCAGTTAAGAGCATTTACTACTGTTGAGGGGGACAAGGGTTCAGCTTCCAACACCTACATCTGTCTGTAACTTCAGCTCCAGGATCTGACCACACCCTCTTCTGGCCTTCACAGGCACCCACAATATGTGCATGCTCACAGACACAAATAAAAATTAAAATCTTTTAAAAAATGCAAACAGCTGGGCATGGTGGCACACGCCTTTAATCCCAGCACTCTGGAGGCAGAAGCAGGTGGATTTCTGTGAGTTCAAGGCCAGCCTGGTCTACATAGTAAGCTCCAGGACACCTGGGACTAAAGGGAGATCCTGTCTCAAAAAGATCCCCCCCCCCCAAAAAAAAATGAAAACACCACAAATATCTACCAACAAGGGACTGGTTAAGTATGGACACACCCATACCACAGAATACTATGCACCCATAACAAATAAGGAAGCTGCCTGCGTACTGATATGCATACAAAAGTCTCCAAAATACAAACAGTGAAACTAAGTGCAGAATGTGAGGCGAGTGTGAGCTGTTTTCAGAGCAGACTAGATCAGCGGTTTCCAGGTTATAAACGTGACTGGAGGTCGCTACACAACAGAAGCACAGGGAGCTTCTTTGTGGAGGCTACAACTGCTCTAAATTCTGACTCTTCTTGATGAAGAATCTAGGCACATATACAGACTCATCATTTAAGGAAAGCAAGATGGCTTAACAGGTAAAGTGCTTGCCAGCACCAAGTGGCCTGAATTTCATCCCTGGAGCCAACATAAAGGTAGAAGGAGGCCTGTGTGGTGGCACACGCCTTTAATCCTAGCACTTGGGAGGCAGAGGCAGGAGGATCTTTGTGAGTTCAAGGCCAGCCTGGTCTACAGAGTGAGTTCCAGGCCAGCTGGGGCTACAAGGAGACCCCATCTCAAAATGACCAAAAAACAAAAGGTAGAAGGAGAAAAATGACTTCATAAAACTGTCCTCTGACCTCTACACAGTGCTGTGGCATGATGCCTCATGTGTACACACATACATACACATTCACACACACACACACACACACACACACACACACCACTTAACAAGAAGGATCACTAAAAAAAAAATACAGATTGTGTATTACCAGCTGGAGCTGCCTCAGCAGTTAAGAGCACAGCCCTCCTGCAGAGACTCAGTTCCCAGCCCCCACATGGCAGCTGACAGTCAGCAGTGACTCCAGTTCTAGGAGACCTGATGCCCTCTTCTGGCCTCCACAGCACTCCACGACACAGATGCACTTACATATATGCAGGCAAAATATTCATACACATAAATATATATATTTTTTTTCTTAAACACAAATTGAGAGTATGTCTGTCTATTCATTTCAGGCAGGGTCTCATTGCATAGCCCTGATTGGCCTGGTACTCACTATGTAGACCAGGCTGCCCTCAAACTCATAGAGATCCACCTCGCTCTGCCTCCTGAGTGCTGGGATTAAAGGCATGTGCCACCATGCCCAACAAAATAGCTGTAGAATATGCTTTTGTGGGAAAACAAGTTTCCCTCCAATTTAAAATACAGAAAAAGGAGTTTCTAAAACACTGTCAATATTCTATCTGAGGTAGTAGTTTCATTGGTATTAACTGTATGATTACTAGTTAATTTCTATTTATTTTTGTTTTATGTATATGAGTGCTTTGCCTGAGTGTAAGTTCACCCATGCATGCAATGTCTGTGGAGGCCAGAAGAGTGCAGAAGAACCCCTGGAACAGGAGTTATGAATGCTGGTTAGCTCCAGTGTGGGTACTGGGAACAAACCCAGGTCCTCTGCAAGAGCAGCCAATGCTCTTAACCGCTGAGCCTTCTCTCCAGCCCTCTTGATTATTTGTATATAAATGTTTTATGTTTTCATCTATAAGTATGATCTATTTCATAATTTTAACAAATTAAAAAAAAAAGGATGTACAGACCCAACTTCCCACCCCACTTTTGCCCTTCTAACATTCATTACACACGTGGAGGCAGAAGGCAAGAGGCAGTGCGCCAAACTGCAGGTGCCCAGGGTGGTCTGTAAGGGGGGTTATGTTTCTTTTTTAAAAAATTTAATTAATTTATTTCTTTTCATTGTGTCTGTGCATGTGTGTGCAGGTGTTCAAGGAGGCCAGAGAGGGAGTCAGCTCTCCTGGAGCTGCAGTTACATCTGCTTGTGAACCATCCGTGAGCAGCAAGTGCTCTTAACCTTAGCTGTCCCTCCAGCTCCTCCAGGGAGCGGGATAAGAAAATACTTCACAGAAGACCCAAGGCGGCTTGTGGGGAGGTGACAGAGACGCTCCTTTTGGAAAGTACATGCACTGGAAAATAGTAACTATTTCTCAGACTGTATACCCACATAGCACCTGATATATATAAAGTTACGCATCTAGTGAGAAGAACCTAACACACAGTGTGGCATTTCCAGAGCTTGTAAGAGGAGACCCCCCACAATAGGAACGTGGGGCCTCTGACTATAAGCCACACCTATATCTCAGGGCCAGGGTGTCACATAGAGGTGCACAAAATGGTCTTTAAGCTTATAACTGGCAGGTGCTCAGTGACTGACAGAAGCCAGGCTCAGCCCAGGTGTCCAAAACAAAGGCCACACCCACACACTGGGGGAATACTGCCAAGCTTAGGATAGGGACCGTAGTTTCCCAGCTGGTATCACTGTCATATACTCTACAGCACTTGACTTCTCAGCTTTGAGGAAAAGCTGATCAGACTGTAACTTTGACTCCAGACTGTAAGAAAAACTTATACTCTAAGGGTCTTCCAAGATACTCACAGATGCATCCATGAGCTAAGGGTGGGGGAGGTAAGAAACGAAGCCAAGCCTGCTGTGGCCACCCAGAAACAGCCTTTCATTTTTAAAAGCGTATTCATTTTAGGAGACATGTGTGGAGGTCAGAGGACAACTTGTGGCGGCAGTTCCTACCTTGTTTAGGCAGGCTCTCTCTTAGGGATGTGTGCTGCGTCTGCTAGAATGGCTGACTCACCTGTCTCTGCCTCCTGCCTTCCTGTAGGACCACTGAGACTGGAGATGACAGCCACGGCATCTAACATCTCATTTTTCAAATTTTTTAAATGTGTATGAGTGTTTTGCTTGCATGTATGTAAGTGCACTAATGTGTACAGTGCCTGCAGAGGCCAGAAGAGTGCATCCAACTCCTGGAACTGGAGTTACAGACAATTATTAGCCACCTTGTGGGTACTGGGAACTGAACCCAGGTCTTCTACAAGAGTAGACAGTACTCTTAACCACTAAGCCATCTCTCCAACTCCTTGTTTTGGGACAGGGTCTCACTATGTAGGCCTGGCTGGCCTGGAATTTGCTACAAAAACAAAGCTAGCCTTGAACTTACCAAAATCTGCCTCCACGGTACAAGGATTAAAGGCTTGCACTACCATGCCTGGCTGGAGCCACCAAGCCCCAATGCACCTAATTTCTTATGTAGGTTCCAAACATCAAGCTCAGGAAGTCAAGACTGCAGCTAGCATGTCTCACAGAGCTATCTCCACAGGGCCCAGAAACAGCCTTGCATGCTCAAGGTGATGAAATTCCCCACCTGTCCTCAGATATATTTATAAGAACAATGATTGCATATGAATGACAAAATTCATATGCAATCATTGTTCTTAGAAACATATCTTCCTAGCTCAGGCGTTTTGCCAGTGGCCTGCAAATGCTTGCTGAGAACACAGGTCACCAGGCTTCTCCCCGACCTTCCTAGCTCACGTGGGCGAAGCAAAGCTCCTAAGGCGGTGTGGCTCTGCACTGACACGGAGAGCAGGCTCTGCTCTGCTCCGCCCCGCCCGGCCCCGCCGGCTCCGCCCCCCAGGCCGCCCCGCCCACGTGCCCACCTTCCTCACGCTCTCCAGCTCCCGCTGCTTGTTCTCGTTGGCGGCCTGGAGCTCCCTCATCTGTCGCTCTAGCTGCTCCTGCTCGGCCAGCAGCTTCTTCCGAAGTTCCTTCCGACGCTGCCGGGCTTCCTTGTGTGGTGGGGGGCTGCCCAGCTTCAACAGATGGATGGTTGAATGAATGGCTACAAGAGGCAAAAGCACAGTTATCACACAAGTGCAGAAGGAGTGAGACGTGTGCACACTCTGATTCTGAAGTGAGCAGTGGTGTGGCGTGAGCAGTGCCTGCTTCTTCACCCCCAACAGGAGAAATGAGCACTCAAGTGTGTTCGAGTCCAGGCCCATGACTGCATCTATGCTTACAGAGACACCACTGGGAACACCGCGGTGCACACTGACAGAACTCACAGCACTTTCTACTCCCTTCACTCTGCTTTTATCAGTCTGAGACAGTCTTGCTCGGCAGCCAAGACTGGCCTGGCTTCAAACTCACCACCCTCCTGCCTTGATATCCCAAGTGCGGGAATTATAAGCGAGTACCACCACGTTCGGCCTCTCTTTGCACTCTCAAAAAGCTAAATAAGGTCTGGTGAGATGGCTCAGTAAATAAATGATCAATGTGCTTGCTGTGCAAGCCTGGCCACCTGAGTTCAAGCCCCAGAACTCACACAAAATAGTTGTCCTCTGACATCCACAGGTAATCAGTAACACACAGACACACGCACACTCACGTGCGCACACAATCATACACATGCACATGTGCTCACAAACACAAGTTTTTAAAAATTAAAAGCTAAGGGGCTGGAGAGATAGCCTAGCAGTTAAGAGTGCTGACTGCTCTTGCAGAGGACCCAGGTTTGATCCCCCAGCACCCACATGGCAGCTAAGAACTGTCTTTGACTCCAGTTCCCGGGGAATCCGAGACCCTCTTCTAACCTCCACAGCATTGCACGACACAGGTGCACAAACCTGCATGTAGACAGTACATTCATACACATAAAAAAGTAAATAAAATTAAAAAAAATAATAAAGGCATGCACCACCATGCCAAATGGAAATTTATAAAAAAAAAAAAAATTAAAAGCTAAATAAAACTAAGACACACTTAAGGGCAGAGTCTGATGTGCAGCTTGCCGCAGTGAGCCGCCCCTCGTCTGTGTCCCAGCCTGCCAATGTGAGCCACCCCTAGTCTGTCCCAGCCTGCTGCAATGGGCCGCCCCTCATCTGTGTCATAAGAAAGACACTGTCTCCCTCCTGCATGCTCCCTTGCTGAGACAACACAATCTAAAGCTAGACTAGAAATCTGTGTGTAGACCAGGCTGGCCTTGAACTCACAAAGATCCACCTGCCTCTGTCTCCCAAGTGCTAGGATTAAAGGCGTGCACCACCACACCCGGCCTTCTGGGATGTCTTTGAATGAATGTGTGCAGACATTGCTCACTCTCTTTTAGTTCAAATGGTGGTACAACAATCCCCTGAAGTTACTGACATCTGGAAATAACACAACTTGCAAAGCTCCTGAACTATTCAAAACCAGTCTGTAAATTCCTTTTCTTACATGTAAACAGAAACTCAAGATGATCACTTTAATTTTTTATAGAACTAAAGGGAGAAATTCCATATACTTTAAATGATAAGAGCAGTAAAACCTAAAATCTAGTTTTATTCCCATGAGGCCAATATGCAAACAAATTAAGAACTTGTATTTACTTGGTTTTCTTTCACATGTAAAAATAGCTACAGACAATAGGGACTGGAGAAATGGCTCAGCGGTTAAGAGCGCCAACTACTCTTGCAGAGGACCTGGGTTTGATCCCTAGCACCCACGTGGTGGCTGAGAACCATCTTTAATTCCAGTTTCAGGGGAATCTGACACCCTCTTCTGACCTCTGCGGCATTGCACGACATGGGTGCACATGCAGACAGTACATTCATACACATGAAAAATAATAATATATATAGATAGATAGACAGATATAAAATAGCTACAGACAATAAGAAAATACTGCAATATCATCTTTTATGAGATGTGAAAATAGAAAGAGAGTTTTTTTGTTTTTGAGACAGGGTCTCAAGTAGCCCAGGCTGGCCTGGAACTCCATATATAGCCAAGGGTGACTCTCAACTCCTGATACTCCTGCATCCACCTCCCAAGTGCTGGGATTAAAGTGTGTGCCACTGCCCAGGTCTGCTCAAGTTTCACCACAGAAAATGAGAATGCCCTACCCTGAATCCACTCTTGTTTCTTCTTCTTATCCGAAGCACTGATTTCAAAGGTCTTATCAAAACATTTTATTAGAAAAAGGCACTTCTTTCCATCTTTGTCAGGCAGAGACTAAAAGAGAAGGTATAATTAGTTATTTAAAATTTATTCCTTTTTGAGTATTTTTGCTTTGGGAGGCAAAGCGTCACTATGTAGCCCAGGCTGATCTTGAGCCTACAACCCTTCTGCCCTGGTCTCCTAAGTGCTGGGATTACAGGCATGCGCCACCACATTTCACTTAAATTTATATATACACGTATATATGAATAATTATATACATCCTTCTTTGAGAAAGAATGTCACTATGTAGTCCTGGCTGGCCTGACACTTACTATGTAGACCAGGCTGGCATCAAACTTATATAAAGATCCTCTTGACTCTGCCTCCCAAGTTCTGGGATTAAAAGACGCCGGGTGTGGTGGCGCATGCCTTTAATCCTAGCACTCGGGAGGCAGAGGCAGGCGGATCTTTGTGAGTTCAAGGCCAGCCTGGTCTACAGAGCGAATTCCAGGATAGCTGGGACTACAGGGAGACCCTGTCTTAAAAAGACCAAAAAAAAAAAAAAAAAANGAATGAAAAACTCAAAGAAGACCTAAAAAAGAAGATGTGAGAAAACAGAGGTGAGGAGGCTTGGGAGCTAACAGCAACAACGGCAGAGAAACCAGCACTTCAGCTTCCCGTCCGGAGCTGACATCCGCCAGGGCTTCCCACATTTGTGACTCAAACAATAAACATGAGGTCAGAGCGAACTTCTCAGGGTCTCACTCCAAACCCAGTGTTTTTCAGAAGTGGTCCTCTAAGCCAAAGTCACACGACACTCCAAGGTCAAGCTGCTCTCTCCCCGCCCATTGTTGTTAGTAAGCCGCTTAAAATGTCGGACGCGTCCCCCGGTATTTTAATTTTCCCTTAGTTAGTCATTTGACACTAAAAATAAAAGGCAAAAAGAACCATAGAAAACATCTTTTCATATATCTTACAAAATTAGCAAAAAAACTTTAAGAAAGTTTGAGCATCTACATTGTAATAAATGGTCAGGTAAGATGCTAAAAATTATGAAAGAAATTAATATAAAAAATCAAAGAAGAACAACAAAAAAGAAAAAAAAACATTTTAAAAAGTTTTTCATATTCAGAAAGTCCTGCAGATTCCGATTTTATCTCTAGTTATAGAAAAGGGTTGATTATGACAAACACACACTCCTGAAATTGTCTGTACAGTAATTACAAAAGTAAACACAAGGGTCTATAGGCACTCTGACAGTCAAAACCATTCAAATATTAGGAGGATTCAATTAGTATCCAAGCATCATCTCAAATGGATTTGCATAGTTCATTTCTGGGCTGTGTTCTATAGTCACTGTTGAAAGGGACTTCTGCCTCTTGGCCACAAGCCACTGAAGCTGGTTGCCAATCAGCAAGGCTAGAAATTGCACAGACACTTGTAGAGCGGGGAACACTGCTGCGTGACCAGAAAGCAGCCAGGCTGACGGCCCCTGGTCAGGTGCTGGCTGGGGTAGTGGGAAAGCCAGGTTTGAGAGTCGTCTGCAAAGCAGGAAGTGGCACCTCCCCCACCGCGCCTCTGGTGGGCTGCTTGGAGACTTCACACTGGACCCGCTTCTTGGTATAGTTTCTTTTCCTCACTGTACAAGGTACACCGAGTCCCCTGTGAGTCATACCTCACAGGGCCAGCCCACCTTGGCCTGATAAGCCCGGGGCCACTGAATGCCAGGACAAGAGAAAGGCAAAGCAGTCTGGGGCAGAAAGCAAAGCAAACCCAAATAAATTACTTGTTTTTAAAATTTGGAAAGGATTTCATGATACAAAAGATATTTAGATAAAAATCGAACTTTAGAAAGGCAACTAAAATCATTAAATAAATTACATTTAGTAAACAATCCAAAAACTCAAGGCAAACTTCTGAAGACTTTCCATCAGCAAATATTCTCCAGTCATAGTCATATAGGGTAGATTTGTGGAGCTTAACTCCAGCTTCCGTCATTCCATCCGTACACTGAAATCTCTAGAACCACACACGTCCTTCTAGAACAGATTCCTCTATGCTCTGAGAGCAGCACTGGAGAGGAACACGACTGGTTTCCTGTTCTCTGCATCAGGACGGTATCCTTTCCCAACCTCCCACGCTCACGGACTGGTAGAATTATTCTCTACCAGCTTTATGATTTCTCTACAATTTGAAGCAGCACGGCTGTCCAGTTACCGCTGCTGCTAGTAACTAGTGTGGGAAGACTTAACTTCATAAATACTGTTCTCAATCCAAAACCAGATAGATTAGACATGAAAACCTTCAATATTCCTTCAGTACGAGAAGCACACACACCATGGCCCCAATCTCCCTGTTACACTTACTCTGTCTTGGGTGTTTCCTCCAGGTTACCCAGAGAGAAAGGGAAACGAGAACCAGCCAATCGAGGGGAAGCAGCTGACCTCACGACCCCAAGAGGGGGCTAAATCCAATGAAGCTGCAGCCTAGCTAAGGTAATGGCTGGCCTCCATCCTGTGACTGTCACCAGCCCGCACTGTTGGTGTGCCACTGTCAGTGTGCCACTGTCTGTGCCCACAGAGCCTCCATACAAACTGTCCAACCCCCGTTTGTTTTGGTTAAGCATGCCAAGTGCCCGAGGGTCAGGGAAAGAGAGCTGGAATTGTCACTGGCCGGATGCCACCTACACGGACATACAGGCCATGGCAGTGACTTGTGACTTGTCCATCAGAGCACCAACAATGAAGACCTGTCATGTCATCGGTGCAGAAGGCCAAGCAGGGCAGCCACTCAGAGGAAGGAGTGCTGAGACCCAGAACCAGAGGGCTGCAAATGGCGCCTGCGCACTCCTCACCTGGGAAAGCTGAGACTGAGCTAAAGGAATGTTCAGAAGCGAAAGGAAACAAGGGGCTCGCAGAATGGGCGCTCTTTTCCCGTGAACCCTTGTGTTCAGGAAGGTAAAGAAGGCCCCGTCAGTCCTGGAGCCACTGGAGGCCCCAGGGGAGAACTCAAAGCAGCAAAGCCGGGTTCTGTGTCCTGGCATGAAGCGGCGCTGTGCACTGGCTCCGTGCCAGTCACTCCGTTGGTCCTTCTATCTTTCCAGCTCCTTTTTTCTCTCTCCTTCCAGCCTCCGGCCTGGGTGAATGCCGCGGGTCCCCAGTTGGTGATCAGGTGAGGGTTCTTTGAACCTAAGCAACAAGCATGCTTTCAATGCAGGAAGGTTTATACTCTGCAAGGCACCTGTCATCTCTCCTGGGACAAAACAACTGTTCTACTTGACTTCTCTGAAGAATACCCAAAAAGGCGTGCCAGCCAAAAGAACTACAAGAGGCACTCAAGGAGGTTATCTCCGCCCTCTCACCTAAGGAGGGCACGTTATTTCCAGAAATTCACCTCAAGCAGCTTGATTTTTATATGTTCAGTCTATAATTTTTAAAGGACTTTTCTTCGTATGGGAGTGCGCATGCGCGTGAGCAGGTGCGAACTGTGCCGCACACAGCAGCACGTGGAGGACGACTCCATGGAGTGAGCTCCCGCCTACCCAGCGATTTGAGGCGGCAGCGTCTCCCTGATTCTGCTGCTTTGCTGCATATGCCCGGCTAGCTGACCGTGAGTTTCGGGCGAGGCTGTCTCTACTCGACCTTCTAACTACTCCCCTCTACGCTGCAAGGAGCGCTGGAGTACAGAATGACTTACTAACACATCCAGGCCGTAACATGGGTGCTAAGGGTCTGAACCCCAGGGTGGTCAGCTGTGTGGGGCCCTCACTGAGTGAGCTGTCTCAAGGGACCTTAAACCTCCTGATTCTTGCCTTCCACTCTTGAAGTTCTGTGGTGGTTGCGCCATGCAACCCCTACTGAGAAACGAAACCAAAAGTTTTTCTGTCCCTAAAAAAAAAATTTTTTTAAATACAATTCAAATTCACAACTATAATCAAGAAAGAGTAGATTTTAAAATTCAATACATGATGACTTAAAAACCACAATTACCTGGCTCTATCAGCCGTATCAGCCCCTCATGGTGGGCCACTTTGTACTTCCAGCTCTTGGTCATACTAGTCGCCATCTCCAGCTTCTTTTTAACTCCCTAGAATAGAAGCAGCAGTTTAAGACCTGAATGACAGGGACCCAACCGCGTGCACTTCACTTAAACAGCGTTGGTTCTCCCTCAGTGACCCCCACATCTCATCTAAGAACAGGACTATTACCAGGACCAATACCCATTGCACAGCAAACAGAAGCCTCTAGTCAACATAGGTTAAGCGGATCTATCCATGGTCATGCAGGAGAGAGGGCAGCCCTTGAACCCGGGCCCGTCCGAATCCAGAATCCGTCCTTGGTTGCCATTCACTGTGACCCGTTCAAGGTGCCCAGTACCTAGGTCAATGCCAACGCAAATCCTGCAATGCCACCATCCTGCTCTCTGGGCCCACCATCCTTATTGAGACTCTGTGACCGCATTCTTTTAGCAATCCTGTGAGGTAATTCCCCTCTGTCCCATTTAAATAAAATGGGTCAGTTCTGGCCATTCCCCGGCCCACACCTGGCTATGGTTTCTGTCTCCTGATGGTGTAGACAGACACCTCATGCTTTGTAAAGCTGTCCTCTTCCTATGCTAAATAAGGTTCTGATATGGATTCATGCTGACAGTCAAGTAAATACTGGGGTTTTATTATTTAGTTTGGTTTCTCCGTTCTCTCTTCTTCCGGGCTGGGAGAGCCCACGGCGCCCTCTGCTTGCAGCTAAGGCAAATCTGCAGGTCCCACCATGGAGCTCCACCCCAGCCTGCGCGGCAGCGTTCTAAGGAGCTGAATACAGGTGTGTGCAGGGGTAGGTCCAGCACCTCATACTGCTCCAGCGCCTGCTTCCGCTCTCGCTCCAGCTGTTCCAGCTGCGCCATGGCCTCCTGCAGAGCCTGTTCCTTCAGGATCCGCTGCTGCTCCAGCTCCTCGTCTCGGCCTGCACATCTGTCGTCTGAATGGCCTGCTGCTGTGCCAGATGCCACTTTTCCAACTCCGCCCTCTTCGAAGACTCTTCCTCCAGCAACCTGAAACATGGGAGACTCAGCTGATGTCCCGTCCAGTCCAGAACCACAAAGGAGCCCAGATGGGGCAGCGTTTCCCATGGAGCAGTTTCCAGTCATAATCCATCACCTCAGTTCTAGGAGCTGGGAACCAAGGGGGCGGCCTGATTTCGTGTCGTTCGGTCCTTTAAATTAAGTAAAATAGCATTTGGCAAAGCTGAATGTGTGCCAAGTGCATTTTCTCCAGCACTCCTCACGGTACGTGCAAGTGTGATTAGTAGTCACACTTGAGATGAAGAAAGTTGAGGCCCAAAGCTTAAGCCATCGAACAGCCAGGTGGAGGGCCAAGCTTTGAAATGTGCCTGGTTTTACGATGTGACAACTTTTCTTCCTCTATTACCAAGGAGAAGCTGAAATAGCATTGAAGGAGAACACACCGAGATAGAGAGCAGTAGATGCCAGTTAATGGACAATTGCCACACGCCAGGCCCTTTGACTTCACTGTTGCTAACCCCCAACAACCGGTCGGTGCGGGCCCCATGTCACAGCTGAAGCAAAGTATCTGCGAGTGCGCCACACAGGTCACAGGGCTTCAACACAGAAGAGGTCTTGCTGAGGTCCTCCTCTGCCCTGGCACAGGCGCAGGTGAAGAACAGCTCAGAACCGGGTGTCCCGGGTGCCCCCTGTGGCTCTGGGCCCGTCACCTGTGGGAAGGCTGCCTGACACCACGAGGCTTTGGCAGCCACATGACAGGGAAGTGAAACCCTGGACCTTCTCAAATGAGCTGCTACTAAGCCAAGTCTCCTGGAGCCCATGCTTGTTCTTTTGATATTTTCAAAAATTTTTTGATCCTTGGGCGCTAAAAAACTGTCACGGGCGGCAGACTGTCAACAGCCTTCTGAATGCTTGACCATTCTGTACATGGTGTGAGGCCCAGCCCTCAGGGTCTCCTCACTTAAAAATGACCACTAGATGGGGCAACTTTGCCTCTCTTAAGGGCCCAAAACTAAGATGAACATTTAGAAGAGTAAAATAATTATATTCAGAAAATATCCTTTGGTAGATTTAAAGAAAAATTTAAAATTTTTATGTTAACTCAGCTTACTGAACAGAACTTACATCAAATAGTCTAGTTGTTTCAAAAATTTGAACCAGTTTAATGTGTGGCATACAAGATAATTAGCCCGAGCGTTTAAAATAATACTCAGGCCTGGCTCCTGGCCACACATACTTGAAATTCAATAATTCCAATAAATCGTAAGGGAGAAGCAAACACATGTTTTTATCTTTCTAAAACCTAATAAGGGTGATCTAATGATGTCACTGCAGCGTCTGTCTCCCAAAATTGTCCCTTGTTCAATGCATCATTTAGTCCCTGCACCAGAGGGAAAGGCATCGCTTCATCCCACAAACACTGAGCAACTGACTTCAGTAAATTCCTAGAGTTATCTGGCTTTTTGTGATGTAATCTCTACTGTGTTATAACCGATTTCCTCAAATTTTTAGAAAGAGAGCATGCCTCTCCCATGGACTCTGCTGCAGGAGGGTAATCTATAAATTCCCAACAGACCGTCAAGTGGCTCTGCACACGGCCAGTGTCTCTCAGCTGGTGGCATGGGATTTGCGCCTTCCCCTGCACTGGATCTTCTGCTAACGCCGCTGTCCACAGCACCAGCAGTGGCTGAAGCACCTGGCTGTCACCACGGCATTAAAGGAGGGAGCGTTCCAGGAAAAACGCCAAACAACCTATCCTTCTGATTAGAAAAGGTTTTTGTTTGATTTTTTTTTTCTTAACCGAACTGAAATTTGCAAACCCACTCAACCTCCTTGCTTCGCCCTCTTTTTTAAAATCCCCACTTATTATTTATCCGGAGCGGGCGATGGGTGCACACGCCTTTTATTAGCACTTGGGAGGCAAGGCAGGCGGATCTTGTATGATTTAAACAAAGGGCCAAGCCCTGGTCTAACAACAGAGTGAGATCCAGGACAAGCTGGGGCTACAGAGACGCTTCTCAAAATAAATCACTTCGATTGGTGTGTTTAATGTATGGTATGTATGGCTACAACCGCACAGTGCCGATAAGCACAGTGTGGAGGTCCAGGAAACAACTGCTGTGGAGTCGGTCTCCTTTGGACCTTTAAATGGGTTCCAGGATTGAACTCCAGGTCAACTAAGCCTCATGCCAGAAGTATCTTACCCACTGAACCAGCTCACCAGCCCAAACAGCTTTATTTTTTGAATCATTTTTGGCAAAATAATAACAATATTAAAAGAGATTTCTTTTTCCTGTTTTTCTTGTTTTTAAAAAAATTTTTTACTTATTTTTGTATGTGCCATGGTGTGCATTTGGAGTTCAGAGGACAACTTGCCAGATTTTGGTTCTCTCCTTCCTCCTTCTCGTTGTTTGTAGAACTTAACTCTCTCGGGTGGACAGGCCTTGCGCAAACTTGAGCATCTCGTAACCTGTGATCTTATCTGCGCATGGGCCCCTTTCCTGTTTCCTTCTTTTTTTTTCTTCCTATGAATAAAACAGCATCGTTGCAGCTGCACATAAAGAACAGCGTTCAGCAACTTCTACCAGCTCAGCTCACCTCCTAAGCACTCCCTCAACACACGGGGTAACCCCGCTTGAAGCCGAGGAGCTCTGCCTGAGCCAGTTTTGGCTCGTACCAAGGGCCCATTCTGGTCAAACAGGCTGACAAAGCCCAGGTTTCACAAATAAGGGCAACCCTCAAACATACCCAGGCTGCTCACAAGCAGCTGGAAGACTTGCTTAGCTCCCCAGGCAAAGGTTTCAAAATGCCCAAGGATAAAAAGAAATACCTGGGTCAGGTATGACGAAATGCCTGGCAAGTTGGGAGTTAAAGCAAGTACATATCTGAGAGACGGAGGCCAGCCTGGTCGATAGCAAGTTCCAGGCTAGCTGGGAATAGGGGAGAGAGAAGAAAGATCAGAGCCAGCCTAATCTTCAGAGTCTCCCAGGCTAGACGACATGGGCTTAGTCACGGCCAGGGCTGAGATGCCCCCCTCTCCACCAGTGTTGGCCATCCCTGGAACCACATTAGCCCGAGCAAAGCATATAACGGCGGGGGTAAAGCAATCTGGCACCTGGCCTGAAGACTTCCGCACCATCTTTTCATCCTGCCGGGCCTGTCTCTCATCCTCAAGAGCCTCCTGCAGCTTGAGGTACATGTCTTCCAGCTCCCGCACTCACTGCAGATACTGCTCCAGTTCAGATGGACTTCTGGGCAACCTGTTCTTCCATCTGCGTCTGATCTGGAGGCATAAAAGGGTTGTGGTCACGTTTAAATCCAGACTGACTTCCCCTAGGCAAAGCTCCACTGCACCTCTACCCTGGAACTAAGACAGAGGACACAAGTGTGTACCCAATGCCAATGGTGACATACCCAATGCCAGTGGTATGTACCCAACAGGTAGACCCATTCAGTGATGTAATGAATGGTTTACCCAATGCCAGTGGTTGTGATACCCAATGCCAGTGGTTGTGTACCCAATGCCAGTGGTTGTGTACCCAATGCCAGTGGTTGTGTACCCAATGCCAGCGGTTATGTACCCAATGCCAGTGATTGTGTACCCAATGCCAGTGGTTGTGTACCCAATGCCAGCGGTTATGTACCCAATGCCAGTGGTTATGTACCCAATGCCAGTGGTTGATGTACCCAATGCCAGTGGTGTTGTACCAATGCCAGTGGTTAGTGTACCCAATGCCAGTGGTGTGTACCCAATGCCGAGTGGTTTGTACCCAATGCCAAGTGGTTATGTACCCATGCCAGAGGTGTGAGCCCAATGCCAAGCGGTTGTGTACCCATGGCCAGTGGTTGTGTACCCACCAGTAAGTCCAAATGCGGTGGTTTGTACAGCTGGGGGTTAGTCCCAATGCCGTGGGTGACCAAGGGTTATTCCATGCGTATGCCCAATGCCAGTGGTTATGTACCCAATGCCAGTGGTTGTGTACCCAATGCCAGTGGTTGTGTACCCAATGCCAGTGGTTATGTACCCAATGCCTAGAGGTTATGTACCCAATGCCAGCTGGTGATGTACCCAATGCCAGTGGTTGATGTACCCAATGCCAGTGGTTGTGTACCCAATGCCAGTGGTTGTGTACCCAATGCCAGTGGTTGTGTACCCAATGCCAGTGGTTGTGTACCCAATGCCAGCTGGTTATGTACCCAATGCCAGTGGTTGTGTACCCAATGCCAGTGGTTTGTACCCAATGCCAGTGGGTATGTTACCCAATGCCAGTGGTTGTGTACCCAATGCCAGTGGTTGTGTACCCAATGCCAGTGGTTGTGTACCCAATGCCAGTGGTTGTGTACCCAATGCCAGTGGTTGTGTACCCAATGCCAGTGGTTGTATACCAATGCCAGTGGTTTGTACCCAATGCCAGTGGTTAGTGTACCCAATGCCAGTGGTTGTTACCCAATGCTAGTGGTTATGTACCCAATGCCAGTGGGTATGTACCCAATGCCAGTGGTTGTATACCAATGCAGTGGTTGACCAGCTGTGTTATGTACCCAATGCCAGTGGGTCCAACAAAATAAACTGCAGCTCGAACTCTGTGGTCCTGCTGTGGCACATGTTCTGTCCTTGGCACTGTTTGTAATGAAGAGCAGCCTAGCTGAAGTGCAAGGGAAGGGAAGCCTGACCTGCAAGCTCCTGGCTACTTCTACCTCCCCTCCCTCTCACCAGCAGTGTCTGAGAGGTTAGAGAATAATCCCTGATCCAAGAAGTACACACGTGGCACACTTGTGCTCAGGGAGGCGAACAGGAAAGAAGGACGGCCCAGCATCCTTACCGATGTCATGTCTGCCTTCCTCAGCACAAGCGTGGCTGTCACTGTAAGCAACAGCGGCAGTGCTATGAGCAAGTGCATCATGCAGCAGCAGAGAGTGATCTGTGCTCCAGGAACCTGTTAACTATGTTCAGCAGATGGACTTGGAAGATAGGAACAGCAAACCAAATCCAGAATGTTCCAGGGTTATCTATACAGTCATTGCAGAAGAAGAAACGTTGGGGGACGTATAGACTGTAACCTTTCAATCAAGCTATTTAGCTATCTATCTTCTAAACCAGAAATCTTCTGAGAATAAAAGGATTCTTAATCATAATTATCCTGGAACACTTATATCAAACTTCTGGCTCCCAAGGCTTAGAGATCATTACATAAGTTGGGGGGTGTTGTTTGCAAAAAGACTGTAAAACCAAACTAGAGGTGGTGGGAGGACCACAAAGAAAAGGTTCCCAACAACAGCTGGTCAGTTTGCGTCAGTGTGGAGGCACATCATGGTGCAGCATGACGCATCAATCCCCATTGCAACTCGAACCAGAGACAACGGGAAGTGGGAACAAACCTCAAACCTTAGGCCCTAAGAACTCGGGTTAGCTGAGCGGCTTGTCTGGGAGTGAGGTCGAAGACAAGTCTGTTTTCAAAGTAGAAGACTCTGTAGGTAGGCAGGCGCCAGTGATGGCTGTCCACTGAAGGAGGTGGGGACCAAATAAGACTCGTATGGACCGTGTGTGTGTGTGTGTGTGTGTGTCACATGTAAAATTAGAGATACACATTAAAACTGGGCCGTGGGGTAGTAGGGATCACATACAAGGGAGGGGAGTCTAAAGACATCAAATTAATAACGGTGCATGAAATCACAAAACTGCAATTTAGGATGTAAAAATAAATAAATATCTCTAGATGATAGGGGCAGTTCAAGGCTAATGAAGACATCTAATCACTATAACCATGCACTTGTCATTCCCCTGCACACAATTGTGTTTAGGGGTCTTAAAAACAAGGTTCCTATCCTTTTCCACTATCTCTGGTATACAGATGGTACTCAATAAAGGGATGATGAATGAACAAAAGTGTAACTCCCCGCTGCAAGGTGACAGGATGGCCCCTGGCCTCCAGCTGTCCGCCCCCCTCAGAGCCTCACCAGCTTCTCCCGCTCCAGCTCTGTGCTGAACCGGGTCTGGAGCTCCACCTGAGTCTGCAAGGCTTCTTTTCCTCTTCTGCAGCACTGAGATGCATGGCTTCCCCCATTTTCTAATCAATCAAAAACCCATCCCCAGAAAAGCAGAGGTTATTACAATGAAGAGGAAGTCACACTGAAGCACGAGAGAAGCCAAGGACTTTTAATTTACATTCATGACACTGAAATAAAAGCTGCCAGCCCACTGGAACTCCACCCCAATCTGCCAGCCTCACAGGAGACAAACCAGTATAGAATGACTACTGATAGGCCCCAAAAGAACAACTGCAGAAAAATCTGAGGACAGCGTCCCTGGGTTAACATTCATCGGCAATTACATTTGATGCAGAAATCTCATTTTTTTTAGCTCGCACAGTGCTGCTGCCTGGCACGCTGATCCTTCAATCTGTTGCCAGAGCTCAACTTCCAGAAGGGTGGCATGGGAAACTCCACAGACCCTCCCCCAGAGAACAACCACAACTCTAATAGTTATTAAAAAAAAAGAGACTGGAAAACCTTGTAGACTATCCGAAGGCGCATACACAAAGGAAAAGCAGTCATCCAAGAGCAGTCAGAACGTGCTGGCATGGCAGAATGAGGCGGCCACTCTCTCTTCCCCACAATCTCCTGCAGGTGAAGCCAAAACCCAGGGTCCTTGCCCTCCCTGTCCTCAGCTCACAGTCCAGGTGACATAACTCCCCAGGAGGGGCGGCTGCCAGTTCTTCATTAAAACTCTTCCAGGCAAGGGTCCAAGGCAGCAGAGGCTGAGGTTCTCATCCTCCAACAGTCCCACCACAGGGCTGGCAGGCTACAAAGACAGGGCTGAGCAACCCTTGTCCCCGGGAGAGGAGAGCAACTAGCAGCCGCCGCGTCCTCCACCCCGTGGCCGAGGCTCTTAAAGTGGGAAGGTGTCTACCCAGCTTCTGAACTGCCGCACACAAGTCTGTGGGTTTGGCTTGTTGAAGCAGAGTCTTGCAATGTAGCACTAACTGGGCTGGAACTTTTAAGCATCTATATCCTAGCATTTCATGGAAGTTTGGGCCAGGAAGAAAGAAAGCGACTCCTACAAGCTGTTGCAAAAGAAAAAAAGTAACTTTATTTGAAAGTGTGGACAATGCACAACAATGAACACAGTCAAAAAGTGATGGAGTTAGCACCATCGTAGTTCCACACCAGCCAGGGCTACACGATCCTGGTGGTAAGGAATAAAGAGGAGGCTGTTAGAGCCATAAGAGCAGCAAACCAAACCAGACCAGCCGTCATCTGCAGGAGAGAGCAGGAAGAGCCGTTAGGGGCAGAGCCGCCACACAGGAGGAAGGCTCCCAGACACTGGCCTTTAACACGCGTGGGCCTGAGGCATCCCAGACACTGGCCTTTAACACACATGGGCCTGAGGCATCCCAGACACTGGCCTTTAACACGACATGGGCCTGAGGCATCCCAGACACTGGCCTTTAGTATGCGTGGGCCTGAACTAAATCAGACAGGAGGGCTATTTATTCTCAGGGTGCAGAAAACACAAAGCCAACAGCCAGGAATCAGTGAACTCTACTAAGAGTTAGGTGTGGCCGACAGCTCAACAGACAGCAGAGCAAGACAGCCCTGTGGGATGTCATCCCAGGTAACTCAGAATGCTCCAGGCTGAGCACATTTAGAGGGCTCAAAATTCTGGGAAACAGTTCACCAAGTCACTAAGTAAATAAACAAACAACACAAGACAGGTGGTGTGGGGGATTGGAGGGAATGCAGATCTGTACCCACAGGTGCTAAAAGCATGTTAAATCTTCTAAAACATCCAGTTTTTAATAATAAAAAAAAAAGTTGAGAAAAAGGAAAGTTGGTCCACCAATGTGGGAAAATACAGACAACGGTAACTGCCTTTGAAGAAGCCCAGATGGCACATCTACCAAGACTTCAAAGCTGTTCACTGTAAATACACTAAAAGAATGAAAGGAAACCATGCTTAAAGATGGAAGGAATAACAACAGCCCAGACAAACTACAAAAAGAAACAAAAATGGAGATTCTGGGTTGAAAATGTTCATTACTAAATGAAAATTTTCACTAGAAGACTGGACGAGATGGGTCAGTGGCTTTAAGACAGATCGTCTGCTCTGCCAGAGGACCAGAGGTAGATCTCAGCACCCACACTGCAGTTCACACTACTGTCTGAACTACAGTTCCAGAGGATATTCCAAGCTCTCTTTGCTGGCCTACCACACCATTCGACATACACACAGAAACATCCAGATACAAGAACTTAGAAAGAAAAAAAAAGAAAAAACTCAGAGAGGGCTAGGATGAGCTGAGCTGGAAAAGTGCTGTCCAGCACACATGAGGCCTGGGGCTGTCCTCAGCAGGACATGAAACCAGGTTCTAAAGAAACGATCGTGTATTATTATGTACAAAATTTACTACCTGCAGGTAAGTGCACCCAGAGTTTAAGCTCTGGCCCAAAGTCTATACATAAGGCTCGGCAGGCTATAATACTTGGGGCCCTGAAGCGTTAACTAACCAAGCCTAGAATAATTTTTTACTTTTTCTTCTTTAGGCAGAGTGAACAGCACCATTAAAGGCAGTGGCTGCTCCCTCAGCCTAGACCCTGTAACTATAAAACATGCGTATGTTCTACGTCTGTTCTACAGAACTATCGTATGTTCTACAGAACTATCAGAACAGGTAAGAACCTACATAAAAATGGAACAAAGTAAAGCATACTTGGTATCACTAAGAATAAAAGATACAGGATGGAGAGGGTAGCTCAGAGATTAGGAAGCACTTGCCGTCCTTTCCAGAGGACCAGGATGTGACGTCCCATGCACCCAATGGGAAGCTCGTGTTGTCCTCTCGGCCACTACATAATAGGTACAACACGCTGGCGATCAAAACAATTGTTAAATAAAAAAGAAATAAAAATGTATTTTTTTGTTTTTATTGTTTTTTTTGGTCCTTTTTTTTTCGAGACAGGGTCTCCCCCTTAAGCCCACCAGTCCTGGAACCTACTTGTAGACCAGGCTGCCCTTGAACTCACAAAGATCTGCTGCCTCTGCGCCCAAGTGGCTAGGATTAGAAGGCGTGGCGCCACCCCACGCCCAGCAATGAAATCATTTTTGTTAAAAAAACGAATGGGGGGTTTGGAGAGTTGCTCATGTTTAAGAGCACCCGACTGCTTTACAGAGGACCCCGGTATCAAATTCCCAGCAACCCGATGGGGCAGCTAAGAAAGCCTCTTTAAGCCAGGCGTGGTGGTGCCAACCTTTTAATCCCAGCACTCTGGGGCAGAGGCAGATGATCTCTGAGGTTCAAAGCAGCCTGGCCTACGGAGTCCACCAGGCCCAGCGTTCAGAAAAAAAAAAAAAAACCCCTGTCTCAAAAAAGACAAGAGGAAAAGATTCTAGGGTGTGAAGATGATTCTCAGACAGTTAAGAGCATTTACTACTGTTGAGGGGGACAAGGGTTCAGCTTCCAACACCTACATCTGTCTGTAACTACTGAGCTCCAGGATCTGACCATACCCTCTTCTCTTGGCCTTCACAGGCACCTGCACAACATGTGCATGCATCACACAGACAGTCACAATAAAAATTAAAATCTTTTAAAAAATGCAACAGACTGGGCATGGGCACACGCCTTTAATCCAGCACTCTGGGAGGCAGAGAGGTGGATTTCTGTGAGTTACAAGGCCGCCTGGTCTACATAGTAAGTCCAGGACACCTGGGACTAAAGGGAGATCCTGTCTCAAAAGAATCCCCCCCCCCCCCCCAAAAAAAAATGAAAACACCACAAATATCTACCAATAAGGGACTGGTTAAGTATGGACACACCCATACCACAGAATATTATGCACCCATAACAAATAAGGAGCTGCCTGCAGTACTGATATGCATAAAAAATCTCCAAAATACAAACAGTGAAACTAAGTGCAGAATGTGAGGCGAGTGTGAGCTGTTTTCGGAGCAGACTAGATCAGCGGTTTCCAGGTTATAAACGTGACTGGAGGTCGCTACACAACAGAAGCACAGGGAGCTTCTTTGTGGAGGCTACAACTGCTCTAAATTCTGACTCTTCTTGATGAAGAATCTAGGCACATATACAGACTCATCATTTAAGAGAACAGAAGATGGCTTAACAGGTAAAGTGCTTGCCAGCACCAAGTGGCCTGAATTTCATCCCTGGAGCCAACATAAAGGTAGAAGGAGGCCTGTGTGGTGGCGCACACCTTTAACCTAGCACTTGGGAGGCAGAGGCAGGAGGATCTTTTGTGAGTTTCAAGGCCAGCCTGGCTACAGAGTGAGTTCCAGGCCAGCTGGGGCTACAAGGAGACCCCACTCAAAATGACCAAAAAACAAAAGGTAGAAGGAGAAAAATGACTTCATAAAACTGTCCTCTGACCTCTACAACAGTGCTGTGGCATGATGCCCTCATGTGTACACACATACATACACATTCCACACACACACACAACACACACACACACACACACACCACTGTAACAAGAAGGATCACTAAAAAAAAAATAACAGATTGTGTATATACCCCAGCTGGAGCTGCCTCAGCAGTTAAGAGCACAGCCCTCCTGCAGAGACTCAGTTCCCAGCCCCCACATGGCAGCTGACAGTCAGCAGGGATGACTCCAGTTCTAGGGAACCTGATGCCCTCTTCTGGCCTCCACAGCACTGCACGACACAGATGCACTTACATATAATGCGGAAAATATTTCATAAACATAAATATATATATTTTTTTTTCTTAAACACAAAGTTGAGAGTAATGTCTGTCTATTCATTTCAGGCAGGGTCTCATTGCATAGCCCTGATTGGCCTGGTACTCACTATGTAGACCAGCCGCCCTCAAACTCATAAGAGATCCACCTCGCTCTGCCACCGAGTGCTGGATTAAAGAAGGTGCACCATGCCCAACAAATAAGCTGTAGAATATGCTTTTGTGGGAAAACAAGTTTCCCTCCAATTTAAAATACGAAAAAAAGGAGTTGCTAAAACCGTCAATATTCTAATCTGAGGTAGTAAGTTTTCATTGGTATTAACGTATGATTACTAGTTAATTTCTTTCTATTTTTTTGTTTTATTGTATATGAGTGCTTTGCCTGAGTGTAAGTTCACCCATGCATGCAAGGTTCTGTGGAGGCCAGAAGATGCAGAAGAAACCCCTGGAAAAGGAGTTATGAATGCTGGTTACTCCAAGTGTGGGGCTGGGAACAAACCCAGGTCCTCTGCAAGAGCAGCCAATGCTCTTAACCGCTGAGCCTTCTCTCCAGCCCTCTTGATTATTGTATATAAATGTTTTTTATGTTTTCATCTATAGATATGATCTATTTTCAATAATTTTAACAAATTAAAAAAAAAAAGGATGTACAGACCCAACTTCCCACCCCACTTTTGCCCTTCTAACATTCATTACACACGTGGAGGCAGAAGGCAAGAGGCAGTGCGCCAAACTGCAGGTGCCCAGGGTGGTCTGTAAGGGGGGTTAGTTTCTTTTTTAAAAAATTTAATTAATTATTTCTTTCATTGTGTGTCTGTGCAGAGTGATGGTGCAAGTGTTCAAGGAGGCCAGAGAGGGAGTCAGCTCTCCTGGAGCTGCAGTTACATCTGCTTGTGAACCATCCGTGAGCAGCAAGTGCTCTTAACCTTAGCTGTCCCTCCAGCTCCTCCAGGGAGCGGGATAAGAAAAATACTTCACAGAAGACCCAAGGCGGCTTGTGGGGAGGTGACAGAGACGCTCCTTTTGGAAAGTACATGCACTGGAAAATAGTAACTATTTCTCAGACTGTATACCCACATAGCACCTGATATATATAAAGTTACGCATCTAGTGAGAAGAACCTAACACACAGTGTGGCATTTCCAGAGCTTGTAAGAGGAGACCCCCCACAATAGGAACGTGGGGCCTCTGACTATAAGCCACACCTATATCTCAGGGCCAGGGTGTCACATAGAGGTGCACAAAATGGTCTTTAAGCTTATAACTGGCAGGTGCTCAGTGACTGACAGAAGCCAGGCTCAGCCCAGGTGTCCAAAACAAAGGCCACACCCACACACTGGGGGAATACTGCCAAGCTTAGGATAGGGACCGTAGTTTCCCAGCTGGTATCACTGTCATATACTCTACAGCACTTGACTTCTCAGCTTTGAGGAAAAGCTGGTCAGACTGTAACTTTGACTCCAGACTGTAAGAAAAACTTATACTCTAAGGGTCTTCCAAGATACTCACAGATGCATCCATGAGCTAAGGGTGGGGGAGGTAAGAAACGAAGCCAAGCCTGCTGTGGCCACCCAGAAACAGCCTTTCATTTTTAAAAGCGTATTCAGTTTTAGAGAGACATGGTGGAGTCAGAGGACAACTCGTGGTGGCAGTTCCTGCCTTGTTCAGGCAGGCTGTCTCTTAGGGATGTGTGCTGCGTCTGCTAGAATGGCTGACTCACCTGTCTCTGCCTCCTGCCTTCCTGTAGGACCAACTGAGACTGGAGATGAACAGCCACGGCATCTAAAATCCATTTTTTTCTTCAATTTTTTAAATGTTATGAGTGTTTTGCTTGCATGTATGTAAGTCACTAATGTTATACAGTGCCTGCAGAGGCCAGAAGAAGTGCAGTCCAACTCCTGGAACTGGAGTTACAGACAATTTAGGCAATTTGGGGCTGGGAACTGAACCCAGTCTTCTACAAGAGTAGACAGTACTCTTAACCACTAAGCCATCTCCCAACTCCTTGTTTTGGGACAGGGTCTCACGATGTGGCCTGGCTGGCCTGGAATTTGCTACAAAACAAGCTAGCCTTGAACTTACCAAAATCTGCCTCCACGGTAAAGGATTAAAGGCTTGCACTACAATGCCCCTGGCTGGAGCCACCAAGCCCCAATGCACCTAATTTCTTATGTAGGTTCCAAACATCAAGCTCAGGAAGTCAAGACTGCAGCTAGCATGTCTCACAGAGCTATCTCCACAGGGCCCAGAAACAGCCTTGCATGCTCAAGGTGATGAAATTCCCCACCTGTCCTCAGATATATTTATAAGAACAATGATTGCATATGAATGACAAAATTCATATGCAATCATTGTTCTTAGAAACATATCTTCCTAGCTCAGGTGTTTTGCCAGTGGCCTGCAAATGCTTGCTGAGAACACAGGTCACCAGGCTTCTCCCCGACCTTCCTAGCTCACGTGGGCGAAGCAAAGCTCCTAAGGCGGTGTGGCTCTGCACTGACACGGAGAGGCAGGCTCTGCTCTGCTCGCCGCCCGCCCGCCCCCGCCGGCTCCGCCCCCCAGGCCGCCCCGCCCACGTGCCCACCTTCCTCACGCTCTCCAGCTCCCGCTGCTTGTTCTCGTTGGCGGCCTGGAGCTCCCTCATCTGTCGCTCTAGCTGCTCCTGCTCGGCCAGCAGCTTCTTCCGAAGTTCCTTCCGACGCTGCCGGGCTTCCTTGTGTGGTGGGGGGCTGCCCAGCTTCAACAGATGGATGGTTGAATGAATGGCTACAAAAGGCAAAAGCACAGTTATCACACAAGTGCAGAAGGAGTGAGACGTGTGCACACTCTGATTCTGAAGTGAGCAGTGGTGTGGCGTGAGCAGTGCCTGCTTCTTCACCCCCAACAGGAGAAATGAGCACTCAAGTGTGTTCGAGTCCAGGCCCATGACTGCATCTATGCTTACAGAGACACCACTGGGAACACCGCGGTGCACACTGACAGAACTCACAGCACTTTCTACTCCCTTCACTCTGCTTTTATCAGTCTGAGACAGTCTTGCTCGGCAGCCAACGAGACTGCCCTGGCTTCAAACTCACCACCCTCCTGCCTTGATAATCCCAAGGTGCGGGAATTATAAGCGAGTACCACCACGTTCGGCCGTCTCTTTGCACTCTCAAAAAGCTAAAATAAGGTCTGGTGAGATGGCTCAGTAAATAAATGATCAATGTGCTTGCTGTGCAAGCCTGGCACCAGAGTTCAAGCCCCAGAACTCACACAAAATAGTTGTCCTCTGACATCCACAGGTAATCAGTAACACACAACAACACACAAAACACAACAAACAAAAAAAAACATCTACAAACACAAGTTTTGTTAAAAATTAAAAGCTAAGGGGACTGGAAAGATAGCCTAGCAGTTAAGAGTGCTGACTGCTCTGGCAGAGGACCCAGGTTTGATCCCCAGCACCCACATGGCAGCTAAGAACTGTCCTTTGACTCCAGTTCCGGGCGTGGAATCCGAGACCCTCTTCTAAACCGCCCAGCATTGCACGACAACAGACCTGCATGTAGACAAAAAAAAAAAAAGAAATAAAAATTAAATAAATAAAAAAATAATAAGGCATGCACCACCATGCCAAATGGAAATTTTAAAAAAAAAAAAATTAAAAGCTAAATAAAACTAAGACACACTTAAGGGCAGAGTCTGATGTGCAGCTTGCCGCAGTGAGCCGCCCCTCGTCTGTGTCCCAGCCTGCCAATGTGAGCCACCCCTAGTCTGTCCCAGCCTGCTGCAATGGGCCGCCCCTCATCTGTGTCATAAGAAAGACACTGTCTCCCTCCTGCATGCTCCCTTGCTGAGACAACACAATCTAAAGCTAGACTAGAAATCTGTGTGTAGACCAGGCTGGCTTTGAACTCACAGAGATCTACCTGTCTCTGCCTCCTGAGTGCTGGGATAAAGGCCTGGGCCACCAGGCCTGGCTTCTTTTCCTGGTTTGTATGAGACAAGGTTATCACTCTAACCCAAACTGGCCTGGAACTCACGAGGTAGCCAGACTGGCCTCCAGCTCAGTCCAGCTGCCTCCTGAGCGATGGGGTCACAGGAATGAGTCACTACACCTGGATGTGGCATTTTCAAGCACTTAAATTTAATTTCTTAACTAACACACATTGTTCAAATTCAAGAAGCACCGAAGGACACTGAGGATGCTGTCTGCCTCCTCGTATCCACAAGGTCGGATCGCCTGTCCCACCAGCCTGTGCACCTTCTTCTGGGATTCGTTTTTTTTTTTTTTTTTTTTTTTTTTTGGTCTTTGAGACAGGGTCCTCCCTGTAGCCCCCAGCTGGTCCTGGAACTCAACTCAGTAGACCAGGCGGGCCATTGAACTCACAAAGATCCACCTGCCTCTGTCCTCCCAAGTGCTAGGATTAAGGCGTGCACCACCAAACACCCGGCCTTCTGGGATGTCTTTGAATGAATGTGTGCAGACATTGCTCACTCTCTTTTAGTTCAAATGGTGGTACAACAATCCCCTGAAGTTACTGACATCTGGAAATAACACAACTTGCAAAGCTCCTGAACTATTCAAAACCAGTCTGTAAATTCCTTTTCTTACATGTAAACAGAAACTCAAGATGATCACTTTAATTTTTTATAGAACTAAAGGGAGAAATTCCATATACTTTAAATGAGAGAGCAGTAAAACCTAAAATCTAGTTTTATTCGCCATGAGGCCAATATGCAACCAATTAAAGAACTTGTATTTACGTGGTTTTTCTTTCACATGTAAAAATAGCTACAGACAATAGGGACTGGAGAAATGGCTCAGCGGTTAAAGAGCGCCAACTACTCTTGCAGAGGACCTGGGTTTGATCCTAGCACCCACGTGGTGGCTGAGAACCACTTAATTCCAGTTTCAGGGGATCTGACACCCTTCTTATGACCTCTGCGGCATTGCATACGACATGGGTGCACATGCAGACAGTCATTCATACACATGAAAAATAAATAAGATATATAGAATAGATAGACAGGATATAAAATAGCTACAGACAATAAGAAAATACTGCAATATCATCTTTTATGAGATGTGAAAATAGAAAGAGAGTTTTTTTGTTTTTGAGACAAGGGTCCTCAAGTAGCCCAGGGCTGGCCTGGAACTCCATATATAGCCAAGGGTGACTCTCAACTCCTATTACCTGCATCCACTCCCCATGTGCTGGATTAAAGGTGTGCCACTGCCGGTCTGCTCAAGTTTACCAACAGAAAATGAGAATGCCCTACCCTGAATCCACTCTTGTTTCTTTCCTTCTTATCAAAGCACTGATTTCAAAGGTCTTATCAAAACATTTTATTAGAAAAAGGCACTTCTTTCCATCTTTGTCAGGCAGAGACTAAAAGAGAAGGTATAATTAGTTATTTAAAATTTAATTATCCTTTTTGAGTATTTTTGCTTTGGGAGGCAAAGCGTCACTATGTAGCCCAGGCTGATCTGAGCTTACAACCTCCTCTGCCCTGTCTCCTAAGTGCTGGGATTACAGGCAATGCGCCACCACATTTCACTTAAATTTATATATACACGTATATATGAATAATTATATACATCCTTCTTTGAGAAAGAATGTACTATGTAGTCCTGGCTGGCCTGACACTTACTATGTAGACAGGCTGGCATCAAACTTATATAAGATCCTCTTGACTCTGCCTCCCAAGTTCATGGATTAAAAACGGCCGGGTGTGTGGCGCATGCCTTTAATCTAGCACTCGGGAGGGCAGAGGCAGGCGTATCTTTGTGAGTTTCAAGCCAGCCTGGTCTACAAGAGCGAATTCCAGGGATAGCTGGGACTACAGGGAGACCCTGTTTAAAAAGACCAAAAAAAAAAAAAAAAAAAGAGGGCACCACCATACTTTGCTAAGTTTTTATTCTGTAAGTATTTCCATTCATTTCTTTGTTTTAAAAAAAAGTATTATTTGTTTGTTTGTTTATTTTATTTAATTTATTTGGGTATTTTTGAGACAGGATCGCCCTTTTAGAGTCCAACTGGCCTGGAAGCTCGCTCCGTGACCAGGACTGCCTTGAACTCACAAGAGTCACCTGTCTCTCTGCCTCCCAACAGCTGGGATTAAGGTGTGGCGCCACCATGCCCAATGCTAAATGTAATTTATTTTTATTTTAATATATACTCTGATATTCTGCCTGCATTTAAGTATACCATGCAGGCAATGCCTGTGGAAGCAGAAGAGGGTGTCAGATCCCCTGGAACTGGAGTTACAGTCTATGGTGGGATGGGAAACCGGGTCCTCTGTCAAGAGAAACAATGTTCTTAACTGCTAAGCCACGGTCTTTCTCTAGCCCCTCAATTCACCTCTAATTATCTACACAAATCTGATCTATAACTCAATGTCAGTGAAAAACTCTAAAATGCAAGTTACTGATTTACTAATGTGCCCTGACCTCATCACTTATATCGGTGACTGGTGCCACACTAATCTGAAGACCCCTCACTGGTGGACCACATCTATACTAGAAGACCCCTGACTGGTGGACCACATCTATACTAGAAGACCCCTGACTGGTGGACCACATCTACTCTAGAAGACCCCTGACTGGTGCACCACATCTCACTAGAAGACCCCTGACTGGTGGACCACATCTACGCTAGAAGACCCCTGACTGGTGCACCACATCTACCCTAGAAGACCCCTGACTGGTGCACCACATCTACCCTAGAAGACCCCTGACTGGTGCACCACATCTACCCTAGAAGACCCCTGACTGGTGCACCACATCTACTCTAGAAGACCCCTGACTGGTGCACCACATCTACACTAGAAGACCCCTGACTGGTGGACCACATCTACGCTAGAAGACCCCTGACTGGTGGACCACATCTACACTAGAAAACCCCTGACTGGTGCACCACGTCTACACTAGAAGACCCCTGACTGGTGCACCACGTCTACACTAGAAGACCCCTGACTGGTACACCACATCTACACTAGCCTCTGCCTGCTATGGCTTCCACTTGCTCCTAGGATGTGACTGCTGGTGACCTGTGGTCCTTGGCTTGCATCCTTATGAGGAAAATGGCACAGCCTGCAGTAATCTTGTCAGTCTCAGGTTAGTGCAATGGTAGCAAGCCCCTTGGTTGGCATTGTTTACCCCGAGCCAGTAATATCTATGCTATTCGTGGCTAGAAAAATAATTGGGTGGTTAAGAGCACTGCCTGTTCTTGCAGAGGACCTGGGTTTGGTTCCCAGCACCCACATGGCTGCTAACAAAACCTGATGCCCTCTTCTGACCTCTGTGGGCATCACATGCATATGGGGTACTAACATACATGCAGGCAAAACACTTGTACACATAAAATAAAATTAAATAATTTTTTTTTTTGTGTTTTCGAGATGTAGCCCCAGCTGTCCTGGAACTCACTCTGTAGACCAGGCTGGCCTTGAACTCACAAAGATCTACCTGCCTCTACCTCCCAAGTGCTAGGATTAAAGGCATGTGCCACCACGCATGGCATAATTTTTATTTTTTTAATAAATGTTTTGTTTTTGTTTTATTTTATTTTTATTTTTACTTTATTTTTTGTCTTCTTAAATCAGGGTCTCCCTATCACCCCAGCTGGCCTGGAACTCACTCTATAGACCAGGCTGACCTTGAACTCACAGAGATCTACCTGCCTCTGCCTCCATGCCCGGCTTAAAGATGGTTTTCAACTGCCATGTGGGCTGGGAATCAAACCCTGGACTTCTGCAAGAGCAGTCAGTGCTCTTAACCACTAAGCCATCTCTCCAGCCCCCAATTTAAATAATTTTTAAAAAGAGGTAGAGCCAGATGTGGTGGCAAGTGGATCTCTGCGAGTTCAAGGCTAGCCGGGGCTACAGGAGACCCTGCCTCAAAAGAGGTAGAAAAATAAATATAATCATTAAGGAGACCTAATTAAAAAAAGAAAAAAGAAAAAGGCTAGGCATTGTGGCACACCCTTCATCCCAGCACCAAGAGGTAGAGGCAGACAGATCTCTGTGAGTTGGAGGCTAGACTGGTCTACATAGTGAGCTTCAGTACAGCTAGATCTACATAACGAGACTTTGTCTCTATAAGCAAGGGGGAAAAAAAGCAAACTATTTAATTTCATTCATCAAAAGGCACTATAACTTGAGTGATAACTGAGGTATTTAAATGTTCTTCAACAAATACCGATACTACTGATAATTCATCTACAAATTAAAAAATAAAAAATAATTAAGATCAGGTCTTGCTATGTAGCCCTGGCTAAGGAAAGCAGCCTGGACTCGAACTTTTGGCAATCCTGCCTTACCCTCCTGAGTCCTGACGTTACAGATGTCTGCCATCTTGCCCAAATACTATGTTCTTACCCTCCTGAGTCCTGACGTTACAGATGTCTGCCATCTTGCCCAAATACTATGTTCTTACCCTCCTGAGTCCTGACGTTATAGATGTCTGCCATCTTGCCCAAATACTATGTTCTTACCCTCCTGAGTTCTGACGTTACAGATGAGTGCCATCTTCCCCACAAAAACTATGTTCTTGAGGACTCATTTCCTTACAGAGGTTAATAGCTAGTAAAGAAGTCACTCAAGGGCAGACACAGAGGTACAGAACCCAAATCCAGCACGTTAAGAAAAGAGGCAGAAGATCAGCAGTTCAAGGCCAACCCAGCTGACATAGCAAGTTTCCAGTCCCTGAGATGACAGAAGATCCTGTNATGAACTATTTAATTTGCATTCATACAAGGCACTATAGTTACTTGTAGTGGATAAACTGAGGGATATTTAATGTTCTTTTAACAAACAATCAGCCTAGGATATCTAGACTGTATAATGTACAGTTGAATAACCCAAAAACCGTTAAAAATAAAATAAAATAATTAAGATCAGGTCTTTCGTCGATGTAAGCCCGAGAGTAATTTCATTAGCGTGCGTGGGCTAAGGAAAGCAAGCTGGATCTCGCGAGATACGTTTGGCCAAACCTGTATCCTTATCCATGCGTTGCCTACCTGATATGTCTCTCCGACTGTTGAACTTATGTATGTCTGTCTTCTCTGTTGCCAAGAATACTAATGGTTCTGTACCGGTGCTGCCTGAGTCCTGACGTTACAGATGTCTGCCAAGTCGGCCCAACATTGATTCTTAACCTCCTGAGTCCTGACGTTATAGATGTCTGCCATCTTGCCCAAATACTATGTTCTTACCCTCCTGAGTCCTGACGTTACAGATGTCTGCCATCTTGCCCAAATACTATGTTCTTACCCTCCTGAGTTCTGACGTTACAGTGAGTGCCATCTTCCCCACAAAAACTATGTTCTTGAGGACTCATTTCCTTACAGAGTTAATAGCTATAAAGAAGTCACTCAAGGGCAGAGCACAGAGGTACAGACCCAAAGTCCCAGCACGTTAGATGAGAAAGAGGCAGGAAGACACAGTTCAAAGTGCCAACCGCAGCTACATAGCAGTTAAGTCCACTCGGAGATTGACAAGAAGTCCGTCTCGACGAGTAAATAGAATAATGTGCCCTATAGAGAGTAAGAGGAGGAAGAGGAGGAAAGAAAAGAGGAATAAGGAAGAGAAGGAAGAGGAGGAGGAAGAAGGTTTAGGGGGAGGGTGAGAGAGGGGGAGAGAGGGAGAGGAGGGAGACAGGAGGAGAGGAGGGGGAGGGAGAGGGAGGGAAGTAGGGAGAGGGAGAGGGAGGGGCAGAGGAGAGAGGGAGAGGGAGAGGGAGAGGGAGAGGGAGGAGGGAGGAGAGGAGAGGAAGGGAGAGGGAGAGGGAAGAACGGAGGAGGGAGGAGGGAGGAGGGAGGAGAGGGAGGAGGGAGAGGTTGAAGGAGGGAGGAGGGAGGGGGAGAGGGGAAGAGGGGAGAGGAGAGAGGGGAGAGGGGAGAGGGGAGAGGGGGAGAGGGGAAGAGGGAGAGGGAAGAGGGAGAGGGGAGAGGGAAGAGGGAGGCGGAGGAGGCAAGGAGGAGGGGAGAAGGAGGGGAGGGGAAGGGGGAGGGGGAGGAGGGAGAAGGAGAGGGAGGAGGAGGGGGAGGAGGGAGAAGGAGAGGGAGGGGGAGGGGGGGAAGTGGTAGTGCATTCCTGTAATCCCGGCACTTGGGAGCAGCCAAGACAAGGAAATCAGGAATTCCAAGGCTACCCTGTTGGTTACATATCTAGTTCAAAGAAGCCTGTGTAGGGTTCATGTAGCTCATGAACCCCTATCTCAGAACAAAAAACAAACACAAAACAACACAAAACCCAAAGGGGCTGGAGAGATAGCTTAGCAGTTAACAGCACTTGACAAAGAGTTCTTGACAAAGAGCTGGGTTCAGTCCCCAGCACCCACGTGATGGTTCACAACCCTCTGTAACTTCAGTTTCAGGGACCCTGATGCTGTCTTCTGGCCTCCACAGTACCAGGTGTGCACGTCACACATCCATACATGAAGACAACATGTACACATAAAACAAAAATAAATAAATCTTGTGAAAAATCACTCAAAGTATGAAAATATGCTCAATTTTTTGTTTGCTATACTCAAAATGTCCCCGATCTTTTAGCATATCCGTGATTTCCATCATTACCTTACTGAATATTTTGCTTATTTATTTTTATTTATTATTTTTCTTTATGTGTATGAATGTACTGTCTGCATGTAGGTTGGTGCACCCATGTCATGCAATGCTGCGGAGGTCAGAAGAGGGTGTCAGATTCCCCTGGAACTGGAGTTAATGACAGTTCTTAGCCGCCATGTGGATGCTGGGAATCGAACCCGGGTCCTCTACAAGAACAGTTTGTGCTCTTAACCACTGAGCCATCTCTCCAGCCCCATATTTTCTTATGACTCCATTTTACTAAATAAATGATTCCCTAAAATACACGAGTATGTTAGATTTAATCCTTATACCTCATTCACAAGTATAAAGCAAAAAATTAATAGAATTAGCTATCTTTAACTTTTGGCCCAGACACCATAGTGACTATATATCTACATTATTCTGGAAATGCCAATTTTAGGTTATTTTAGGGCTGCAGCATCTAGAAGTGAAGAGAAGAAATTTTGTGAACAGCAGGGGGCAGCACCGGGTAAGCATGCAGAGAAGCGACAGCAGACTGACCTCTACACAGCAGTTTTCATCCAACAGGATATCTCCTTTCTTATCTTTCAGGTCCTCGCTCACATAGTAAGAAATTATGTTGGGTTTTAATACAAACCAGCGCTCGGTCCAATTTTTCCGTCTATGGCCTTTTTTCATCATGTAACCCTATGAGAGATTAAACATATATAAATATTCCTATTTTTACTTGTAAGAGCTAATAGTTCTTCCTCATTATCCGGTATGTGGTCCTGAGTACACAAATGTCAATGTTCTCGTCCTTGTGGATCACGGGCTGGACTTCCTGAGAGTCTGTGGAGGCCAGGAGCATGAAACCCAGTCCAAGCCACCAAATCATACAAAGATTTACATTTAATCCCAGCTATTTCAGGTGTACAAAATGCAAACTCTTGATATTAATAAATTGTACATTTCCCCCAATTCCTTTTAAGACATTTACTGAAATACAGGTAAACTGAGATGTCTGGGATTTGCATCAGAATACAGCACAGAGACACAAAATTATGCAAAGACCATTTCTTTCTTTCCTTTTTTTAATTTTTTTTTTTTTTAAAGACAGGATCTCCCTGTAGCTCTGGTTATCCTGGAACTTGTAATATAGACCAGGCTGGCCTTGAACTCGCAGAGATCTGCCTCCCTCTGCCTCCTGAGTGCTAGGATTAAAGGTGTATGCCACCATTCCCAGCGAGACCTTTTTTTTCTTTTTTTTACGTGTATGAGTGTACTGTCTGCATGTAGGTTTGTGCACCCGTGTCTTGCAAAGCCAGAGGTCAAAAGAGGGCATCGGATTCCCCTGGAACTGGAGTTAAAGACGGTTCTTAGCCGCCATGTGGGTGCTAGGAATCGAACCCAGGTCCTCTGCAAGAGCAGTCGGTGCTCTTAACCGCTGAGCCATCTCTGCAGCCCGGAGACCACTTCTTATACTTCTTTATAGCACCCAAATCTATACAAATTAAGCCTCAATGTTTACTGCCAGTTTCCATCAAGACCACAAATAAAGGAGTGAAGTAGGCAAGAACAAAGCAATTATTATCCAATATAATGAATGGTGCAAGATGTCTGAACAAGCCAGATGTGGTAGTGAATACTAATCCCAAACTCAGGAGGCAGAGGCAGACAGAGCCCTGTGAGTTCAAAGCCAACCTGGTCTACATAACGAGTTCCAGGCCAGTTGGGGTAAATTGTGGAATCATGTTTAAAAAAAAAAAAGTTTGGGGGCTGGAGAGATAGCCTAGCGGTTAAGAGCACCGACGCTCTTGCAGAGGACCCACCCGGGTTCGATACCACCAGCACCCACATGGCGGCTAAGAACCGTCGGTAACGCAATTTTCCAGGAGAACTCCAGTTCCAGGGGAAGCCAAAGACCCTCTTCGTGACCTCCGCATTGCACGATTGCACAAAACATGGGTGCACAGACCTGATGCAGACAGTACAGTATCATACAACAAATAGAAAGGTAAAGTAATAACGTAATAAAAAAAATTGGTTGTAATTAAGTGTGAAACTCATGAAAAAAGATATTATATATGTAGAATTATATGTGATTCTAATTTGACAAGCAGGAAGGCATCTCATCATATATAGATGTTTGTGCTAAGAGAAAAGAAACCAAACCGTTTTAGTCCATGAGGACAAATGCCCCCCCAACTGTTGTATGTTTTCACAGTTAAAATATTTTAATTCTTGTAAAAAATAATATAGATAAACTGTGCACCACAGTCTAATAATGTAGACACACGATCCGCCCCAGACAAATAAAATTTTTCACACTCAGAGATGCTTCCTGTGAGGGATGTATTGCAGCATCTTTCAGGACCATTCTACTACATCATATCACTCATAGCAGACCATTGCAAAATGCCCACCATTCTGTGGCCTGTGGCTTCTACTGAACAGGGCTATCTTCTACCAGGGCTATCTTTCATGGATGTACATATGAGGTGAGGGTACGTTTGAAAAACATGAACGTGATTAGAGTCCCATTCAAAATGGCAATTCCTGGGCTGAAGAAAAATGGCTCAGAACACCACCTGTGGTTAGATGATCTATTAGGAGATCTAACCACTATGACTGTGGTCCTTGTGATGCGGGCAAAACAACCATAACACGTTTGTTTTTTTTTGTTATTGTTTTGTGTTTTGTTTTATTATTTTATTTTATTTGTTATGTGTATGGAATTTTATGAATGTACTGCATTCTGCATGCGTCTGTGCACCCAGTGTCGTTTGCATGCATCGTCTGGCGGAGTTCAGAAGGAAGTGGGTTTTGGATTTTTTTTCCCCCTGGTGAAGCTGGAAGTTCTCCTGGAATTGGGAGTTCAGTGACGGTTCTCAGCCAACATGTGGGTGCCAGGGAAATCGAAACTCCGGGCTCTCTTGAAGAACAGCCAGAAGATACTGCTGACGCCACTACGCTACCATCTCTCCAGCCCCCAAAAAAATAAACGTTTTTAAAAAAATAGTATTCAATTCTTTTTTTAATTTTATTTCTTATTTTGGAACTGTTTGTATACGCATACGTGTGTTGCAGGTGCCCACAGAGACAGAAGTGTCCGGTTCCTGGGAGCTAGGTTACAGGTCACCTGGAACCAAGTGTAGGTGCTAGGATGCAAACTTGGGTCCCACCTGCAGTCCCTCATCTTCCCCCCGTCCTCGTTCTTGCGCGGTGTGTTAGGCAGATCATATTCTTACTTTTACAGTGTTACACAGGTCCTGGGTGCAGCTTACCATAATGCGATAGTTACTTATTACCACGAATATAAATATATTTTTAATAAAAGAAAAGAATGTACTTTGTCTACAATTTGTTTGAAGTGTGCAGCTCTAGATGATTCCTTTGAGAAGTTACTGGAGGCCTAGAGGAGAAGACGGACTTGCAGTGATAGCGGTTACCCCAAGTCATAATGAATTATCCTTCTAGCCGCTAATTTGGCTTGCTAAGAGCTTCTGACCTGTAACTAGCCTCCCAAGGGGAAAAAAATCCGGTGATTAGACCAGGTAATTCCGTGGTCCTCTGTTGGGCTTCCTATAAAACACATAGTGCACACACGTATGCGTAAATTTACAGCAGTTTCAATAAATATTTTTCAAATAAAAGTAGAAATAAAATCTTAAAATAAACAGACAAAAGGTAAATTTGATAAGTAAAGTGCATCCGACCCCATGCTTGGTTGCAACACGCTTTGAAAAAAAAATCCGTGTGTAATGGGGGAGAGGCGTTAGGAAGATGAGATTGGATGATGGCCAATGGAGGGCCACTAACTGGAGTTACAGATAGCGGGGTTAAGAGGACGGCCTGCCCGCCGACACTTAGACCTCTTACAGAAGGAGACTTGGGTGCGCCTCCGGGCGCGGTTATTCCCTGAAATCCCCCCAAGGTCCTCCTGGAGGCAAGAGTACGCGTCACAATGTTGGTGGCCTCCTTGAGTAAAATCACTGCAGACGATCCTTGCGTCACAACCAGTCTCCACATATCCAAGTCACTTCTCCTTAGAAAAGACTCTCTCCCACAGTAAAATCGCCAGAGGGACACGAGATACTATAGCCTCAAAATGTAGAAAGCACCTTGTTTTAAAGCAGGTGTGCTTGTTGTGCTGAGACACGTCTCCCTGCGCGGAAAGTTGGGCACCAACGGCAGCGGTCAACGGGTGCCAACGAGAGCTTTGTTGCATGCAGACAGGTACATCACTTTACCGCACCCATATGCAGAAATAACTAAATTAATATAAACAAAACAAACAAAACGAAAACAAAACAAAAGTTGAGTATAAGGTGACTTGTGGATTTAGCACCAGAATTAGCGCAAGGAAGTGTTAGCCTAAGTCAGAGTTGTTTTGAATTCATCTCTAGAGGAAAAGGAAATCACATGATATACAAAAGTCCACATCCAGGGTGGTGCTGAGCGCATTTCTGTCGGGAGCCATGGACAAGTTGCCACTTTTATGAATGGGAACTCTAACCTCACAGGTTCACATGTTTATTTCCAAACGTACCCTTCCAAGCCATCAGGTATGGCTACGAAGAGTCCAATGAAGAAAAGAGGATGAGGCCAGCTGGAGGTGAGGAGAGTGGAAGCCCGTGGGTTAGGGAAGTAGAGAGGGAGGGAGAGGCCGCAGGGACGCGAAAGGGATTCTGATTTCAAACATTCCAACAAGAATTGTGAAGGATGCCAGTTGTATATATCCATGTGATCACTTTAGTCATCTCGCTACCTGCTTGATCACACTATCTAATTGAATTAAGTTCATCTAAGGTACTTCAAATTAATTCTCATTAAAAGAGCAACTTGGTTGCCGTGGTGGCCAGAAATTCACGAATGCCTTTTGTCTTGACTCCAACTGTCATTTTATAATCCCAATTAAGTTCTAATTCCAACGCTTCCAGAACGGACAGAAAAAGGTCCAACCTGCTACTCTGGGAATAGCTTGGTCATCGTATTGTATATTTTATATTGTTTTTTCCTACTGAAAGGTCGGTTTTCTTACTTATTAGACTTTGTGTCTATGTTCGTTTTTTATATTTTGGCTTTTTTACAAAAATTAACAACCAATATATTACCCTTCTGGATCAAACATACCATACCAGTTGGCATTTGTCCCTCAATTTAGCCTGTTATATGTATATAGTTATTTTTGCCAAAACATCTTTTAGCGCTTGGTATTAACTGATGCTTATCTGTAGGTGGTCCTGAAGTATTCTGGTTTCTTATGATTGATTTAATCTTATAATTTTAGATAATTTTATTTTTACTATTCTATTTGGTGTGTATCGATTGAGATAATGACTTTCCTTACTTTTCAAATGGAAGGGTTTTGCTCACAAGAACCAGTGTCCTAATTACCAAACAATGTTGATTTTTTGTAATGTGTGTGTATTGTATATTCTAATTTAGGCTAGGTTATGTTGACAGTAAGATAGAGGATACATATGATGATAAACTTATGGTGGCAAAGGCAGGTCTGTGCACGCCATGTTTGATGCTCAGTGCCTCGGCCGGAGGTCAGAAGAACGGCTCTGGGATTCCCCCTGAACTTGGGTTCGTACAGCTGAAATTGGAGTTAACAGGCAACCGGGTTCTGTAGAGACACTCGTCCTACGCCACACTTGGGGTGAGGGTGGATGCTCAGTCGGTCTCCATCGAATAGCTCGGTCCTACCTGACATAAGAGCGTAACTCTGGTAGGCTGAACATTAAACCGCTATTGGGGTGGGGTGTCCTTGTTTGAAGACCCTATCAATCTCCTCAGCCCCCAATGCTGACTAGTTTCTTAGCTTGGTCTCTTGTGTTATTACATACACAGTAGTGTTTTCAGCACGCATGATTTACCTCTCAGACTCGAGGACGTGAGAGACATCCGTTATGTGCTAGGCCACAACATTGCTTGTTGCTGGCCGTTCTTCTGACTGCTGATTAAAGAGAGAATGTAACATCACACCACACTAGCCTTTTATTAGGGCTCTTTGAGAGGGTTCGTGCCCGATCTGTTCCTGCCTGTCCACTTGGTGTTGCTGGTAAAGTTAGTATTTACACAGGTACCACTGCATGCAAATGCCTTGAATGAGGAGCCAGAGAGGGCATCGGATCCGGCTCTGAAACTGGGAATTATTTTGAATACCACAGAGAGTATTACGATTGTCAAGCATTCCGCATTTGGCGGGCCGGCGCAAAATGCGACCCACAATGGAACCTGGGTTCCTTTGCAGAGAGGGCAGCAATGACTCTTTAATTCAATCTAATCTAGTACTTAACTTTTGGGATCACTATTATATTTGTTAGCCATTAGAGTGACTTTGGCGGGTCCTGAGCTGGTTATTTATACTCTCTCCATTGAGATAAATATGATATAGGAAAGTTAGGTTCTTGGCCCGGGAATTGGAAACGGTGGAGGGATTAGACATTTGTCGAACTATTCATATTTTTGTTAAAATCCGCACGGAACTTCGCATTGGGTGGGAGACCAGATGCAATAGCAGGGTCTCTGTAAGTATGCAAGGCAAAGCCCTGAGTCTAAACATTAGAATAGTTCCATGCCACAGCCTGGAGGAGAATACAGGATGGAGCCCTGTCTCAAAATAAGCAACCCAGGAGAGTGTGACCGCCTAAATTAGGACTAAATCGAGTCAAAATCGGGAGTACAAGTTATCATGCGGGCGCTCATAATTACACGATATAATGTTACTAAAGTGAAGAGGACTGGCTCTTCCCTTTTTTTGTGTTAAGGGTATTGAGAATTTATGGTGTAGAGTTTCTCTCGTTAGTGTGTAGAATAAAAATATCCGCTAAGCCAACTTGTTGATGCAACCAGTTTGTTGCAGGACGCCGTGTACAGTGGGGCAAACTGCCCTCTTTGCGGAGGTCAGAACAGAGGTCTCGGATTCCCTTCCACAGTTGGTATTTACTGGAAGATACTCCTGGGAAACGTAGGAGCTTCTCCAGGATTGCGCGTTTCTTGGTCCGCGCATGTGGGCGCTGCGCGCGCATTCCGACTTTTACCCTCGCGGGCTTTGCGAGGAGGAGCCAGAGGATCCGACGGGGGTGGCGAACGCCTAACAACCTACTTTGTAAACGGGCGAGCCTAGGGAAGCTCCAAATTACCTCTCCACCAGCCGCGTAAATCAAAGATATCTATATATTCTGAATAAAAGCACAATAACACAAATCAAATAGCGCCATGAATTACCACCTGGAGCCGCAAGACTTGTGGGAAAATAGATTGGGGTTGGGGAGCTGGGAGGATGGGGCTTAGAGTGGTTCAAGAAGCCCCGAACCTGCTCTGCAGAGGACCCGAGTTCTCGATCACCAGCCTAATACACATGGTGGGCTGCAGACCAACGCGCTCACCTCAAACTCTTCACTCCAGGAAAGAACCTAGCCAGTCCAGGGAAATCCGGGGACACAGCCACGGGATTGACGTGACCCCAACAGCATTGCGACCGCACAACGGAGTACTAAACTGACCCTCGCATAATGCAGGACACGGATGATTATTCTATACGAGTACACCACTAACGAAGGGACCCTGGGTGGTATAAAAAAAAATAAATAATTTTTTAGAAAAAAAATAGTGGATGATTACAGATACACATATTCAAGGGTTAAAAATACATAGTAGGCCATTCAACAGTGCACGAGAAGATTTCAGAGCATGTTAAGGAAGCAACGGATGAATCGCCTGGGGTCAATTTGAGATGAGCAACAAAAGAACAGACAATAAATTAAAATCCTAGTGTATCACAAAAAGGAAACACGAGGGAGAGAACAGATGACAGGCGGAAATCGATTAAGTGGGTCTGTAGTTGCGACAGCGACACAGCCTAGGTCTTTAGCAGAGTGGATTGTCCTAGGACAGTTGGGCGCTGCTAATGCAGAGGACTCTGTCTCAAACCAATAGAGACGCAAATAAAAGAAAAAGCACCTGAGAGAAAGAAAGAAGACTCACAAGACTGACGGTAGACTCTGGTTTCCTCAAGATCATTACAAGGGATCCATAGAGGGGTCTTACAAGCAGACCCATCTTACAGTACCTAGTAGTCTAATAGAGGGGCTAAAGGGCGTAGGTGGTCCGCACGCCTTTAAATAAAGGAACCCTAGGGGGAAAGTGCTACGTCTGAGAGAGGCAGGAGGCCCAGAGGACGGATTCTTTTGTGATGATGTCTTTAATAATGGCACAAGTCCCTGAAGATCTGACAAGGGGATTTTGGGTGCAGATTTTGTTCTAGGACAGCTGGGGCTTTGGTACACCTGGGAAAACTTAGACCATGAGGATTAGAGATGTAAAATGCTTGGTGTTGGATTTGGGTAGGCTTGAGGGACTAGGGGGGCCTCTGTCTCAAAACTTGTACCAAATAAAAAAAAAAAAAAAAAAACAAAAAAACAGTACNAGTCCATTGTTTTAACAGTGTGATCTGCTGGGGAGGAGCACAAATGTCTCTTTAAAATGTCTTCATTCCTGGGGCTGGAGAGATAGCCTAGCGGTTAAGAGCACCTACGCTCTTGCAGAGCACCCGGGTTCGATCCCCAGCACCCACATGGCGGCTAAGAACCGTCTGTAACTCCAATTCCAGGAGAACTCCAGTTCCAGGGGAATCCAAGACCCTCTTCTGACCTCCGCGGCATTGCACAACATGGGTGCACAGACCTGCATGCAGACAGTACATTCATACACATACAAAAATAAATAAATAAATAAATAATTAAAAAAAATTTTTTTAAAGTTTGAAAAACTCATTAAAAAAATATATATGTAGAATATATGTAGATTCTATTTGACAAGCAGGAAGCATCTCATCATATATAAGATGTTTTGTGCTAAGAAAACAAAAAGTTTAATGAGACAAATGCAACTGTTGTATGTTTTCAAAGTAAATATTTTAATTTTGTAAAAAATAATATAAAACTATGCACAAAGTCTAATAATGTAGAAAACGACTCAGAAGAAAATAAAATTTTCTCACACTCAGAGATGATTCCTGGGAATGTATTGAGCATCTTTCCAGACATCTCTACATACATCATATACCATAGCAGAAATTGCAAAATGCCCACCATTCTGTGGCCTGTGGCTTCTACTGAACAGGGCTATCTTCTACCAGGGCTATCTTTCATGGATGTACATATGAGGTGAGGGTACGTTTGAAAAACATGAAACTGTGATTAGAGTCCATTCAAAAATGGCAACTTCTGGGCTGAAGAAATGGCTCAGCACCACCTGTGGTTAGATCTCTCTAGGAGATCTAACACTCTGCTGGCCTCTGTGCATTCGGGGCAAACACACATACACACGTTTTTTTTGTTTTGTTTTGTTTTGTTTTGTTTTATTAATTTTATTTATTTCTGTATGTGTATGAATGTACTGTCTGCATGCAAGTCTGTGCACCCGTGTCGTGCAACGCTGCGGAGTTCAGAAGAGGGTTTTGGATTCCCCTGGAACTGGAGTTCTCCTGGAATTGGAGTTTCAGACGGTTCTCAGCCAACATGTGGGTGCTGGGGATCGAACCCGGGTCCTCTGTAAGAGTGGTCGGCGCTCCTAACCGCTAGGCCATCTCTCCAGCCCCCATACACACGTTTTTAAAATATGGTGACTATCAATTCTTTTTTTAATTTTATTCTTATTTTGAACTGTGTATACGCATACGTGTGTGCAGGTGCCCACAGAGACCAGAGGTATCCGGTTCCCCTGGAGCTAGTTACAGGTCACTGTGAACCAATGTAGGTGCTAGGAATCAAACTTGGGTCCACTGCAGTCCTCTCTCTGGCCTCAGTAACTTCTCAAATATTAACTGCACTTCAAAATTGTACCAGTAATTCTTCTATAAAAATATATTATTTTTATTTTGTGTATAAGTATACTATCAGCATGTATGTAAGTGCACCCATGCTGGGCAACACCTGTGAAGGTTAGAAGATGAGATTGGATTCCCTGGAACTGGAGTTACAGATGACTGTTAGCCACCAGATGGGTGCTCGGAACCAAACCCAGGTCCTCTGCAAGAGTAGTCAGTGCTCTTAATCACTGAGACATCTCTCCAGCCTCCATAACCAGTAATTCTTTAAAATCACAACGCTAGGGCGAGATACATAGCTAAATGTAGAGCACTTGTTTAGTGTGCTGGTCCAGTCCTCAGTGCACAGCAGGGTGCAGGTGACTTCTGAAAGCCCAATAAAAGACTGGGAAAATAGGAAACATTATTTTTATTCTAAAATCGATTAAGAAGTATCGGTGACTTAAACCACCTACACAGGAAGGGAGGGAGGGAGGGAGGGAGGGAGGGAGGGAGGAAGGGAATGNCCAGCAGTCCTCACCCTCCCTTCAGCAGTCCTCACCCTCCCTTCAGCAGTCCTCACCCTCCCTTCAGCAGTCCTCACTCTCCCTCCAGCAGTTCTCACACTCCAGCAGTCCTCACCCTCCCTCCAGCAGTGCTCACCTCTCTCCAGCAGTCCTCACCCTCCCTCCAGCAGTCCTCACCCTCCCTCCAGCAGTCCTCACCCTCCCTCCAGCAGTCCTCACCCTCCCTCTAACAATCCTCATACTCCAGCTCCTCTTCATATGACAAGATTTTGTTTGCTCAGCTCTCAAAGCGGCCTCCCAGGGTCATCCCGAACCTTCCTAAAGGTGCCCCTCAAGCCTTGGGAGCTGTCATCAGCCCCCTGCACCCATATCTCAGCACTCTCAGCTACTGCACAGTTTTCTGTTGACTTCTAGCACAATCATAAACTTACATAACTGAATAGCTTAAGGACCTTTGATTCATTATGCTGAGCCAGAGAGACTCGCTGCCCAGTGTTCAATCAAACCAAGTAAGTCATATGCTCTGTAAATCCCCAGTGGCTTGCATCAATTCTAAGACCTCATTCAGTTTCAGGAAGCAACCCACTTCCTCCTTCCAAGAAAGTTTCACCAAAAATAACAAAGAATGAACTTTCAAGCCAAATGCGATCTTTATGGCATTTGACTTAAAAAGTATTTGGTCAAGCATTCTCTCTGTCATTACTGAAGAGGGCAAGCCAAGTTTTATTTCAGTCTCTTTAAAACTAATTTCAAGTTTGAGTTTTCTCAGCAGCAAGGTACTTCTTCCAAGTATGTCTACAACAGACACTTCCTGTTCTCTTCTTGGTTCTGTGGGAAGGGAATACTAAGTAAAAACTAAATTTTATAGGCACACACTTCCAGGAATATCACCAGAAGAAAACTGCAGAACCAACTCAAAGGAGGCTCACTATTCCTGTGTCTGTGCAATAGAAACATCTCAGCTTCACCATGTAATTTAAGTGTTTAACATTCCTGACATTCTAGGTAATGGAAAGCTAAATCAAATGCAAACTTTTTTCAAAGGTAATTTTTTACTGAAGTTTTGTGCATTTCACACAACGTTTCTTAATCAACTCTAGACCCGTTCCCCTTCCCTGCCCCCCCACCAGAGCTCATGCGTTCTGCCGTACATGTCTTTCATCTTCCTCTCAGTCTTTTCTAAAATTTTCGATGAAGAAGTTTACTGTTTTGGGCAGAAGTTTAGTGTTTCCATCAGTTCTTTGACCTAGTCTTTTTGTTGTTGTTGTTGTTGTTGTTGTTGTTCCTTCCAATTTGTATCACTCCAAAATATGCACACATATATCAAATTATGACATCATAGGTTTTAGCATCTTCAGCTTATGATTTCTTTTTTTTTTTTATTAGGTTGAAAGATGTCATGTTTTCCTTAAGGAATTGTTTCAAAGCTCCTCCTTGGCAAGCCCAAACAACCATCAATCCTGCCCTTGTCGATCTTCTAATGTCTTCTTCAATCTCTTTCTTCCATGGTTTAGAATTTTTGTTGTAGAGATCTTTGGTGTCTTTGGTTATGTTTGTTCCTAGTTATTTTGTTTTTGAGGTATTGTGAATGGGAAGGTCTCCTTGTATTCCTTCTTCAGGTGCTTGTTGTTGGTGTAAAGAAATGTTACTGATTTTTCTAGGTTAATTTTGTATCCTGCAACTTTACTGAAACTCTTAATCATTTCTAGGAGTTTTCTGATGGAGATTTTAGCATCCCTTAGGTAAACTATCATATCGTCTGCAAAAAGGGATAGCTTGACTTCCTCTTTTCCAATTAGTCCCCTTTTAATTTCCTTTTCTTGCCTTATTGCCCTAGCAAGTGTTTCAAGCACTATATTGAAGAGGAATGACAACAGGGGGCAGCCTTGCCGAGTTCCTACCTTCAAGGAGAATGCTTCTTACTTCTCCATTTAGGATGATGTTGGCTGTGGGTTTCTTGGATATGGCTTTGATTACACTGAGGAATGATCCCTCCAGTCCAGTTCCCTCTAAGACTTTAAGCATGAAAGGAATGCTGAATTTTGTTGAAGGCTTTTTCTGCATCAATTGAGATTGATCATGTGGTTTTTGTCTTTCAGTCCATTTATGTGTTTTATGATATTTACTGATTTTTGTATGAACCATCCCTGCATCTCTGGCATGAATCCAACTTGGTCATGATGGATGATCTTTTTGATGTGCATCTGTATGGGGTTTGCAAGTATTTTGTTGAGAATTTTTGCATCTGTGTTCATTATTGAGATGGGTCTATAGTTCTCTTTTTTGGTTGTATCTTTGCCTGGTTTTGGTATTAAGAGTGATGCTGGCTTCATAAAAGGAATTTGGGAGATTTCCCTCTGCTTGTATCCTTCTGAACAATTTGAGTAATAATGGTTGTAAGTCTTCTTTAAATGTTTTATAGAATTCTACTGTGAAACCATCTGGACCTGGGCTTTTTTTAGTTGGGAGGTTTCTTATTACATTTTCGATTCCTTCATATATTATGGGTCTGTTTAAGTTATCGATCTCTTCTTGGTTAATCTTTGGTGATTCCCAGTATTTCAGACGTTCATCCATTTCTCTTAGGTTCTCAAACTTAGTATAGGTTTTTGAAGTATTTCCACATGATTGGATCTTTTCATTGTCTGTTGTGATATTTTCCCTTTCATAACAAATTCTACTGCTTTGGAGTTGCTCTTTTTTTCTTTTGGTTAACTGGGCTAGAGGTCTGCTTATCTTGTTTATTCTTTCAAAGAAACAACTTTTGGACTCATTGATTTTTTTTTTTTTTGTATTGTTTTCTTTGTTTCTATTTCATTGATTTCTGCTCTGATTCTTCCTGTCTGTGTGTTTAGGGTTCATTTGTTGTTGACTCTCAAGTATTTTTAGCTACAGTGTTAGAGCATTTATTTGTGCTCTTTCTGTTTTTCTAATGTAGACACCCAGAGCTATAAACTTCCCTCTTAGGACTGCTTTTAAAGTATCCCATAGGTTTTGTTGTGTTGTATTGTCATTTTCGTTTAGTTCCAGGAATGCTTTTATTTATTTCTTCCTTGACCCATTCATTATTCCGGAGTGTGTTGTTTAGTATCCATGTGTTCTTGTAGATAGTAGGGCTTATCCTGGTGTTGATATTGAGCTTTACTGCACTGTGGTAGAATAATTATTTCAATCTTTTTAGATTTGTTGGGGTTTTTCCTGTGTCCCAGTATGTGTTTGATTTTGGAGAATGTTCTGTGGGGTGCTGAGTAGAAAGTGTATTCTCTGGTGTTTGGGTGGAATATTTGGTAGATGTCTCTGAGGTCCATTTGGTGTATAGCATCTTTCAGTTCAGATGTCTCTGTTTATTCTTTATCTGGTTGACCTGTCCAAAGGGCTCAGTGGGGTACTGAAGTCCCCCTATTATGAGTGTGCTGGGGTTAATCTGTGCCTTGAGGTCCTGGAGAATTGTCTTTATAAAATTCTGTGCACCAGAGTTTGGTGCATATATATTCATGACTGTGAAATCTTCATGGTTAATCATTCCTTTGATAAACATGTAACGGCCTTCTTTGTCAATTCTGATTACTTTTACTTTGAAGTCTATTTTGTCTGAGATTAAAATAGTACTCTTGCCAGGTGCGGTGGGCCCACGTCTTTAATCCTAGCACTGGGGAGGCAGAGGCAGGCAGATCTTTGTGAGTTCAAGGCCATCCTGGTCTACAGAGTGAGTTCCAGGACAGCTGGGGCTACAGAGAGACCCTGTCTCAAATAGCCAAAAAAAAAAGCAACTCCTGCTTGCACTTCTTGGTACCATTTGCTTAGAATATTTTTTTTTCCTCCTTTCACCTAAGTTGGTGCCTATCCTTGAGAGTGAGATGGGTTTCTTGTAGACAGCATATAGATGGATTTTGTTTCCTGATCCATTCTCTCAGTCTATGTCTTTTGATTGGGGAGTTTAGTCCATTAATATTTAAGGTTCTAATTGAAAGATATGTGTTGCTTTCTTTCACCTTATCTATTTGCATTTTTGGTCTAGGTTTCTACTTCTGCGGTTATGCTTTTATTAATTTCTCTTTCTAGGTGCCTGGGGATAGTTGTTCCTCTCCTCTGTCCTTTGAATTGCTTCAAGTATTCTCTGAAGGGTTAGCTTTCCAGACATGTATTCTTTTTTTTTTTTTTAATATGTATGAGTGTACTGTCTGCATGTACATTGATGCACCCATGTTGTGCAATGCCACGGAGGTCAGAAGAGGGCATCAGATTCCCCTGGAACTGGAGTTAAAGACGGTTCTTAGCTGCCATGTGGGTGCTGGGAATCGAACTCAGGTTCTCTGCAAGAGCAGTAGGTGCTCTTAACCGCTGAGCCATCTCTCCAGCTCCCTGGACATGTATTCTATCATCTTGTTAATGTCACGGAAGATTTTTCTCTCTCCTTCAACTAGAATGATATTTTTTCTGGGTATAGTAACCTGGGTTCACAGCCATAGTTCTCTAGCATTGGGAGTCCTTTGGTCCAAGTTCTTCTGGCTTTCTTAGTTTGCACTGAGAAGTCAGCTGTAATCCTGATGGTTTCCCCTTATATGTAACTTGCTGCTTTTCTCTTGTGGCTTTCAGAATTTTGTCTTTGTTTTTGGTGTCTAGCATTTTAACTATAATATGGTATGGGGAGCTTCTTTTCTGATATTGTCTATTTGGAATTGTATGTGCTTCTTTTATTTATATGGGTTTGTCTATTTTTAGTTTGGGGAAATTTTTATCTATTATTCTGTTGAAGATCTGATCAATAACATTCTCTTGGGATTCTTCTCCTTCCTCTATTCCTATGATGCAGAGGTTTGATCTTTTCATAGTGTCCCACATTTCCTGGTTGTTCCACTCTTGTGTATTTTTAAATTTTTCATAATCTTTACTTGAACTTTTTAGTTGTTCTGTGTTATCTTCCAGGTCTGATATTCTTTTTTTCTGCTTCCTCCATTCTACTTCTGAAGCTTTTTCCCATCCTTTCCTCTTAACTGGATGAGTGTTTGATTTCCTTTTTCATTTTATCCTGTGATTTCTTTAGTATTTCCACTTCCTTTGGAGCTTCTCAATCTCATCCTGTAGTTCTTCCTTCGCTTTTTTACTTTTTTATTTCAGCGTGGGATCTTTTCAGTGTTTCCACTTCCTTCTGGAGTTTGTCATTCTCTCCCTCCAGTTCTTTCTGGGGTTTGTCATTCTCTCCCTTTAGCTCTTTCCGAAGTTTGTCATTCTCTCCTTCTAGGTCCTTCCTGAGTTTTCCATTCTGTCTCCTTAGTTCTCTGATTTGTACTTTACATTATTTTGAATATGTCTACAATTGTTCTTCTAAGATCTGTATCCTGGGTTACATCTAGGGAGATCTCATTGTAGGAATCTTCTATAGGGTTGGTAGAGTTAGGTGTGGAATTATTCTGCACTTTTCCCACATTGTTCTTTTGTTATGTTTTTGGCATGTGGTTTTGTTTTTGTTTGCATTCTGATGTGAATCTCAAATGTTTCTTCGCTGTGTTGAAAGCTTGCTTTGCTTGCTTCCTTCAAATGCCTTCATTGTTTTCTCCTTGTTTATGGAGTGTTGACTTGTCTAGGTTTCAGGCTTTCAATTTTGGTTATATATTGGACATCACTCTTCCCTTTCTGTTCTGAAGGTTCTCCAAAAATCAGGTAACAACCGGGTTGGTACCCTGCTGAGCACTGTGTTCACTCTGCTTCCTGCCGGCCAGTTCCTCTAGGTTGTTTGTGAGGCTTGGTGTTGCAAGGATTGGAATTGTGTCAGGTTCACTGTTTCATTTATTGCCTCGTGCCCCAGAATTACTACTGTGGTCCCACTTGGACACTCCCTCCGCAATTCCAGTTGGGGGTGGGAGGGAGCGAGATGCTCATACTTTGTGCTCCAAGTGGCCTGGTGAAATCCCCTGATCTGATCTCTATGCACTGGAGTCCCCCCAGTGGCAACAGACCCACCTTTATACCAGCTAGCTGGGCAACTCCACCCCTACAGGCACACAAGCCGATGATCCAATTATCCAATAATCCACCTAGCTAAAGCGCCTGGCCCCTACCTGTGCTCCAGATGGTCTGGCAAATTTATTATTACCACTTACATTATTCACACAACTGTTGCTTCTTACATGGTATTAGCTGTAGAGAAAACACTCTTTTCTTTCCTCCTTTTTTTTTATGGGGGGGCTGTTTAATTGTTTCTTGTTGGGTTTTGTTTTTATTTTTGTTTTTTTTTTTTGAGACAGGGTCTCCTGTAGCCTCAGCTGGCCTGATCACTATGTAGATCAGGCTAGCCTTGATCTCACAGAAGTTTGCCTGTCTCTGCCTCCCAAATGCTGGGATTAAAGACATGTGCCACTATGCCTGGCCAAAAATCTTTCTTAAAAAAATTGCACTTGGGCTGGGTGTGGTGGCACACGCCTTGCCTCAAAAACAAAACAAGAGGCTGCAGAGATGCTCAACACTTAGGGACACTGGCTGCTCTTGCAGAGGACCTGGGTTCAGCTCCTAGCACATACATGGTGGTCTACAGATGGCTTTAACTCCAGTTTCAGGGGGCACTGCATACACATGGTACACCTACATACATGTAGGTGAACATGTATACACATAAAATAATTTTTTTTTGTCTTGTCTTTTCAAGACAGGGTCTCCCTGTAGCCCCAGCTGTCCTGGAACTTGCTCTGTAGACCAGACTGGCCTTGAACTCACAAAGATCCGCCTACCTCTGCCTCCCAAGTGCTAGGATTAAAGGGATGCACCACCACACCCGGCTCATAAAGTAATTTTTTAAAAATTTAAAAATAAGACCAAAAAAAGCCCAAACAACAAAAAACACTTGACTTAAAAAATGCAAATGATCCTAATGATAGGCAGACTACTAGAAATAAAAAACTTAGCCTGTGTATAGTATCACCCACATTTAATCCCAGCACTTGAGAGGCAGAGGCAGAGGCAGGTGGATCTCTGTGAGTTTGAAGCCAGCCTAATTTACATAGTGAGTTCTAGATATAAAAATAAATAAATAAAATAAAATTTTGTATAAGACTTTGAAAACACTGACAAGATTACAAGTTAAATCCAGTATATACACTCAACAAAGACATTGCATTTCAAAGTTTGTTTGTTTTTTTTATATCTGTTGGGATGGAGAGATGTCTCGGGAGGAAAGCACTTGCATTACTCTTGCAAAGACCCAAGTTCAGTTCCCAGCACCCACATCAGGCAGCTCACAACTGCCTGTAACTCTAGTTCCAGGGGATCTGATGCCTTCTTCTGCTCTCCATGGGTACTGTATGTGAATGCACAAACCACACACAGACACACACATACATATATATTTAAAAATAAGATGAAAAGTCTTTCTAAAAAGTACATCTGTTTTCACATTATATTTTATTAGAATCTTCAAATCTAAACATTTCAAATATGGTTTTTCTCAATGCTATTAAGTTATTTAGAAAGGAAGCAATATTTAATAGGATGAATTTTCCACAACACAATGTGACCTTGAATTTGCAGTGCTTGTTAGAAGGCAGGTGACATACTAAAGCTCAGTAAACCCAAGTCCATGGGTTAAACCTCATGAGGCTGGTTCAGCAGCCAAAGTAATTTCACATTAATCTGCTCAAATGACCTTTTCTTTCCCCCATAGGAATATTCCTGACCCCAGAGAAATAATCTACGCCTAACTCTATTTCTGCTTCTTTTGTTGTTGTCTGAAACAGGTCTCGATGTGTAACCCAGGTTGGCCTCAATCTCCTGATCCTCCTGCCTCTACCTTCCAAGCTAATTCTACCGCCTGCCCTGTACTACCAACCACACGCGGATAATTCTACCACTAAGGAGAGATGCTGAGTCCAAACAATACAGACAAGCTCCATTGTCTACCAATTCTGACAGTCAAAGAGAGACTATTCTCTTCCCAAATGGTATTAACTTGGTTTTGAGAGGACAGAACATTGGTGTCAACCTGCAAAGATAAATAAGCAAACGGGTGCACGAGCTAGGTGTCAGGCTCTGCACTGCAGGAAAGACAGCTTTGTGGGATGCATCAAAGCTAAACAGGTCCTCTTGTCTCTGGATCTTCAGGAAGCTGATGGCTCCCTTCACAGGGGTGGCTCAGCAAACTCCCTGTCAAGAAAGCACTTGCTGGGCGTGGTGGCACACATCTTGAATCCCAGCACTCAGGAGGCAGAGGCAAGTGGATTTCTGTGAGTTCAAGGCTAAATTGGTATACAGAGCAAGCCCAGCCAGGGCTGTACAGTGAGACCCTGTCTCAAAACAAAACAAACAGAGGACCCAGGTTCATTCAGTTCCGTAGCCAAGTACGGTGGTGCATCCCTTGAATGCCAGCACTTTGGAGGTCTGATTCTGAAATCAGGACAGAGTTGCCTCCAAGTCCACTATGGATATTTTAGTAACTGAAAAAGCCAAAATGTCAAGGCTATAAGACCTACCCCACCTCCAGTTCCAATAAACACAAACAAATTTGGAATTCTAAGTGTAACCACAAAATAAAACCATATTGAAAAATCTTATGTGCATAGCTCTGAGCAGCAGCTGAGTTTTAAAAAATGCTATTCAACTTTTATTAACACCTATCATTATTCCAGTCCCTTCTGTCTATCAAGCTAGAGGATTCTCTAGAATTTTATCCTATTTTTTCCCTTTTAACAGTCATACACAATTGATACATATGCCATTACCATATTTAACACTAAGAAACTGTTTGCTCCCACCAGGAAGAAACTACCCAATCATGGAATTGGCGCTTTACCAACGCCTGGCTGGAGGTCAGCGCTCCGGGGTCTCCTCTTATCTCACATCATGTTCAGTTTGGCTTCCTTCACTCACCTCCTCCTCCTGCTAGAGAAACAGCCCCAAGGTGTCCTTGGCTCTCATGCCAACCGCTACCGTCTTTCTCCCTGCCCTAGCCATCCCTGTGGCTCTCTTGCCTCTTACTCTCCACTCGTTACAGGACAGCTCCACGAGGATATTCCAGCTTCAGTACCAAACATGCCATACCCATGCATGCACCCATCATGCACGCAATTTTTTCACTGTCATTCATTCACTAACAACATGCATTTAGTGAGCATTTATCATAGGTTCATGCACTGTTAAATGCTTCACACATCAACTTTTTCAGATCTTACAAAAGTGCACTGTAGAAAACAGTGGAAGTTGGACAGATGGCTCTGAAATTAAGTGTACTTGCTTACTCTTGCAAAGGACCCAGGTTCAGTTCCCAGGACCCACCACATGGCCACTAACAACCAACCACCGTAACTCCAGTTCCAAGGGATCTAACACCCTCTTCTGGCCTCTGTGCATACACACACACACACACACACACACACACACACACACACACACACACATATATATATATATATACATATATATATATATATATATATATCCATAAAACAGCCTTGAAAACAATACTCTAGATCCTGTGTTTCCCACAGAGAATCAGCCAGTTCTTTCACAAGGAGACTGAAAGTTGTGTGTGTGTTTGTGTGTGTGTGTGTGTGTGTGTGTGTGTCAAGTAAAATACTCATACACATGAAATAAAAATAAAGAAAATAACTATCTCTATTTTACAGATGGGGAGACCCGACTGTAGGATTAATTTATCACTGCAAATAAGTGGTAGTTGGGTTTAAAATCAGCATTGATTTCAAAGTCCATGCTTTAAACAAAAACACTGTGCTACCTCCTGCCCAGGAACATGTACACTTCCCCACGATAAGGCACTATTGGCATCGGTTATCAAGGAACAAGGGGTTATAAATTCAATCTTCAGGTTATGGCTTTATCTGAGTACAGATTACAGTTATTTGTGCTCTGGGGGGGGGGGGGCGTTACCTGTAAATGGCAGGGAACTCTGAGTAAGTTCTGCCACAGTATTCATTAACATCATAATCAGGGACTCATGAATGCAGCTTCCTCAAAGAGGAAACTATCAACTTGATTCAGAAAGGTCCATGCTTAGTCAAACCCCTCCTCCATCCTTCACTCTCAGAAAACAGCACAGAAACCTTATTTCTATTCCCTACTGCCCAGATTTGGAAGCTCAGGAGAAATAGACCAGAACAAAACCAGTGCATGTCCTTTTTCATGTGCATTGAGGAGTCTAGGACAAAGCCATCACCCTAGACATTAAAACAAGAGCAGTTTCTACCCATAAAACAACCTTTGCAGCAAAACTCTAGATCCTGTGTTTTCCACAGAGCATCAGCCAGCTCTTTGACAAGTAGACTGAAAGTTATGTTGTCACTTGCAATGAATCATGAGGACGCACTCATGGGCCGGCAGAGAGGAAGAGTCCCCCCATGAGACTGAATCAAGAGGACGCACTAGCGGGCCGGCATAGCAGAAGTGTCCCCCATCTCTGCAAATCTCCAAGGCCATCACTGCCCTCCTCTGAATCCCTCAGAGGATGGCTTTTCTAGACTAGAGTCGTTTTGCCTCTGACCCAAAACCATTATAGTCATGGGTCTGCTTCTCTGTCTAGACTGAATCACAGACACTTGCAAGCCATGCCTACTCAGTGCTGAGACACCCATCTACTCCCTAAAGCCACACCTTACCTCTTCAGGCACAATAATTAATGGATACTTGTCCTCGGATAAAAAGTTGAAAATGACCCACACTTTAAACGCATCATCTTCTGAAATGAGCAGTGGACTCTTTGTGAGGTTTTTTTTGACACACAGAGTCCAACACATCCTATTGAATTCAATCTTGTCAAAGTTGTCTTGGACCTAAAAAGGAATGAGGAAAAACCTGTGAGTCAGGCTAAATTTAGGCACTCATATTGTCTCACTCTAGCTTTCCATTAACCAACAGCCACATCCCACTGCCAATGGCTCAGCTAGAAACTGCATTCAGCCCGACCTTGAAGCAGCATCTGTCCCTGTCACTGAGCACAAGTCAGCTACCTGACTTATCAGGTTATTATCCTAGACTCTGACCTTAGCAAGCAGAAGCTGAGAACAGTCCCATGCAGATACCCCATTTTCACATATATAGTGAAAGAAAAAAAAAACTTTTTTATCCTTGAAAACTTGTTTAACTGAAATTATGAAAATATAGCCATGCTATTCATTAGGGAATTCAGCACCTCATCAGCATCAACTAGGAGCCAATTACTGTGCTGTAAAATTAACGAAAGCTAGGTATGGCGGTACACACCTGTGACCCCAGTACTCAAGAGGCAGAGACAGGCAGAGCTCTGTGAGCTGAAGGCCAACCTGGTCTACTCGGCCAACCTGGTCTACATAGTGAGTTCCAGGCCAGCTGGGGCTACAGGGAGACCTGCCTCAAAAAGATCCCCCAAAATTTAATTAATTAATTTATTTATTTATTTAAAAAATTAAAGACAAAAATGAAGAGCTTATATTATTTAGTTTAGTAGAGAAAACATACAAATGAACAAGTTTTTAATATCAGTGTATAATGCAATAGTTTTTTAGTCTTCAATAAGTAAAATTTACATAAAATTATTACTTTCCAGAGACAATACAAAGATATCTAATTAATACTAGCCAGTCTCTCAAACTATCATAAGGACAATTAGAACACAATGTATGGAGTATTATAACTGGGTAAGCAAAGACTTCTGGGGAAACACTAAGGAGATCATCTGAACTTAAGACATAGTGGAAGACCTGTAGAAAGAATGATCAGACAGCAGAGCTCCATCCTAAAGGACCTTCAAGAGTCAAACAAGGGGGCTGGTAGGATAGCTGCATGGGTAAAAGTGCACGCCATGCAAGCTGGCAGACCTGCCATGAGCAAGGCCCTGCTCCAGAGGGAAAAAGGGCTTATTAGTGTGGAGAAATGTCTGGGATGTCTAACATTAGAGCTGGGTGGGCTGGGGCTCGGTGGTAGAATGCTTGTCCAGCATGCTCCAGGCCTGTGCTTGATCCACAATACCCGCCACCAACTCAAACAGATCAAGAATGGGATAAAAGGTGTTCCAGATTGTTGAATAGAATAGGAGAAAGCCCAAGGAGCAAACAACCCAGGTCAGTCTGGAAGAACTATAGGAACTTTAATTGGGGGAGGGGGGGTTACTTCATGCTAGAAGATTCAGTTAAGGTTCCTTGTAAGTGCAAGGAACAGAATCTACCTTGAGTTGCTTTTCCACAGAAACAAAGTTTATTAGGAAAATAATGGATAACCTCACAGATTATCCAGAAAACAGACACTGAAACTGAGCCCATACCAAGGCAGGGCAAGGAGTCAGAACTTCAGCCCAAATCACTCACAGAAAGTCTCATGGGGACCCAACTGCCCAGTATAACATAAAGACACTATCACTGTACCTGTCCTGGGACCTCTGTGCTACTCACTACTGTGGGTCTCTACTGAGCCTTAGTCACATCCTATGATCTAGGGCCATGGAACAGGAAACATGAGGACCTGAACTTTTCGGTCTCCATGTGAGACAGGTCCTGTTCTCCAGACCCTGTTTCTCAAATACAAGACAGATCAAAACTGGCAAATGTTCACTGCACCAGACACAATGGAAGATGAGGCTTATCATTTATGGTAGGGCCTCCGGAGTTTATCTGTACCAGCATCTGAAGGCTCAGTGATGTAGGGCTGAGGCTTTTTGTCTGGCTAGAAGGGGACCGCAGTCATTGTCCCGATGACCCTCTAGGGGCCAGGGTATGGGAGAGCTCCCCTTTGATGTACAGAGCATATGTCACACCTCCAGTTTACTATACACACACCAGAAGTTCTGTTGCTGCCCCCCCAAGAGCCAAGATGGCTCACACTGCCCTTCTCCTCATTCCCACCCTCCTGCCCCCCACTTCCCTGCCTAGCACAGTAACTTTAGTATATAAATCATTACTTGTCGTCAATAAACTGAGTTATTTCCCCGTGGAATCCCTTCCGATCTCGTCTTTGAGTCCGTCCCTTCTTTATTCATTCTCTCTTCTCTCTCTCTCTCTCTCTCTGTCTCTCTCTCTCTCTCTCTCTCTCTCTCTCTTTCACCGGGCATCACTTCCTATCTCCTCCCCCTCTCTACCAGGGCTTAGACCCGGGTTCTCTTTTTTTTTTGCTATTTTTGAAACAGGGTCTCCCTTTAGTCCCAGCTGGCCTGGAGCTCTCTATGTCGACCAGGCTGGCCTTGAACTCACAGATATCCACCTGCGCTTGCCTCTGCCTCCTGAGTGCTAGGATTAAAGGCATGTGCCGCCACGCCTGGCCGATTCCTTATTTATTTTTATTTCTTGTGTTTTGCCTGCATCATGTAAGTGTACCATATGCATACAGCTCCAGCTCCTAAGGAGGCCAGAAGAGAGAGTCAGATCCCTGGAACTAGAGTTACAGACAGTTGTTAACCACCATGAGGGTTCTGAAAACAAAACCCACTCTTGTACAAAAAAAAAAAATATATATATATATATGGAAAAAATAATAATAAAAATAGTAAAATAAAAAATAAATAAAAAACAGAACCTGGATCCTCTTCAAGAGCAGCAAGGGCTCTTAAACACTAAGCCATCTCTTCAGCCCTGTATCATCCCTAGTTTATTGATCTGGTTTATGGAAACTGCTTCAGAAAAATCAAGTAGCTTTACTGAGTTCACATGAATGGTACACATCAAAACTAAAGCTCAAAGACCAACTCCTTTCATTCTACTGGACTACCTATAAATCAGTAGATAGGAGGTTCCCTGCACAACTAGTTTCAAAGGCCACCACCACCCATTCTATCCCCAGCATGACAAAACACTAAATGGAAGGCAATATGCACACAAAAGCATACATTCTTGCTCTGAGGAAAAGAAATGTGTGGGACAGCAATCCTGGACTCAGACGCATCTGCTTCGCACAATAGGCGGAGCAAAGGATGCAGGGATTCAGCTAGCACATGCTCGGAAGTCGTGAGTGGGTTGCTTGTCAGCACACTCCTCTTCTGAATATGCCCCATGAGGTGGGGTGATGCATGATGGTGTGGGGGTCTAAGATTGGCCACTGGGAAGTAATGTCACTCGATGTAGCGGCTGCCCACCCCAAACCTATGTAAGCTGACTGTTACATAGAATAAACGGGTTTCGGGGCTGGAGAGATGGCCTAGCGGTTAAGAGCGCTGACCGCTCTTACAGAGGAACCGGGTTCGATCCCCAGCATCCACATGGCGGCCGAGAACCGTCTGAAACTCCAATTCCAGGAGAACTCCAGTTCCAGGGGAATCTGAAACCCTCTTCTGACCTCCGCGGCATTGCACGACACGGGTGCACAAACTTGCATGCAGACAGTACATTCATACACATACGGAAATAAAAAAAAAAAAAAAAAAAAAAAGAACTAACACGGTTTTCTTCCACAATTTGAGCACCTGACAACGGTCCCAAGGCGTGGTTTACCGCACATGCTTGTGGTATGTGGGAAGGCCAATTCAACACAAAAAAACCAGTTTGGGCTCCTTACACTTATTTGTTCATTGATGCCTGCTGCAGGTCTCAGCTGTTTGCCGTGCTTGGGCAGTGTGTCATCCCCCATGGCCCTGCATGTGACGGCTATATGACGCCAGACATCCTGTTGCCACCTTCAGCACTGTCCAAACTGGGGTCAACACCCCACAGAAGATGCTCTGAGAATTATTGTGATAAAGTCACAGGAGTCCTGTAGGATGGCTAGAAAAGGGACGCAAAAGGCCACCAAATCAAAAAAGAAAGACTTGAATTTTTTAGAAAGTTACGCTGTAAACCGCGAGCGAAATAAGGATGCACGTGGTGGCGCCGAACCCTTTAATCAGGGCGGATCTTTGTGGAGTTTGAAGGCACCAGCCTGGTCTACAGACATGAGTTCCAGGACAGCTGGTCTACATGAACCCTTGTCTCCAATAAAAAAAAAAAAAAAAGAAATAGCCTGTAAGAAAGCACCAGTTTAAGGGCATTAGAAGAGAAAAGCAGGTGAATACAACCCATTTTAACATTTCAGAGAAAAGATGATGTTTAAGGTGGATCTTAAAGTACATAAAGGGCTGGTGAGATGGCTCAGCAGATAAAGGCACCTGCAGCTAAGCCTGAGGACCTGAGTTTGCTTCCTGGAATCCACACAAGAGAGAACTGACTCCTGAAAGTGATCCGCTAACCATCACACACACACATGCATGTGCATACACACAAAACAAATACCTGTTTTTAAAATTAAGTACACTGACAAGGACAGGCACTCCAGGATGGAGGGAACGGCATGAGCACAGGCACAGTGGCAGCAGTGTGCCACTCTCGTTCAGGGAAAACTGAGAGGCCAGTTTGTGCCGACACATGTGCAGGAACGACATCGACATCAGAGGCTCACAGTCAGGCTTATTCTATGCCTGAGAACTGACTATTCTAAATACAAGAGGAAACCAACAAAGGTTTCAAAGTTAGGAAGTAGTTCTATTCTTTTAGGAGAAAATACAGTGACAGAATTAAGTAAGGTGGATTTCAGTAGATAGAGGGAAAAAAATCACAAGACAGCTGCAGCACTGCTAGGCAAAACAGCCCTGAAGAGGGAGCCACCCTGGTCAAGATGAATGGGCACCAAACATGAGACCCAGAGGCCAGGAGCCTAGATGACCATCTTCAGGAAACAAGGGAGAAGGAAGGTAAGGTTCTTCAACTTGGTACTTTAGGATGATATTTAGGTAGAGATGCCCAAACACAAAGAAGTGGAAATACAGCCTCTGAGAAGACTTGAGAGCCGACTGGTAATCAAGAACCATGATGATCATAGACAGAGAAATCGAGAAAGAATAAAGAGTGTCAGAGCCAGGCGTGATGGTGCATGCCTTTACCCCAGAACTTGGAAGGCAGAGGCAGAGGCAGGTAGATCTCTGGAGTTTGAGGCCAACCTGGTCTACATTGCGAGTTCCAGGCCAAATAGGGCTACAGAGACTGTCTCAAAAAAGTAAATAAACTTTTTAAAAAGGGGGGGAAGGCTGGAGAGAGATGGTTGGCTCAGCTCTAAGACCATTGGCTGCTCTTGCAGAGGACCTGGGTTCAGTTCCCAGGACCCGCATGGTGGCTAACAACTGTCTATAACTCCAGTTCCAGGGGATCCAACACCCTCTTCTGATCTCCTCAGGCACTGCACAACATGAGTACACACACATACATGCAAGCAATACACTCATAATAATAATAATAACAACAACAGCAATAATGAGAGCATCAAGGGCTGGAGAGGTGGCTCAGCAGTCAATTGCACTGGATACTTTTTTTTTTTGGTCTTTTTGAGACAGGGTCTCCCTGTAGCCCCAGCTGTCCTGGAACTCACTATGTAAACCAGGCTGGCTCACAGAGATCCACCTGCCTCTGCTTCCTGAGTGCGAGGATTAAAGACATGTGCCACCATGCCCAGCATCAAATAATTCTTTAAAAAAGTAATCTCAGGGCTGGAGAGATGGCCTAGTGGTTAAGAGCGCCGAACACTCTTACAGAGGACCCGGGTTCGACACCCAGCACCCACATGGCGGCCGAAAACCATCTGAAACTCCAATTCCAGGAGAACTCCAGTACCAGGGGAACCTGACACCCTCTTCTGACCTCCACAGCATTGCACAACACAGGTGCACAAACCTGCATGCAGACAGTACATTCATACACATACAGAAATAAATAAAATAAAACTTTAAAAAAAAGGTAATCTCACCTAAACAACAACAAAAAAAATTACTTGTATATATGCTATCACGTGGTGAAGCTTTTTCTCATGTGAGAGGTGAATATGCATAACATACAGGACAGAAATGAGAAAAGAACGTATAAGCAGACACACTAGCCACAAGACAATGGCAGGCTGGAGATGTCCACTGCGTTATGCTTTACAAACTTCGTATATCATTTATCTGCCTGTGACAAAGGTTTCGTTGTGTTGCCTAGGCTTGCCTCAAATTTATAAACCTCTTGCCTAAGTCCCCCACGTTCTGGGATTATAAACACCCTAGGATTACCACCACACTTGGCTAAAAGTCTTATTGTAGGTCTGGCCTTTATCTGTACATCTGAGACTATGCAAATGTTTCTTACTGTGACACTGGGGGCTCTCACCTCAAATAAGATAATCCCGACTTCAAAGTATCTACCTTGGGAATCTGAGGCAGTGGAAAGCTAGACACCCCTTCATGCAAATGCTATAGTAAAGGGAATGCGGGTGGCTCTGGCCTCTTGGTTCAGGTGGTAGAGACACTCTGTACAGTGCAAACAGGGCAGAGTGATGCTCCAGAGTTTTCTCTGCTGACATCTACATGCAGGTGCAGCATGGGGTGTCAAAGGGCTGTTTGATTAGGACTTGCAGGGAGATGGAGAACAAAGTACAGGAGACTGTTTCTTACATTAAGCTGTAACATATTGCATATTAGTTTTTTACGTATATGAGTGTCTTGCCTGCATGCATGTAAGTGAGCTCATGCTGTGCAATGCCTGGGGAGCCCAGAAGAGGTCTCTGGATCCCCGGGAACTGGAATTACTGATGGCTGTTAGCCACCAAGATGTGCTGGTCCTCTGAGCTGAACCCAGGTCCTCTGCAAAAAGAAGCCACTGCTCTTAATCACAGAGCCATCTCTCCACCCCATCGCCACCCTCAGGTCATGCCAATTTTTAAAGGCTTTAAAACAATATTTTTGTATTCATTGAGTTGACTATAGATTTAAAAGTGAAGAAGACAAAAGAACAAAAAGAAATCATTAAAAATGGTATCTACCAACTAACAAATAGGTAAGCAAAATGTGGTTTTGGAATACTGTTCAGCCACAAAAGATAAAGTACTGGGGCTGGAGAGATGGCTCGGGGGTTAAAACACTGGATACTCTTGCAGAGGATCCAAGTCTGATGGCAACATTGCGGCTAACAACTACCCATAATTCAGTTCCAGGGATCTGGTGCTGTCTTCTGGCTTCTGTTGGCACTGCACACATGGACACACATATACATGAAGGCAAAACACACACACATGTGAAATTAACATAAATAAAATTTTTGAAAATAATTAAGTACGGGCTGGAGAGATGGCCTAGCGGTTGGGAGCGCCGTTGCTCTTGCAGAGGACCCGAGTTCAATCCCCAGCACCCACATGGTGGCTGAGAACCGTCTGAAACTCCAATTCCAGGAGAACTCCAGTTCCAGGGGAGTCCGAGACCCTCTTCTGACCTCCGCGGCACTGCACGACATGGGTGCACAAACCTACATGCAGACAGTATATTCATACATACAGAAATAAATAAAATTTTTAAAAAAATTAAAAAAAATAATTAAGTACTCACACATGCTACAACATGGATGAACTCTAAAAATGTTACATGCAAGGCTGGAGAGATGGCTCAGCAGTTAAGACCACCAACTGCTCTTGCAGAGGATACAGGTTCAATTCCCAGCACCCACAATGGTGGCTAAGAACCATCTTTAAGCCAGGCATGGGGGCACAAGCCTTTAATCCCAGCACTTGAGAGGCAGAATCAGGCAGATCTCTGTGAGTTCAAGGCCAGCCTGGTCTACAGAATGACTTCCAGGCCAGATGGGGCTACAGGGAGACCCTGTCTCAAACACACACACACACACACACACACACACACACACACACACACACACACAAAAGAAAATGTTACAGGCAAGACACCATACAAAAGAAGACATATTGTGGAGACGGAAAGGTGGCTCAGGGGTTAAGATCACTGTCTGCTTTAGCAGAGGACCTGGGTTTGGTTACCAACACTCACATGGCGGCTAAAAACTACTACTCCAGCTCCAGGGGATCTGATGCCCTCTTCTGACTCCCATGGGCATTGCACAACACAGGTCACTACTACATGCACTTAATATGAAGGCAATACACTCATAAAATACATCAGGGTGATGGCACAGACCTTTAATCTCAGCACTCAGGAGGCAGAGGCAGGCAGATCTTTATGAGTTCAAGGCCAGCCTGATCTACATAGAGAGTTCCAGGACAGCTGGAGCTACTGGGAGACTCTGTCTCAAAAAAACAAAGGGGGGGAGGAACCCAACAGTGTAACTGTGTAGAGCTAGATAAATGGAGATGGGAAAGGGGAAGCTCCTACAGCACCGCACACATTTTTTTTTCTTTTTTTTTTTTTTGCCCCAGCTGGCCTGGAACTTGCTCTGTAGATAAGGCTGGCCTTGAACTCACAAAGATCTGCCTGCCTCTGCCTCCCAAGTGCTAGGATTAAAGGCGTGCACCACCACACCCAGCTGGTGAAATGCACACATTTCTAACCTCAAATTCCTTCCCAGGTCCAAGCTCTGCAACTCTAGTTCATACAACAAAAATCATGAATTCTTTCTAATATAATGCCACATTTTGCTCACATCTGCATCCCCTCTGTCCAATATGCAGGGTCCACTTGCTCATTTATTGTATAATTGTAAGGGAGTCAAGTATGGTGGCTCATATCTATAATACCAGCACTGGGATACTGAGGTAGGTCTGAGTTTAAGGTCAGCCTGGGATACAGAGTGGACCCTCAACAAAACCTGTGAGCCTTTCCCAGTCACTGCACTACAACTGGACAACAGTGAACAAGCCTTTGCCAGAATAGAACTTACTGCAGAGACTGAACTAGACACCCAACAACAAAGCCCCAAGCCATGCACAAAAAGATGGAGAAGCAAGGTGCTGTCAAAATTCCGGTTCCCTAGCAGGGTAGGGGCCACCTGAGGAAACCTCCCTGAGGAAGGGACCAGAGGATGAACAAGAACTGGCTTCACTCTAGGGAAGAGGCCTGACGGCAGAGGGAACAGCGCATCTGAAGACTCAGGCAGGAAGAGCCTGGTCATTAGAGGAACAGAGAGAAGGCCACTGAGGTGTGCAGCTTAAATGTGCATTAGCTAGGGCATGGTGTTGCAGGCCTGTCATCCCAGCCCTGCGGGGGGAGGGGCATGCAGAGGCAGGATCTCTATGAGTTCATGGCCAGCCTGGTCTACACAGTGAGTTCCAGGACAGCTGGGGATACAGGGAGACCGTGTCTCAAAAAGAAAAAAAAAAAAAAAAGAAAAGTCTACCAGCTGATGAAGGTGTAAATGAAACACAGTATGTCCATAACAGTAAGCATGAAGACTGCTATGTTTCATGCCACAACATGGATGGACCTGGCAACACAGGTGAAAGAGGCCAGACACAAACACTGAACATAGTTTGATTCTGTTAATACTGAATACCAGGGGCTGGGGAGATGGCCTAGCGGTTGAGAGCGCCGACTGCTCTTGCAGAGGACCCAGGTTTGATCCCCAGCACCCACGTGGCAGATGAGAACCATCTATAACTCCAATTCCAGGAGAACTCCAGTTCCAGGGGAATCCAACACCCTCTTCTGACCTCCGCGGCGTTGCACGACACGGGTACACAAACCTACATGCAGACAGTGCATTCATACACATAAATTAATTAATTAGTTAATTAATTTTAAAAATACTGAATACCAAAACAGGCAAATTTGTAGACTGGTGCTACCCTTGAGCTAGCAGGGAGTGGAGGCGGGTGGAAAAATGTTTTTGGAAGAGACTAGTAAAAGTATTCCAGAAGTGATTGTGGTAATGGCCATACAAAACTAGCCATACAAGAAAAACACGGAATTACATAGGTAAACAGATAAATTGCATGCTTTGTGAATTATATGCCAACAAAGCTATTATTTCGAAAACAATAATAGCTTTGAGACAGGGTCTCCCTTTAGTCCAAGCTGGCCTGGAGCTTGCTCTGCAGACCAGGCTGGCCTTGAACTCAAAGAGATCCGCCTGCCTCTGCCTCCCGAGTGCTGGGATTACAGGAGTGTGCCACCACGCCCAGCATTAAAGCAGTCTTTTTAAGCCACATTACTCTTACTTGAGTGTTCAGTGGCACTAAGTTATCCATCCCAGAATAAAATCCCTGTATTCACTCAGAAGTACCCAGCCTTCAGCTAGGCCCAAGCCTGTGATCTCAACCCTAGGGAGGTGCAGGCAGGCCAGTCAGGAAATCAACGGCAGTCTGGGCAGCTGAGCAAGCTGAAGACTAGGCTGGCCAACATAAACCCCTGTCTCAAACCAACACCCTCCCCTGAAAAAAGAAAGAAAGTGTATAGCTTTCTAACGATTCATAAATATGAAAATCTAGAGTGCAACTGGGTCATTCTGGCAAATTAAATTTTCCAAAAATTTCCATTACATCTAATTTTCCAAACAACAGTGAAAGATAGCACAGGCTGAGGCAGGAGGAACATGGGTTAATGCTTGAGTGTAAGAAGTGAGATTCAATGACAGTGTTGGGCACATAGTTGAGGTATTCTGAGACTTGAAAGTACCAGTCATTCAAGTAACAGAAGAACCTATGGAACAGATTTTACATAAGAAACATAACTGTCATGAGCACCAAGCACAGTAAGGAGTGCAGAAAGCCCTAGCCCCTAGAGGAGACAAAGTATTGAACTGATAAGCTGTGTGCTTTTTTATTTCCCATGTATGTTTCCCAAACATAAACACCAAGGCTCCACCACAAGTGGCTCAGCACTAATGAACGAGGGCTCCTCGATGCTCTGTGACGAAGCTCTTCTCCAAACTTAGTGGTTCATTCTGAACTTTTTCAGTATACGATGTTTTCTCCCAGTTACAACACTTTAAAGTAACAAAATGCTGCTGGGCGTAGTGGCGCATGCCTTTAATCAGGCAGATCTTTGTGAGTCCAAGGCCAGCTCGGTCTACAAAGTAAGTTCCAGGACAGCTGGGGCTACAGGGAGACCCTGTCTCGAAAAGATGATAGATAGATAGATAGATAGATAGATAGATAGATAGATAGATAGATAGATAGGAAAGAAGAAAGAAAGAAAGAAAGAAAGAAAGAAAGAAAGAAAGAAAGAAAGAAAGAAAGAAAAGAAAGAAAGAAAGAGAGAGAAAAAGAAAGAAAGAAAGAAAGAAAGAAAGAAAGAAAGAAAGAAAGAAAGAAAGAAAGAAAGAAAGAAAGAAAGAAAGAAAAAAAGAAAGAATCAAAATGCCCAAAGACTATTTCAAATCTGAAAAAATACTGCCAGGTGGAATGGCACACACCTTTAATCCTAACACTTGATATCTGTGAGATGTAGAATAGCAAGTTCCAGGCTGGCTGGGGCTACAGGGAAACCCTGTCTTTAAAAAAAAAAGGGGGTGGGGGGTAATACTTGAATTTGAATCCTTAAAAAGTAAACTTTTCTATCTTCTAAAAGCCATTTTTTAAAATAACTGATTATTAACATTATTAGTCCAGAAAGAATCTCCTCTGCTCCCCAAAACTTTAAGAAGTGTGTTCTTGGGCTGGAGAGATGGCCTAGCGGTTAAGAGCGCCGACCGCTCTTGCAGAGGACCCGGGTTCGATCCCCAGCACCCACATGGCGGCCGAGAGCCGTCTGAAACTCCAATTCCAGGAGAGCTCCAGTTCCAGGGGAGTCCGACACCCTCTTCTAACCTCCGCGGCGTTGCACGTCACGGGTGCACAGACTTGCATGCAGACAATACATTCATACACATTTGGAAATAAATAAAATTAAAAAAAAATAAATTTAAAGAAGTGTGTTCTTTTTTTTTAATTTTTTTTTTATTTCTGTATATGTATCAATGTACTGTCTGCATGCAAGTCTGTGCACCCGTGTCGTGCAATGCCGCGGAGGTCAGAAGTGGGCGTCGGACTCCCCTGGAGCTGGAGTTCTCCTGGAATTGGAGTTTCAGACGGTTCTCAGCCGCCATGTGGGTGCTGGGGATCGAACCCAGGTCCTCTGCAAGAGCGGTCAGCGCTCTTAACTGCTAGGCCATCTCTCCAGCCCCCAGAAATGTGTTCTAACAAGCCTGATGTAGACTCAAAATCAGTCCAACAATCCATGAATCAATACTTATCAGAGACTCCAACCAAATAAACAATCAACTCAAAAAAAAAAAAAAGTAGCCAATCCCGTTCTCTACCTCCCAGCCCACACAGATTCTAGTACTATAAAACAAAGCAGTTTCCAGACTTCTGAGACTTCTTCAGTGGATCTTATAATATCTTAATTATATTATATAATTAAGATAATTATTAATCTTCCTGTCTTTCTTTGTTTTCATTTTTAGAAACAAAGTCTTGGGCTGGAGAAACAGCTCAGTAGTTTAAGGGTATGAACTATTATTCCTGACCTCGCTATGTAGACCAGACTGACTTTGAACTCTCAGAGAGCCACCTGTCTCTGCTGGGATTAAAGGCATGCACCATCGAGCCCAGCCCACATGTACTATTCTTACAGAGGACGTGAGTTGAAATCCCAGCATCCACATCAGGCAGCTCACAGGTTCCTTTCAACACCTTATTTGTCCAGATTTACTTTGCTCCTGTTCCTGCCAGTGTTCCTAGCACTGTCGTTGGACAAGGACCCTCACATGACCTGCACAGCTCTTCTTTTCCTTTGGAAACCTACCTAGAAGAATGGAAGCCCTGAAGGTTTGGTGCTTGGGAATGTGGACTAGATGTAGTTTCTCCCAACCAACTAGTCTTCACCTGAAGAGTATCAATGAAACCTCCACAACTGCTATAAAGCCAACTCCAAGAGGATCTGACACCTCTGGCTTCTGTGGGCAGGCACCTGCACTCATTTTCACATACAGACATACAAACATATAGATTATATAGATGATAGATAGATGATAGATAGATGATAGATAGATAGATAGATAGATAGATAGATAGATAGATAGATAGATAGATAGATAATAGATGATAGATAGACAGACAGACAGACAGATAGATAGACAGACAGATGTCTTGTAGCCCAGGTTGACCATGAACTTACTCTATAGCTAAGGGTTACCTTAAACTCCTGATCCTCCTACATCCACCTCTCAAGTGCTAAGATTATAGGTGTTTACCACTACACCCAGCCACTGTCTATCAATCTTTAAGACTGAACAAATGCACATAACGAGTCATCAAACATTTGCCAAATATAACACCTACTGGGCCAGGTGTATTGATGCACTCCTGTAATCCCAGCACTCAGGAGATGGAAACAAGCCGACTGCAAGTTTGAGGCCATTTAGATTAGACAGGAAGATACTCTTTGTTTTTTGTTTGTTTTTTTGTCTTTTCGAGACAGGGTCTCCCTGTAGCCCCAGCTGTCCTGGAACTCACTCTGTAGACCAGACTGGCCTTGAACTCACAAAGATCCGCCTGCCTCTGCCTCCCAAGTGCTAGGATTAAAGGCGTGCCCCACCACACCCAGCAGGAAGATACTTTTTCAAAATAAGTAAGGATACTGTGGGATGGTTCAGTGGGTAGGGATACTTGCCACCAAGCCTGATGACCTGAGTTCAATCCTAAGAAACCATATGGTTGCAGCCTGTGAGTATACACTAAGCCCATTCTAACTGTTTACTATAGCTGGGAACATTTTATAGTATGTGAATTGTATCGCCCAGAACGATAAAACTGTATTATACAGGAACTGATGTGGCAGACTTCCTGCCTTCTGGAGTTTTTTGGTGTTTTGCTGCTGCCATCCTCAGCACCCACATGGCAGCCAACAACAGTTTCTAACACTAGTTCTGGGGATCTCATGCCCTCCTTAGGCATTGCAGCTTGTAAACACTCATCACATTATTTTTTTTTTTTTTTTTTTTTTTTTTTTGGTCCTTTTTGAGACAGTGTCTCCTGTAGCCCCAGCTGGCCTGACACTTGGTTTGTAGACCAGACTGGCCTGGATCTCACAGAAATCCACCTGCCTCTGCCTCCCAAGTGCTGGGACTAAGGGTGTACACCACCAAACATGGCAGTAAATAGTCTTTTTTCTTTTTATTAAGAGCAAGCAGAGCCGGCGCGTGGTGGCGCACGCCGTTATCCTTAGCACTGGGAGGACAGAGGCCAGGCGGCTCTGTTGTGAGTTCAAGGCCAGCCTGGTCTACAGAGTGAGTTCCAGGACAGCTGGGGCTACTGGGAGACCCTGTCTCAAAAAAGACAAAAAGAGGCAAGCAGAGAGAGTAGTTCAGTGGTACAATTTCCTAGCATGTTCAAGCCCTGGGTTTGATCTCTGGAGCCACAAAAAAACAGAAAGAAAATTAAGTAAAGCAGAGACTAGAGAGATAGCTCAATGGGTAAGAGTGCTTACTCTAAATTTGAATCCCCAGCATTGACATAAAAGCTGGGCAAGCCCTAGTGCTGGGAAGGGGGGGGGGGGGAGGGGGGGAGACAGAAGCCTCCTGGGATTTTGCTGGTCAAAGTGGAGAGCTTCAGGATCAGTAAGAGACCCTTTCTCAGGGGAATAAAGTGAGGAATAACAGAGGACAACATCCAGTGTCCTCCTTGGTCTCCAAATTCATGTTCACAAGTGCACGCACACATAATGGGCTAATTAAATAATTAATGGCATCATTGCTGCCAGAGAAAAACTTAAAAAACATGCATGATGATTGGGGCTGGGGATATGACTCAGTGGTTAAAAACACAAGCTGCTCGGGGCTGGAGAGATGGCTTAGCAGTTAAGAGTGCCAACTGCTCTTGCAGAGGACCCGGGTTCGATCCCCAGCACCCACATGGCAGCTAAGAACCATCTGTAACTCCAATTCCAGAACTCCAGTTCCAGGGGAATCCAACGCCCTCTTCTGACCTCCGCGGCATTGCATGACACAGGTGCACAAACCTACATGCAGACAGAACATCCATACGCATAAAAAATAAATAAATAGGGGGCTGAAGAGATGGCCTAGCGGTTAAGAGTGTCGACCGCTCTTACAGAGGACCTGGGTTCGATCCCCAGCACCCACATGGCGGCCGAGAGCCGTCTGAAACTCCAATTCCAGGAGAACTCCAGTTCCAGGGGAATCCGACACCCTCTTCTGACCTCCGCGGCATTGCACGACAGGGGTGCACAAACTTGCATGCAGACAGTACATTCATACGCATACAGAAATAAATAAAATTAATTAAAAAATTAAAATTTAAAATAAATAAATAAATAAATGAAATTAAAAAAAAAAACACAAGCTGCTCTTGAAGAGGACCCAGGTTCAATTCCCAGCACCCACATGGCGACTAACAACTGTCCTAACTCAAGTTCCAGGGGATTTAATGCCCTCTTCTGACCTCTCCAGCACTGCACAACATGAGTGCACTTACGTACATGCAGGCAATACACTCATACACATAAAATAAAATTAAATAAGAAATATGCTTATCCATAGAGAAAGGTTAGAAATTCCATGGTAAGGGAAAAACTGTCTCAAGAGGGGGGAAAAAAAAGGTGAGACAAGGAAAGGACCAGGGTAGAAAAATTCAAACCAAGTTTTAAAAGAATGGCAGAGGGGCTGGAAAGAGGGCTCAGTGGTTAGACTGCTGGCTGCTCTTGCAGAGGACCCAGGCTTTGGTTCCCAGCCACATTCCTACAAACCATCCATAACTCCATTTCTAGAAGATCCAACAGCTTCTTTCTGGCCTCCGCAGGCACTGCACATCTGTGCTGCCCTTACATATATGCAGGTGAAACATACACGTAAAATAAAAATTTAAAAATATTTTAAAAGAGGAGAGAGCAAGAAGCACCAGGATCATTCTTTCTTTTTTTTTCTTTCTTTTTGAGACAGGGTGTCCCTTTAGTCCCAGCTGACCTGGAGCTCACTATGTAGACCATGCAGGCCTTGAACTCACAGAGATCTGCCTGCCTCTGCCTCCCAAGTGCTAGGATTAAAGGCGTGCACCACTGCCCGGCTCTTCCTTTCTTATTATTTCCTTGTGCCTCCCAACCAACTTTTTCTTTAAAAAAAATTTGGGGGGGGGGGTATTGCCTACATATATGTAAGTACACCTGTCCTGTGTCGTGCAAAGCCCAAGGAGGTCAGAAGACACCGTGCATCTCCTGGAACTAGAGTTGTGAATGGTTGTTACCTGCCATGAGGGTGCTGGGCATCAAATCCAGGTCCTCTGCAAGAGCAGCTGGTGCTGTAAACTGCACACCGTCTCTCCAGCCCCACACCCAACTCTTGATAAGCTCACCAATAAGGACTTTCTTATCCAGCTTGACACACACAAAGCAAGCATGGATGTAGATGAGAAAGGGCTAGAACCTTACCTTTTCCAAAATGAACTTGTTTAAATATGGCATGTAGCCCTGATTGGAGACAGGCCCCTCATCATCGTCCCTGAAGTGCTCTTCAAGGGCAATCGGGTCATGTGGCACCTTCAGCACTGTGCACAGGTTATGCGAAAGGACCTATAAGGGAAAAAGGGTAATTTAAAGACTTGCACTCATCAGCAAATGACACCTTAACTGTGTGAACGCCATACAGCAAACTGCTCTGAGTGGGAAAACACGGAGACTAAACTAGCAAATACATGGGTATGGCTCATCAGCACCTACTTGTTACCTAAGGATCTCTTTCATTGCCTTCACAGTTCTGTCTCAGTTCACAAGTCCATATTACATGCTTGATATGACCCAGGCTCATGAAAGGTCTATGGTCATTCTTTGTGATCTTTATTAGCTGGTCCACATTAGAAGGAAAAAAAAGGATCAGGAACCTCAAAATATGCTCAAACTTGTCTCCATGTCAAGCAGGCTTGGCCAATCAGAACTTGTTTAAAACCTGGTACTGGGCAGCTGCTGCAAAGCATTCTGGATAAAGTGGCTGACCTAGGCAAGCCATGACTTCCCTGGCCTTGAGTTTCCAATTAAAAAAAAAAAAATCAGGGGGCTAGAGAGATGGCCCAGTGGTTAAAGAATATGGCTGTCTTGCAAGAGGACCTGGGTTCAGTTCCCAGCACCCACATGGCAGCTAAAAACCATCTGAAACTCCAGTTCCGGAGGAGTTCAAGGCTCTCTTCTGACCTCCACTGGCACTGCATGATAACGGATGCACTTACACACACAGGCAATACACTCATACACATAAAATAAAAATAATAAATATGAAAAAATGGACAGTCCCAGATTAATATATTAATCACTAATCTCTAAGTGTCCAAATGCCTCTACATTTCTATAATTTTAGGCTGTTTTGTATCAAGATAAAAGAACATAAGATGGCCAAGGTGGGCTGGAGAGATAGCCTAGCAGTTAAGAGCGCCGACGCTCTTGCAGAGGACCCGGGTTCGATCCCCAGCACCCACATGGCGGCTAAGAACCGTCTGTAACTCCAATTCCAGGAGAACTCCAGTTCCAGGGGAATCCGAGACCCTCTTCTGACCTCCGCGGCATTGCACGACACGGGTGCACAGACCTGCATGCAGACAGTACATTCATACACATACAAAAAT
>VZQC01006682.1:1300036-1358131 GCA_009823505.1 Rhizomys pruinosus | reverse complement strand
AAAAAAAAAAAAAAAAAAAAAAAAAGATGGCCAAGGTATCTGGGGCTGGAGAGATGGCCCAGCGGTTGGGAGCGCCGACTGCTCTTGCAGAGGACCCGGGTATGATCCCCAGCACCCACATGGCGGCTGAGAACCGTCTGAGACTCCAGTTCCAGGAAAGCTCCAGTTCCAGGGGAGTCCAACGCCCTCTTCTGACCTCTGCGGCATTGCACGGCACGGGTGCACAGACCTGCATGCAGACAGTACATTCATGCACATAAATAAGTAAATAAAATTAAAAAATTTTTAAAAAAAAAAGATGGCCAAGGTATCTATCACCCTAGCAGCTGGGAGGCTAAGGCAGAAGACTGAGTCTGGAGTCATCCTGGGCAACATGCATCAGGCCAGACTGGGCTCATACTTTTTACTCAAAAAAAACAAAAAAAAAAACAGAGATATACAAAGAAAAAGAAGGCTGGAGGCTAGAGGTGGACCTCAGTGGTAGAGTGCTCTCCTAGTATGCAGAGGTCCTGGTCTGATCCTCACAAAGAAAAGGGAGGACTGGGAGGTCAAGAGGCTATCACAATCCAGAGCACAACACACAAAGGCCTACTACTGACTTACAACAACCTAAATGCACACTTGAGCTTCCAGGTGGACAAAGAGCAAATTGTGTGGTCTCAGCACTAATAAAAATAAAAACTTAAAACTTCAGTCTCAAAAAAAAAACAAAAAACTTCAGTCTCTTCCATTTCCTTTGTGCATTCTGAACAGGTCAAATTACAAAGTAAGGCTGTACTCCCTTTAAGAGAATCTTCCTAAGTGTCAAGCCCTGGCTTAATATATTCCCCATTTTTCTGTATAGTAAACTTGTAACTAAAGAGGCACGTTCTTTTTTTTTTTATTTTTTTATTTTTGTATGTGTATGAGTGTACTGTCTGCATGTAGGTTTGTGTACCCGTGTCGTGCAATGCCGCGGAATTCAGAAGAGGGTGTCGGATTCCCCTGGAACTGGAGTTCTCCTGGTATTGGAGTTTCAGACGGTTCTCAGCCACCATGTGGGTGCTGGGGATCAAACCCGGGTCCTCTGTAAGAGCGGTCGGTGCTCTTAACCGCTAGGCCATCTCTCCAGCCCCTAAAGAGGCACATTCATCTAAATAAACATCTCCAGTTTCATTAAGGAAGTAATTTTTTCTGCGTACACCTACTTCAGTTAGGATTTTTTCAGATTAAAAATTTTACTCTATAAAAAGGACATTTGCATGTCTTCTTTCAACGCTGGTTGTTTCTCAGAGCTTCAGCTATGTGGAGATCCTTCTCTGCATGCTTTACTGGCTTTAAGGAAGTAAAGTAAGGAAGTAAATGGTTATAAACACAGCAACGAAGACTTCTACCAGCCCCTACAAAGCAGGCTGGGTTCTTCGAACACTGCACTTGCCAGTGGCACCCTGGAAGAAACACAGTGAGGGTTTTATGCACCATCATCAGCAGAATCTTAAGTATATTTTTCCTCTATTTACCTAGTATGCCCTATATAGCAATTACCCCGAAGAGGTTTTGTACGGGTCAATTTCATGATGGTATAGTGCTTAAAAACAACAGGAGAAAAAAAATGCTCTCAGGCTCAAAGGCCATCCAAATGTCAAAATCTTCTCGAACTTTACCACATGATATTTCTCAACCACTGGTTAAATTATGGTACATCTATAAATCATTAAACATAATAAGGAAAGGCTGGGCATAGGGGCACACAACTTTAATCTCATCAGAGACTTGCGGCTTGCCTGTCCTGAGGATTTTTCTTTAAATACTAATAAAATTGTCTAAAGATTAAAAAAAAAAAAAAGTACCTAACATTACATCTAGTATTCAAGTATCAAGAGATAAGAGGGGGGAAAATTCTGGAGGAATATAAAGAAAGAAACTTGGTGCTGGGAGAACAGAGACAGAAGACTATTCTTCACAACTTCTCCCCACCTTTTTTGTGAATACTGTTGTTTGGTGTATTGCTTCCTCTGCTGGGAATTGAAGCCAGGGCTTTGCATATGCTAGGCAAGCACTCTACCACTGAGCCATATCACCTACGCTGTTTCTCTCCTTTTTATTAATTTTTTTTCTTAATTACCTATTCATGGGCTGGGGAGATGCTCAGTGGGTAACAGCCCTTGCTGCGCAGGCTTGAGGACCTGGGTTCAGATCCCAGTACCTATATAATGAGCAGGACATAAGCACACAAGCCTCTAACCCTGGCCTTGAGAAGGGCAAGGACAGGAGGATAGCTGGGGCTTGCTGGCCACCAGCCTCCCTCCAGGTTCAGTGAGAGACCCCCCCCAAAGAAGTAAGGTAGAATGATGGAATAAGTCACCCCATGTCCTCCTCTGGCTTCTACAGGCACATGCACCCACTCACACACTGGTTCACATACACCGCACACACACACCCCACATTCACACACACACCCCACATTCACACACATACACACCAAAAAATTACCTACTCTTAAATGTACTACCTATTTTTAAAATTATCATATACATTTTAATTGGTTAGCCAATGATCACATTGCTAAATTTATTTATATTCATGGTATGTTCTTTTCCTTACACATTAACCTTTGCCTTAGAGATGAAATGTGAATGAAAGACATACGCCATAGCAATTGCCATGATTAGTGGATGAGTGAGATGGATAGGTAATGAATGAGTTTAGAAAAGAAGAAGAAATAAGTCAGGAACGGTGGCGCACACCTGTAATGCCAGTGTTTAAGAAGTAGAGGTGGAAGGATAAAAAATTCCAGATTAGGCTGGAGAGATGGCTCAGTGGCTGAGAACCCTGGCTGCTCTTCCAGAGGACCCAAGTTCTGTTCCCACAGCCCACATGTGACAGCTCACAATCGCCTATAACTTCAGCTCTAGGGGATAAAACAGCTTCTTCTGGCCTCCACATAGGTAAATTTAAAGAAAAAATGGGCGAGGGGGATCTGGAGATTTAGCTCAGCTGTTGGAGTGTTTACCTACCTGCACGAGGCCCAGGTTCAATGCCCACCATGGCATAAGCAGGCACGGTGATGTATGCTTAAAATTCTCCTCAGCTACATACCAAGTTCAAGGCCAGCCTCAATCGATCAATCAGTAGAAAAAGAAAAAGATAAGGACAACTTATTTTAAATTACATGGGGCTAGAGAGTTGGGTCAGCAGTTAAGAGCACTTGCTGTTCTTACAGAAGACCCAGGTTCAAATCCCAGCACCCACATGGTGGCTAACAACTGTCTGTAACTCCAGTTCCAGGGGATCCGAGACCCTCTTCTGTCCTCCACTGGCATTGCATGATGCGGGTGCACTGACATACATGTATACAATACATGCACACAGGTGAAATTTTTTTTTTTAAAGCAAAAAAAGTTCAATTACATTTATTTACTTGTGTGTGGGGATGGAGGGGGATGGGCCAGTGCTCAAAACCCATGAGGGTGTTTTCCCCTCCTACCATGAGGGTCAGGGGATCCAACTCAGGCTGTCATGCCCAGCAGCATGACAGATTTACTTGCTGAGCTAGCAAGCTGCACCCTCATCCCCAAACATTTTTAATTGTTTATTAACTTATTTTCATTTTATGTGCATGAATGCTCTGCATCGGTGTCTGTGTCTGTGCATGCAGTGCCCATGGAGGCCAGAAGAAGGTATCAGATGATCTGTTACAGATAGCCATGAGCTGCCATGGGGTGCTGGGAACTAATTGATCCAGGGTCTTCCATGAGAACAACTGCTGAGCTGTCTCTCCAGCCTTTTGAGTAGCGAAAGAGGCAAATAGAAAACATGCAAGATGGGTGAATAAATTTTAGATTAAAGCAAAGCCCTCAAAAAAGAGAAAACACCAATCTGTCCCATGTCCACCCTGTTTTCTGCACATGGGTTCACAGATACTCCAACTAGAGTCCTGCCATGGGCCTTGAGTGTCACATTACCATCTTCTCACCTTATAAACAAGTACCAGCTCAAAAAGATTAAATATAATTTTCTAAGGTTAGTGAGCAGAACTGAGACAGAACTCAGGTTACATAATCCCTGTCCAACACTGTCTAGTAATAAACAACATGTTTTCAGTTCTCTTAAAGAATGCTATTTCAGCTGGTGTGGTGGTACACGCCTTTAATCCCAGCACTCAAGAGGAGAGGCCAGCCTGGTCTACACAGTGAGTTCCAGGCCAGCTGCAGCTACAGGGAACTGTCTCAAAAAGATGCCCCCACCACCACCAAAAAAGAAATGCTATTTCCAGATAGTCCTCCCTTGGTGTCCGTCCCACTCGCAGGAGTTCTTTTTCACTTTTCACTAATAAATCTGTTTGCTCTATTTTTTTTATTAATTTTTTTATTTATTTCCATATGTGTATGAATGTACTGTCTGCATGCAAGTTTGTGCACCCGTGTCGTGCAATGCCGCGGAGGTCAGAAGAGGGTGTCGGATTCCCCTGGAACTGGAGTTCTCCTGGAATTGGTGTTTCAGACGGTTCTCGGCCACCATGTGGGTGCTGGGGATCGAACCTGGGTCCTCTGTAAGAGCGGTCGGCGCTCTTAACCGCTAGGCCATCTCTCCATCCCCCTGTTTGCTCTATTTAAATAAAGTGAGAAAATGGTATTTTTATATGTCGAAGCCTAGTTTGACCCAATAATCCCAAAGATTTTTATTTTATTCTAGAGTTCAGCACTGGGTAGTTAAACAGCACTCTTGGTAAATGCCCCATGTTGATGTCAGAAACCTAACCCAGGTCCTTTGCAAGAAGAGCAAGTGCTCTTAAACACTGAGCCATCTCAGCAATTTTTTTTAAAGCCTAGATAGTATCTCATTTTAAAAGCCTAGATAATATCTCACTTTTTTAATTAAAAAAAAAGTATAAAGAAATCGGGGATAGAGAGATGGCTCAGTGGTTGAGAGCGCAGACTGCTCTTGCAGAGGACCCAGGTTCAATTCCCAGCACCCACATGGCGGCTAAGAACAGTCTTTAAGCCAGGTGTGGTGGTGGCCGGTGGCACACACCTTTAATCCTAGCACTCGGGAAGCAGAGGCAGGTGGATCTCTGTGAGTTCAAGGCCAGCCTGGTCTACACAGTGAGTTCCAGGCCAGCTGGGGCCATAGGGAGACCCTGTCTCAAAAAGACAAGGAAAAAAAAATGTTATATATAAAGAAAGAAATCAAAATTTGGGATCTGGGAGACAGCTTAGTCAGTAAAGGTAAAGGGATGACCTCTCAAACATGAAGACCTGACTTCCATCCCCAAACCCACAATAAAAATCAAAGAAAGCTAGACCCCCTAGGGCTTGCTGGCTAGGCAATTAAGTGTGATTACTGAGCTCTAGGCCAATGAGATACCTTGTGAAGGAGGTAAATGGCATTCCTGAAGATAGCATTGAGATTGTCTTCTGGCCTCCACACAAATGTGCACATACACCTGCACATGTATACACATATAAACATATGGACACACACACGCAATTTTTTTTAATCAAAAGTTTAGCTGGCCATGGTGGTGCATGCCTTTAATCCCAGCACTAGGGAGGCAAGGGCAGGTGGATCTCTGTGAATTCAAGGCCAGCCTGGTCTACATAGTGATTTCCAGGCCAGCTGGGGATACAAGGAGACCCTCTCCCAAAAAGACCCCCACCCACACTAAAAAAAAGCAAAATTTTAGGCCAGAAATGATAGTTTACTCCTTTAATCCTAGCACTTGGGAGGCAGAGGCAAGTGGATCAAGGCTAGTGGGTGTACCCAGAGCTCCAGGCCAGTTGGGTCTACAGAGAGATCCTGTCTCAAAAAATAAAAAATTTTGATGCCCAGAATTACTAAATTACTAGAAAGGAAAGTTCCACAAGCCTCCATAACAACCTGTGGTTTTTAGAGTAGACACACACTATCCACTGGTTAGAGTAGACGCGCACTATCCACTGGTTTAGAGTAGACTATCCACTGGTTTAGAGTAGACGCGCACTATCCACTGGTTTAGAGTAGACACGCACTATCCACTGGTTTGGAGTAGACTATCCACTGGTTTAGAGTAGACACGTGCTATCCACTGGTTTAGAGTAGAAATGCGCTATCCACTGGTTTAGAGTAGATGCACACTATCCACTGGTTTAGAGTAGACACACGCTATCCACTGGTTTAGAGTAGGTGTGCACTATCCACTGGTTTAGAGTAGACTATCCACTGGTTTAGAGTAGACGCACGCTATCCACTGGTTTAGAGTAGACTATCCACTGGTTTAGAGTAGACGCACGCTATCCACTGGTTTAGAGTAGACGCGCGATGCGCACTATCCACTGGTTTGCTTTAGGAACTCCATGGGAAAATGGGGACTATTGCCCTGTTATAGATGAAGAGGTCACAGTCTTGAAAAAGGATAGAAAGCTTTGTTTTTCTAGTTTTAACTGTTAAGAGATTTTTTTTCTCTTTTGTAATGGATGAGTGCATAAAAATGTAACTGACAGAATGTCAAACTCTCAGCAAAGCCCCATGACTTCAGAATGGCCATCGTAGCTGTACAGAAGTTCGTCGAGATGTGCAGAGTCCGAGATGGGGAAGTGTTTAAATAGCAACCCTAGTGGAGCGGTTTTCATTTGCGAGTTTATTAAAATAAAGTGATCTTCATATTTAGAAAAAGATGTTTTACAGGTCTTGAAGCTCGGTCAGAACACAAGCCTCTCACCCTGCTCTCTCCAAGCTGTGCCACGCTCTCTTTCTTTCTGACAGGCAGCCTGCTCACACAAAAACAGCCCAGCTGTTCCTGGGCTGCAGAGGTGGACCACTGCTTCCTTACCCCAGCAGAAGGCAGTTCCCTGGGACTCCTCAGCAGAGCTAAGTTAAACCTTGTGATAAACTCTAAAACTCTAGAACCATTCTCTCCTCCAGCAACCACCTATGGGGGAAATTGTTCCAAGAAACATTAGCCCTTTCTCCAGAATAGAAAGCTGAAAAACAGATCAAACAAAACCATTCAGAAGGAAAAAGGACTACAAGTCCCTAATTTGGAAAAGAGCCCTTGACTCACTCTAATCAGGATGTTTGCAAGTTGCTTGAAAACGCTGAATTTAATTCATCCCACTTCAAATGTCTGCTCCTCCAAAGGCCATTCTTTCAGCACCCACATAATTGCTAAGCAACTTTGCTCAGTCCCCCAGTTAAAGAATAAATCATTGTTACACAATAAAATATCTACATCCATGCCAGAAACTCATCTCTCTGAGCCCTTCACAGCAGCCTATGCTAGCCGGGCAGGACCTCTGATGGGAGGGGACCACTTTGCTGTGTAACCCTGCCCCCAAGTCTGCCACTGCTCAGTGGTTTGCCATTTTCTGTGTGACTTAGACCAAGTCTCAGGCTGAAGACTTTTTTTTATCTATGAAGTCAAGAAATAGGAAGCTTTTTTACCATTTTCCTTAGTGGTATTAAAAATGACATCAAGGATGATGAAAGGCTAAACAGCACCTCACCATATCTGACTGCTTAATGATGGCCTCCTCTCTCCCAAAGATGTAGAGATTTGAAAGGTTCTTTGAAAATGTGCCCCCCAGTCACACATGGCTTCCCTATACAGGATGTGCGCAATGGGCAAGATTCAAAACTGAAAAAAGGGGTGGGGAATCTCTGTTCCAACAGACTTATCTGAACTGAAACAATTACAGAACTGTAATTCATTATGGGCAATCTTTTTTTAAAACATGAGAATTCCTGACTGACTTATAGAAAATTTCAAGCTAATGGCAAATTACCAGAAAATTCTTCCTAACAATGAGCCAGAATGACGGACTTCCTCCCAGCTAAGCTCTGCTTTGTCTCCCAGCAGTCCCGCCCTTCCACAGGGAGCCGCTCTCCCAGCCTGCAACATCCTTTCCTCCAGCTTATCAGTGCTCCTATCTTGCCTTTCTCTTAAATTATCTTTATTCTATTTAGCCTCAAAAAAAAAAAAAAAAAAAAAAAAAAAAACCTCAATCCAAGTACAATCAATTACAATCCTAAGCACTTTTCTGTATGTTGGTTGGTTTGGGTTTTTTTGAGGCAGAGGCTCCCTGTAGCCCCAACTGTCCTGAAACTCACTATGTAGACCAGAATGGTCTAGAACTCCCAGAGATCCGCATGCCTCTGCCTCCTGAGTGCCGGGATTAAAGGTGAGCGCCACCAAGCCCAGCCATCCTAGACACTTTTAACAAATAAATCTTCAAGAGTTGTTTCTATTACAGTGTTCCCTTGCCTAAATGTCACCAAAAGCCTACAGAAGTAGAAGCCAGGCAGGCAGCTGAGCTCTGCATGTAAGTCAGGCCACAGGCCAGCTCATTTTGCCTTTCGAGCTTTATTTTTCCTACTGCTCTGCACCAACACTACAAATCCAGCCAAGTAAGCTTCCTCCCAAACCTCAGGCAAACCCTAGGCCACCCCTTCTCTGGAGGCCCCTGAGAAAGGCTGTCCACTCCATCTCTACCTAACTGCTAGCTTTCCCTAAATCCCAAAGCCATGAATCTCTTCTCATGCTGCATTTCCCAAGCCACCTGGGATTCCAGACATGAGCCACCACACCCAGCTTCCCATCTCTTAACAGATAAATAGATCAGGGCCTGAGACCTGCTCATTTGTAACCAAGCAGGCACTAGAGCCCGTCTCCCAACTGTCCACAGTGATGATGACCTGTACTAGAAACATGTCCTCTTATCATTCGCATGCTTCAACACAGGTCATTCTTCATAAACTGGAGGAAATCTTCACCGACCCACCCTACCCAACCAAGTCCACTCAGCTCTGAACTATATTCTATTTCCAGTGATAGTGGCATCTTAGACACCTTAACTGCAGCTCTATGAGGGAGGAAACTCAGCTTATTGCTGTCTTCTGTGTCATCCAGAATAAGTGTGGGCTAAGGGAGGACCACAGAGGCAAACGCTTCAAGTATCTAACTCCAAAATATGTCAGGATGCTATCCACGGAGTCCACACCACTGAACCACATGGATTCCACTGCTGAACCACGTGGATTCCACTGGATTACATTCTAACTGAACCACCTTTAATATATTATCTGGAGTAAATTCATCAACTTTGTCAATAATTTATTAAAAAACACTAATAACGGGCTGGAGAAATGGCCTAGCACTTAAGAACGCCGACTGCTCTTGCAGAGGACCCAGGTTCAATCCCCAGCACACATGGCAGCTGAGAACCGTCTTTAACTCCAGTTCCAGGGGAATCCGACACCCTCTTCTGACCTCTGAGGCATTGCACGACATGGGTACACAAACCTACATGCAGACAGTACATTCATACACATAAAAAATAAATAAAATTGGGGCTGGAGAGAGTCTACCAGTTAGGAGCACCAACTGCTTTTGCAGAGGACCCGTGTTCAATCCCCTGAACCCACATGGTGGCTGAGAACCCTCTGTAACTCCAGTTTCAGGGGAATCCGACACCCTCCTCTGACCGCCGCTGCATTGCATGACACGGGTGCACAAACCTATATGCAGACAGTACATTCATACACATAAAAATAAATAAACAAAATTAAAAAAAAAAAGAAAATTAAAAAAAAAAAAAAAGAAAAAAGATTATCAGCCAGGTATGCTGGAGCACATGTTTAATCCCAGCACTCTAGAAGCAGAGACAGGAGGATCTCTGAGTTCAAGACCAGTCTGGTCTACATAATAACACCTTGTCTAAACAAAGGATAAACAAAAAGGCTACTAATACCACAACAGTCAAACCACTCTTAGAAATAAAAAACAGGGCCGGAGAGATGGCCTAGCGGTTAAGAGCGCCAAGTGCTCTTGCAGAGGACCCGGGTTCGATCCTCAGCACCCACATGGCAGCTGAGAATAGTCTGAGAACTCCAGTTCCAGGGGAATCCGACACCCTCTTCTGACCTCCACCACATTGCACAACACGGTGCACAAACCTACATGCAGACAGAACACTCATACACATAAAATAAATAAATGAATAAATAAAAAAGAAACATTCATTAAAGCATTCAATATTTTAAAAAAGAAATAAAAAAACAGTAACATCTAATAGGAAAAATGAACAATGGAAATGGATAGAAAATTCACAAAAGAGAGTAAAGACTAATGAATATAGGGTATCTTCCATGGTCAGGATGGGATTCCTGGGATCTTTAGTTACAGACTGTACAACGAAAGTCTCAAGTTGATTACTGCATGTGATTTTCGGTATATTAAACCACCTCCCTACATTTCTAATTTTCTGTTTTGTTTTGTTTTGTTTTTTATTTTTTATGTGTATGAGTGTACTGTCTGCATGTAGGTTGGTGCACCCATGCCACAGAGGTCAGAAGAGGGTGTCAGATTCCCCTGGAACTGGAGTTAAAGATGGTTCCTAGCCACCGTGTGGATGCTGGGGATCAAACCCGGGTCTTCTGCAAGAGCAGTTGGTGCTCTTAACAGCTGAGCCATCTCTCCAGCCCCCATTTCTAATTTTTTATTACACTACTTGTGTGTGAGTAGGAAGGGGAGGTTCACAGGACAGCATATGTAGAGTCAGAGGACTTGTGGGAGACCTTCCACCAAGTGTCTCCAGAGACCAAGCTCCAGCTTGTCAGACTTGACAGCAAGCACCTTTACTTGCTGAGCCACCCCACTGGCTCCCTACATTTGACTATTAATTTGGTGTGGGGGGAGGGGGATACACGTAATGCCTCCGAACAACCATGGAGATCAGAGGGAAGACAACTTTCAGGAGTCGGTTCTGTCCTTCCACCATGTTCTGGGATTGAACTCTGTTCATGAGACTCGGAGCAGACATCTTCACCACTGAGCCAGTTTAAGCATAGCCATCTTGCTATGTTTAAAAGAACTCTCTCTAAACACAGTTTGGTGTTACAGCACTTTTACAAGGAAACTACGCTTAAAGAGTTCCAAACTATGTATGCTATATGGGGAGGACCTTCTGAATGGGTTTCTTTAACTTTGTTGTTTTTTTGTTGTTGCTGCTGTTACTGTTCTTGGTTTGGTTTTTTTTATTTTTTATTTTTATTTTTTTTCATCTTTTCGAGACAGGGTCTCCCTATAGCCTAAGCTGTTGTTAGCCACCAGGGAGGCGCTGGGAACAGAGCCCAGGTCTTCTGGAAGGACAGCAAGTGTTCTTAACCGCTGAGCCATCTGTCCAGTCCATGTTCTTGGTTTTTGAGACAAGATGCAAGATCCTTTGTAGCCCAGGCTGGCCTTGAACTTATGATACAGAATCAAGAATGATCTTGAACTCCTGATCCTAGTACTCTACCAACCAAGTAGTATGGAGATTACAGGAGCATACCAGCCACCATGCCCGCCTAGGTTTCTTATTTGTGTGGAATTTCATATCTTGTATAATGTACTACAAAAAGATCAATTTCCATTCTTTTCTTTATTTCAAAACTAATGAATAAAAGAGCAAATGAATAATAGTAAAAAGGATACTTAACTTTAGTGGTGTGGATTAAAAGAATGTTTAGTTTTTGCCTGAGTAACAATACCTAATGTTTAAGCAGATACAGGGGCATATTTTACTACTTAGACCCAGTCTTTGACCTACTAATACCCAAACTGATCGATTTTTCCTGATTTTAACACCACTGACATTTTTGGGATGAATAACTGTTTAGGGGCTGGGGAGACAAGGGAAATGGCTTACACATTACAGGATTGTTAGGGTAGCAATAAGGGACCACTGAAGAAAAACTTGTAGTCAAGAGAACAGATCTCTGACCTGGGTGGAAACCGAACACTGAAGTTGGACCTGGTGAATCATGTTAAGCCATGCTAAAGAGACAAGCAGAATCATTAGTCCTTTAATGAATCCCTGCCTAGCCTAGCACAGTCATTTATCAGTGCTACAGCCATGCAGCTTTATAAGTCTGCCCCCTTTTCTAAAGTATTCCTGAGCCTCTCCTTCCCACCATGCAGCTGCTTATCCACCAAGTGTCTGACCCCCATGCCAGCTTTAACAGCATGGCCTTCTGACCTCCATGCCAGCTTTAACAGCATGGCCTTCTGACCCCATGCCAGCTTTAACAGCATGGCCTTCTGACCTCCATGCCAGCTTTAACAGCATGGCCTTCTGACCTCCATGCCAGATTTAATAGCATGGCCTTCTAACCTCCATGCCAGCTTTAACAGCATGGCCTTCTGACCCTATGCCAGCTTAACAGCATGACCTCTGACCCCCATGCCAGCTTTAACAGCATGGCCTTCTGACCTCCATGCTAGCTTAACAACATGGCCTTCTGACCTTCATGCCAGGCTTAACAGCATGGCCTTCTGACCTCCATGCCAGCTTTAACAGCATGGCCTTCTGACCTCCATCACAGCTTTAACAGCATGGCCTTCTGATCTCCATGCCAGCTTTAACAGCATGGCCTCTGACCCCCATGCCAGCTTTAACAGCATGGCTTTCTGACATCCATGCAAGCTTAACAGCATGGCCTGTGACCCCCGTGCCAGCTTTAACAACATGGCATTCTGACCCCATGCCAGCTTTAACAGCATGGCCTTCTGACATCCATGCCAGCTTTAACAACTTGGCCTTCTGACCTCCATGGCAGCTTTAACAGCATGGCCTTCTGACCTCCATGCCTGCTTTAACAGCATGGCCTCTGACCCCATGCCAGCTTTAACAGCATGGCCTTCTGACCCCCATGCCAGCTTTAACAACATGGCCTTCTGACCCCATGCCAGCTTTAACAACATGACCTCTGACCCCATGCCAGCTTTAACAGCATGGCCTTCTGACCCCCATGCCAGCTTTAACAGCATGACCTCTGACCCCCATGCCAGCTTTAACAGCATGGCCTTCTGACCCCTATGCCAGCTTTAACAGCATGACCTCTGACCCCATGCCAGCTTTAACAGCATGGCCTTCTGACCCCATGCCAGCTTTAACAACATGGCCTTCTGACCCCCATGCCAGCTTTAACAGCATGGCCTTCTGACCCCATGCCAGCTTTAACAACATGACCTCTGACCCCCATGCCAGCTTTAACAGCATGGCCTTCTGACCTCCATGCCAGCTTTAACAACATGGCCTTCTGACACTCATGCCAGCTTTAACAACATGACCTCTGATCCCATGCCAGCTTTAACAACATTGCTTTTTTCCTTCTCTCCTGCATTCTCTTCCCCAGGCAACTACTTGGCTGTAAATGCCTGCCTACCCTAGAAGGTATTCTTTTTTTTTGGTGTTTTCGAGGCAGCGTCTCCCTATAGCCCCAGCTGTCCTGGAACTCACTCTGTAGACCAGGCTGGCCTTGAACTCACAAAGATCTGCCTGCCTCTGCTCCAAAGTGCTAGGACTAAAGGCGTGCGCCACCACGCCTGGCTAGTACACACCTTCTAATCCCAGTAATCTAAAGGCAGAGGCAGGTAGATATATGTGAGTTCAAGGCCAGCCTAGTCTATATAGTGAGTTCCTGGCTAGCCTCAGATATTCAATGCCTGCATAACTCAAATAAATAAATAAATAAATTTTTAAAATATTTTATTATTTTATATTTATGAAGGATCCCCTGGAACTGGAGTTATAGATGTTTGTTAGCCACCATGTGGGTGCTAAGATTTAAACCCAGGTCCTCTGAAAGAGCATTCAGTGTTCTTAACCACTAAGCCATCTCTCCAGCCCCCATAAATAATTTTAAAAGCCAAGTAAAACAATCATACTTACATGAAAGGATGTATGTCTGTCTCAAAAAAACAGATATACCTGCCTGGGTATCTGTACATGTATGTATACATACATACTTGCATACTGAGAAAAGAGTTTCAGGAAAGATAATCACTGGAGGCTGGTGTGGTTGGTATACAATGCAAGCCCAGCACTGAGGAGGCTGAGGCAGGAAGATTACCAAGAGTCTGGTGTCAGACTAGGTTCTATAGTGGGTTCCCAGTTGAAGAGTAACACCCTGTCTCAAAAACCAAAAGAAAAAAAAAAAATCATCTGTGAGAAGAAAATTCTACTAAGTTTCTATCACTGTACCAATCATTGTGCCGGTTCCTTCCATACAGGCTCTGTATTTTAGCCATCTGTGCAAAACCAAAATTTAAAGAAGTACTCCATGAAAGACCTGATAACAAATGTTTGCTGAATCAAGGCCACTTGAAATTTTTCAAGATTTTTTTTCTCTTTCTCTACCATCTTTACATGGGTGTGCATCTTTCAATTTATTTTACTATATTATCTTGCTTCTAGAAAGAACTTTTAACTAGAATCTCTAATTCAGATCACTTTCAGAGTTGTTAGTTATCAGCACTACCAGAGCTAGTCAACCACAGTTCATCAGGCTTGAGATCTTGTGAAACAATCTAGTTCCTTAAAACTCAAGTACAGCTCCTGCCTTGCAGGCATGAGGCCGGGGGTTTGATCCCCAGGTTGGAGAGACCTGAGTGAATTAAGAGTATTTAAAAAATAATAATAATAATAATTAAGTATGTGGGCTGGAGAAATGGCTTTTGCAGAGGATGGGGGTTTGATTCCCAGCACCCATACAAAGGCTATGATTCTCAGTTCCAGGGGAATCTAATGGCCTCTGATGATCTCCAAAGCATTGGATGACATGGGTGCACTCACATATATGCAGGCAATATACTCATATACAGAAAATAAAAAATTTTTTTAAATTTTATTTTTTTATTTTTTTTATGTGTATGAGTGTACTGTCTGCATGTAAGGTTGTACAATGCCATGGAGGTCAGAAGAGGGCGTTGGATCCCCTGGAACTGGAGTAAAAGACAGTTCTTAACTACGCTGTAGATGCTAGGAATCAAACCCCGGTCCTCTGCAAGAGCAGTCGGCGCTCTTAACCCCTGAACCATCTCTCCAGCCCCAAAGTAAAATATTTTTTAAAAAGAATTAAATGTATGATACAGGGCTCTATAGGAGAGACAGTAACTAGATGGCTCAGTGTAGTGTCCTCTTCAACAGAAAAATCTGAAGCCACAGTGCACAGCCAAGTAATAACTACAGCATTAAACTGCCTCTGCTGCCTCTTCTGGCCACCTGACTCCTTAAGGTGCCTATAATATGACTTCTACCTCAATCATTCCTCTGAGATTACTTTTCAAAAGGACTCTGTAACAGACACGGGTGCAGATGTCCTCTCAGGAAAGGAACCACTGCTGCACACTAGGGAGGACAGCAGTGAGCAGAGCCAAGGTTAGACACTTCCTTTTCCCAGCACTGCTTACTCCCCCACCCCCGACAGGCTCTTCCACTGTCCTCACTGTCTCCACCAGCACTGTCTCCGCAGCTCCTTCCTGAGATTCCTTCTGGCCAAGTCATTTCCCACTTTTCTGGCCCTTGGCAGACTGAATCAAGCTACTCATTTTTTCACACTAATTTCTGATTTTTTTTTTAATACCATGACACACTTTGAAGTACTTCTGAGAACTTCAAAGGTACCTTTGTGGATCACATCTCTGACCCCTTACCTTCCTAGCCTGGACAGTACCCCGAAGCCCTGAGTCATTTCTCCTTACTCTCCTCCTAGAAAGTGGCTTCCGTCTCACTACCTTAGGGCCTTTATGCTAAGCCCTCTCATATTCTGTCTGATCATGACCTCTGAAGATAGCGCTGGTTTCTACCACTAACCACCAGAGGTTTCCCCTCTAAAATCTGCCTCACCCTAAAACAGCCAAAGGAGAACCCATCACCTTTCTCAGCAAGCAGGTCTGTCACCCTGATTCTGACCTGGTTTATTTATTTATTTATTTATTTATTTATTTATTTATTTATTTATTTATTTTTGGTCTTTTCGAGACAGGGTCTCCCTGTAGCCCACAGCTGGTCTAGAACTTGCTATGTAGACCAGACTGGCCTCAATCTTAGAGATTGTTTTTCTTTTATGTGTATGAGTGTAGTGTCTGCACATATATAAATGCACCCATGTTGTGCAATGACCAGGAGGTCAGGAGATGGTGTGGGATTCCCCTGGAACTAGTTACTAATTAGTGTTAGGTGCCATGTGGGTGCTGGAAATCAAACTGAGGTCCCCTGTAAGAGTACCCAGTGTTCTTAACTGCTGAGACATCTCTCTAGCCTCTCTTTTTAGGTATTTTTAAATTGAGGCTGGAGAGATGGCTCCAGCAGAGGACCTGGTTCAGTTCCCAGCACCTACATAATGGCTAAAAATGTCCAAATCTCCAGTTCCAGAGGATTCCACATCCTCGTCTGGCCTCCACAGGCACTGCATGCATGCATGCAGCCCAGTCTGGGATTATAGAGTAAATTCCAGGCTATCCTAGATTACGGAGTAAGACTTTGTCCCCAAAACAAACAAACAGAAAAGTAAAAGTAGAATAGAAGAAAGTGCTTTAATCCTAGCACTTGGGAGGCAGAGGCAGGTGGATCTTTGTGAGTTCAAAGCCAGCCTGGTCTACAGAGCGAGTTCCAGGCTAGTTGGGGCTATAGGGAGACCCTGTCTCAAAAAGACCAAAAAAAAAAAAAAANGGGAAAAACCAATCCAGTGATTTACCTAAAATTGAAATATTATCTTTGTTTTAACCTGTATCATCAGTTGAAATTAGCCATGAGAGTTTCTATTTGTAGGGAAGGTAATATTTTTTCATACAATGCCCATGGTTACACCATTTAAGATGCTTTATGAAAACAAAATCAACTTCTGTATAGCTTTAAGATTGTTTTAAAATAAAGGTGGGAGGGGGCCTATTGGTCAAGAGCGCGTGACTGCTCTATGCAAGAGGACCTGGGTTTCAATCCCAGCAACCACATGGGCGGCTGAGAACCGTCTTTACTCTAGATACAGGGGAAGCCCGACACCCTCTCTGACTCCTCGGCATTGCACTACCTCAGGTGCACAAACTTACGTGCAGACGTACATTCATACACATAAAAAATAAATAAAGAAAAAAAAATATTTGAGGGGTTGATAGATGCCCAAGCGAGTTAAGAGTGCCGACGGCGCTTGCAGAGGACCCCGGGTTCAACCCAAGCACCACATGGCGGCTAAGAACCAATCTTTAACTCCAGTTCCAGGGGAATCCGTGCCCTCTTCTGACCTCCAAGGATTGCATGACACAGGTGCAAACCAGACATCAGAAACATTATACTCATACACATAAAATAAAAAATAGGGGGCTGGAGAGATGGCCTAGCGTAATTAAGAGCGCCAAATGCTCTTGCAGAGGACCCCGGTTCAATCCCCAGCACCCACACGGCGGTGGAGAACCGTCTTTTTTTTTTTTTTTTTGGTCTTTTCTAGACAGGGTCTCCCTGTAGCCCCAGCTGTCCTGGGGACCACTTTGTAGACCAGGCTAGCCTTGAACTCACAAAGATCTGCCTGCCTCTGCCTCCCAATGAGAACCGTCTTTAACTCCAGTTCTAGGGGAATCTGACACCCTCTTCTGACCTCTGCAGCATTGCACGGCATGGGTGCACAGACCTGCATGCAGATAGTACACGCATACACAATAAAAAAAAATAAAAGAAAAAAACAAAATTAAAAATGAAATGCATTTTAGTCAGAACACAAATCAAAAGAGCTAAAGAAACAAGATTTCTTTTTTTTTTTTTTTTTTTTTTGTCTTTTCGAGACAAGGTCTCCCTGTAGCGCCCAGCTGTCTGAAACTCACGTCTGTAGACCAGGCTGGCCTTGAAACGCACAAAGATCAGCCTGCCTCTGCCCTGCCTCCCAAGTGCAGGATTAAAGGCGTGCACCACCACAAACCCGGCACAAGATTTCTTTAGAGTAATAGACAACTTGGATGAAATTACATACCATTTCCAAAGGGCAACACTAAAATTTTAATGTATTCATGATGAACTCATAAATATACTTAGAACTTTTCAAGGATGATTTTTGGTCTTTTTAAAATTTGTTTTTCTCCAGGAAGTTTTTTCACATAAATTGTGTTAACCACATTCAACAATACCTACTAAAATTACTTAGAAGAGAAAGGACACCTACTTTATACGAAGATCATTCTTAGTGCTACTCAGTAATAAAATGAAATCAACCTTTTCATGTCATTCATGATTTGCTGAACAGATTTTTAATCAATCACTTTTTATTCTTCAACCTGGTATTGGTTTGTATATCTTGTGACTATCTTGTATTCTGTTCCCATGTAGGCAACTGGCTTCCAAAGTTTTAAACTGGATAGTTACAAAAGTAATCAAGCTAGACCAGAGTAGTGAGCTAAAAACATAAAGGAAGAGAATTGCATTGTTTGAAACACAATGTATAAAGCTGTGGTTAATTCTCAGGAACTTGGCATGTATAGTATTGTATTCCTAATCTTGGGTGTTACATTTCTGTTAACCCCTGTAGTGAAATGTGTTTCTGTTGAGGAACCAAAAATTCTAATTTTAAAAAACAAATTTAGGGGATTGGAATCTTGAGTGAGCCCACTAAAGTCTTTGTAAGCCAGGCATAATGGCAATTCCTGTCAGTAATTTCAGGACTCGGCAGGCTGCCCAGGAGGATTGAGTTGAGAGGTCAGTGTGGACCGGAGTCCACAGTGTAGTCCCTGTCTAAAAAAAAAGTCTTTATAAACATTTTTTTTATTTTTGATTTTTTTAAAAATTATTCTTGTAGGTGTATGAATGTACGTATGCATGTAGGTTTGTGCACCCGCGTCGTGCATGTCGGCGGAGGGGTCAGAAAGGGCGTTCGGATTCCCCTTAAAGTGAGTAAAGACGGTTTTCGCAGAAGCCGCCATGTGGGTGGCTGGGGATTGAACCCGGTAACTCTGCAAGAGCAGTTGGCGTTCTTAAAACCGCTAAGAGCCATCTCTACCCCCTAATAAACATTTTTTCTTATTATCAAAGTGAAACAATAAGAGATAGCTTCTAAAATAAAAAAAAACAGATTCAAAGCTTAAAGGAATTCTGATTATTCCTGTTTTTTCCATTCTTTCGTATACTTGAAAAGTCTGTGCATTTTAAAAAATATGTGATAGCAGGTGTGGTGGCTCATGCATTTAGCCCGCACTCAGGAGGCAGAGGCAGGCAGATGCTGGTGGAGTTTGAAGCCAGCCTGTCTATATAGTGAAGCTTCAGGTCAGCTGGACTAAAAGGAGATCCTGTCTCAAAAAAGACCAAAGAAAAAAAATGTGTAGACTTTTGTCTTATTGAAAGTAATCTGCAAATCATGGGGCGTTGCTTTGGGTTGGGCCTTCCCCTTTAGTCCAGGCTTTTCCGGTCTTGTAATTCTCCCACTTGGTGTAGCACCTGAGCTGTCCAGTGAGGACGCTAGACCAGGCGGAGGAGCTTGGAGGGACCTGCGCTGCATTCTAAACCTGGCATCATTGGACAGGCAGGTGTTTCTCATTCCTGCCCAGCAGAGGGGCATCAGAACCTTCTTCCTGTTAGAGCAGCCAGTTCTCTTTCATCAGGCTGTGGGAGACAAAGAGTGCCTGAAGTGGCAGGCTGAAGAGAAATGGTGCTTGGTCTGCATCCATGGCGTTTGGTCTGTAGCCACAAGGTGCTGGCTGAAGAACATAGTGCGCATGCTTCAGTAACCTTTAAGATGATATGTTATGGTACCGTTGTCAACGTTATAAACATAGCATTTACATGTTAATATATGGTGAGCATTATTTTTATTTTGCTTTTTAAAAATTTTATGTATTTATTTATTTATTTATTTTTATTATTTATTAATTAATTAAGTAATTAATTTAATTAAGTAATTAATTTATTTATTTATGTGTAGGAATGTAACGGTCGGCATGCAAGGTTGTGCACCCTTGTCAGATGCAATTGCTGCGGAGGTCAGAAAGGGGTCTCGGATTCCCCTGGACTGGAGTTTCCTCTGGAATTGGAGTTTTCAGACGTCTCAGCCACAGTGGGTGCTGGGATTGAACCGGTCCCTGCAAGAGTGGTCGGCGCTCTTAACCACTAGCCTCTCTCTCCAGCCCACAAAAGCGTCTAAGAAGGAATTGTATCTATAGATGTGAAGGTGCTGATTGGCTCAATACTGGTATAAATATTCTTGGTTAGTAGCATTAGTGGTTTAGTAGTTAATAGTACATTAGTGGGTTTAGTAGTTAGTAAGTGCCATGGCACTTGTCAACTAACATTAAGAATTGTAAAAGTTTAGAAGTGAATGGCGCCATTAAAAGAAACGACAAAGAATAAGTTAGATGAGTGATTCATTCCCAGGCCTGCCTCCGATGATTCCTACTGCTGGACGGTACAACTGGTGGCCCGTACGGGGAATGTGGGAAGCAGCACTTTAAGTTTTCATCATCGCCCAGTGGACAACTGAGGAAACCCTACAGGTTAAAAAAGCTTGGCCTGAGTGGTTAAGGGAACAGAAAAATAGATATAAAAAATAAAAACTAGAAGTAAAAAATAAATAAAACACATAGAAAAAGGAAGCCAGAAAATAAATAAAAGGGGCTCAGAAATATCAAGAAATCAGATGACTAGAGTCATAAAACATTTATTAAAATCCAATGGTACTGCTATAAAAGATAGTACAACAAAAACATATGTAGAAACCATGTTAAATTGAGTCAATGGTTTCCGAAGAAGGTTTTAAATGTTTCCTCATATTGGGAAAACATAAAAAGACTTAGAAACAGGCAAGAAAATGCTTGGTCCTCCAAGCCGATGTTAAGGCTCAATCTTCTCCCATGGGAAGGAAACCGTTTGGAGGAAATAGAAGAGGGGAATCCCAAGGGAAAGGAGAGGATCAGAGGGGGAAGAATTAAGTGGAGATGAGTTAGAATAAGATTTGGAAAAGGATCCATTTCCAATGAAGCCTCCGCCTCCACCCCCTCCATGGGGAGAGATAAAGAGAGACAGAGGGAGGCCACTGAGAGAGATTAAACAAGACAAAGGGAGGCTGTTACCTTCCTTCTGGGACATTGATGAGGTCACCACCTTATAAAGAGGCTATTTAAAGTTAGCAGTGACTCTGAAAGGGAATGGGATTGGCCTGTCATGGAGGATCAGAATCATCAAAGATTTCACCAGCTGCTAGATTTTAAGTCAATTAAACAATTAAAAGAAGCGGTGGCCACTTAGGGTCCTCAGGCACCTTTCACTGTTAACATGCTGGAAACTCTAGCTAGTATGAATTTATGCCCTGAAGATTGGAAAATATTATGTAGAGCGGTCCTCTCATGGGGCTGAGGCAGTGTTTGTGTTTTTCCTCAGGATGAAGAGGTGCCGCAGTGGATTCTAGTATGGCTGATTAGACAGATAAGCCCGCCAACAGACAATCAGGATGATGCCAGAGATGACAACAACGTGGATCCCAGCTACTAACCCATCTAAAAAAGTTGTAAAACTCTTTGCTATTGAAAATTTGTTTTTAGCTATGTGTGTTTTACTTTCTGCTATTTCTTTTGGCCAAGGAGTAAATGTAAATTATTGGGTTTATATTCCTAATTCTCCTATGTTAGAACCTATGTATTGGGGAGATATGGATTTACAAGTTTATACTATTTCAAAGATTCCCCACCATGGAATGATTTTACTTCTTTAAATATTAATGATGGCACTAAATATAATTTTACACATTCCATGGAAAAGATTCCCATTTGTTTAGGCTCTGTTGAATTTTGCTTGCCTTTGGCATACCAACATTGGATATTGCCAGGAATAAATATAACCGGAAGCTGGACACGCTTACAGTGACTTTCTGCATGGTCTATAAATCAGACATGGAATAATGTTATTAAAGAAATGAAATTGACATTGCCAAATTGCCCTGATTTTACTTATTTTGGATTAAAATATAAACCATGTATATTGTCTGAATGCCTAGGTAAATTTGGAAAAATTATTAAAAACCGATGGGCCGAGGCTGGAGAGAATAGCTAGCGGTTAAGAGCACCGACGCTCTTGCAGAGGACCCGGGTTTGCGTCCCCAGCAAGCACCCACATGGCGGGCTAGAACCGTCTGTAAATCCAGTTCCAGGGAATCCGACACCGTCTTCTGACCTCCGCGGCATTGCACGACACGGGTGCACGACCTGCATGCAGACGACATTCTACACATACAAAAAAAAAAAAAAAAAAAAGAAAAAAAAAAAGAAAACCGATGGGCCAATTGGGGGCCATATGGGCTCTTTGTTAAAACTTTTCCAGAAATTGAATGCGTGACTTGTGATTTGCTTAAAACAGTCAAAATGACTGAGGACCCGAAACAGGAATACACCATCTATGATAGACAGCGATTAATGGCTTGGGGTGATGACGTTATTTCAGACAACTGATTGGCCATTTTGAGATCTCCTGCTGCGGTGCAGACTCATCTGTGGAAATTGGCTGCAGCTATCAAGCCAATACACATGTTTAATGGAAGTTTTGCTGGGACTTCTAAGTCAGCTGCTATCTATACATTAAAAAAAATTTAGTAGCACTAATATTACTGCTTGTGTACCTTTGCCTTAGGAATTCCTTTTTTTTTTTTTTTTTTTGGGCCGTTTCGAGACAGTGTTCCCCTGTAAGCACCAGCTGTCCTGGAACTCAATTCTGTAGACCAGGCTGCCAGGCTGGGCCTTGAACTCGACAAAGATCTGGCCTGCCTCTGCCTCCCAAGTGGCTAGAATTAAAGGCGTGGTGCCACCACACCGCTTGCCTTAGTGTAATTCTTAGAGAACTTTGTTTTTCCAGCTAATATTGCCTGTATTGAATGTAGACTTTTCTCCTGTATTATACTTCTGTTAGTTTAAATGTTAATGAATCTTTAATGATTTTTGCAACAAAAAACTCACATTTGAATACCTATAAATCTTGGTAGGCCTTGGGCCCATGATCCTTTAGATCCTGTAATTGGTTTTTTGGAATTCTAAAGATTGTTTTTTTTTTTGGTCTTGTCGAGACAGGGTCTCGTAGCCCTCAGCTGTCCTGGAACACACTCTGTAACCAGGCTTGGCGTGAACTCACAAAGATCCACCTGCCGCTGTCTCCAAGTGCTAGGATTAAAGGCATGCGCACCACACCCTGCGAAGAAGATTTTAAGTGGTGTTGAGCCTATGATAGAAGGGTTTTACCGGGGTGTGGCGCATGCCTTTAAAAAAAAAAGGTTTTTTTTTTTTTTTTTTTGCTGTAATTTTGAGTCTTGTTGCAGTTACTACAACTGCTGCGGTATCTGGTATTGCTTTACAATACTACTATTCAAACTAAGCATTTTGTAGAACAATGGCATCAGGATTCTTATACTATGTGGTCCAATCAAGTTGAAATTGACTCCCGTTTACAAACCGACATAGATGGGTTAAAAAAAATGGTAGGGGAGGGTGGTTGAGGAAAAAAAAGACGTCGTTGCCCAAGAAAAAAAGGAACAATTGCAGCTTAAAAGTGTTTTGGGAAACTCAAATACTTTCTGTAATGACGGACTTACAAATAATAAAACTGTTATAAGAATGGAAAGAGTTTCAAGCTTATTTACAAGGTAATACATCAATGAAGGCAAAAACTATAAAACTTAAAAGAGAAGAGAAAATTGCGGATACTTTTGCTAAAAGTTTGTTTAATGAGGATGCTGCTACTGGTGCACAAATAGTTGCTGATAAACTTACAGGATTAGATCTAAAAGGAATGTTACAAAGTATAACTTATACTGCTGAAGGAATGTTTGGAGTTTTTTTTGTTTTTTTTAAACAGACTTGCTCTATAATAGACCACTTGAGAAGAACGATTTTATTTTTTTATTTATTTATGTGTATGAAGTGTAAACTGTCTGCATGTAAGTAGGTGCACCCATGGTGGTCTGGGAATTTGAAACCCCTGAAACCCGGGGGTCCTCTGTAAGAGCAGTTGGGTGCTCTTAAACCGGAGCCATTTCTCCAGCCCAGGAATGTTTGGAGTTTTTAAACCATTGTAATTAGTCTATTTGGATTGTTTTATTTTGGTTGTTTTAAGCCAAATAAAAAAAATTCTAAATTTTAATCTAGATAAACTTCTTACATTGAAAACTAATAAGGGAAAAACTTGTGGAAACTTAGACATGGCTTGAGTGAGGCGTTGCAGAGGACATGCCTCCTGTACTGTTTTTCTGTATTTACCTACAGGATGTTCTTATGGGAGCTGGCTCTTGGCAGGTTTTGGCACCTGACAGGCCCAGGAGCTAAGTATCTATCACTGATTTTGAAACAACTAATCAACTATGTACTGGATTATTCACTGATTTAAAAAATACTAATCAACTATGGACTGGTTTTTATACTGAAATTGGAAAATGAAGGACCTTGCTGGGACTTGGCGAGGGACTGACAAGTCCATTGTTTTAACTCCTGCGCGTGCTCTGCTGGACTATAATGAGCTATACTGTGGAAGCGGCCAGTGCATGGGTTGCTCTTACAGCTTTTTTAAAAAGCCTTTTGCTTTAAAAAAATGAAGAAAATGCAAAAAATAGACTCACTCGAACTAGAGGGGCCAGTAGTCAAAGGGGACGGGTAAGTCCACACCTAGACTGATCAACCTAAGACAGGACCCTAATCTTAGAGTCAGGACTCCGATGACGGGTAGAACAGTGCCTGAGATGTAGAGACACCTAAGACAGGCACGGTCTATCTTGAGTCGTGGTCATCTTGTGAGTGTGGTTTCTAGTTGCTTGCGGTAAGCCCCACGACTCACTACCCCCGGGATAAAACAAAAAAGGGGGAACTGTGGGAGAAACAAAAGTGCCTAAGATTGAACAGGCTGAAGAGAAATGGGCGTGATCTGTGAGCCATGGCGTTTGGTCTGTAGCCCAAAAGGTGCTGAGCTGAAGAACATAGTGAGCGCAGTGCCGCCATTAACTTTTTAATTTTTTTAAAATTAATTTATTTATTATGTATGTGTATGAATGTACTGTCCTGCAACAAGCTTTGTGCACCTGTGTCGTGCAATGCCGCGGAGGTCAAAGAGGGTGAGTCGGATTCACCTGAAACTGGAGTTCTCCTGGAATTGGAGTTTCAGACGGTTCTCGGCCACCATGGTGGGTGCTGGGGATCGAACCCGGGTCTCCTCGGTAAGAGCGGTTTGGTGCTCTTAACCGCTAAGGCCCATCTCTCCAGCCCCTGCTTCAGTAACTTTTAAGATATGTTATGTTACATTGTCAACTTCATGAACATAGCATTTTACATAAGAAACTGTATCTGTGAACACAAAGCTTCTTAAATAAGGAATTGTATCTATAGACGTGAAGGTGCTGATGTGGCTCAATACTGCTATAAATATTGCTTGGATATCTAAGCTATTGTGTTAGTAGATAATTTAGTAGACAATTGTTTAGTAGTGTTAGTAGATCACATGCAATTGTAAATAAACATTGAAATAACTGATTTAAAGTTAAGAAGTGAAGGCACCATTAAAGAAACTACAAAGAAATAAGTTAATGAGTGAGTCATTCCCATCTGCCTCCGATGATTCGTACCGCTTGACGGTACAACAAATGCGGCTCCTTCCTCCAGTGGGATGACAGCACCTTTGCCTCCATAGTGCCATCCCTTTGGCCTTTATACTGTCTTCTATTTTTTTAAAAAAAAAAAAAAAAAAAAAAAAAATAGAAGAAAGTAAAAGGCAAAGGGCATGGACATGGAGGCAAAGCTGTGCTGTCCATCCACTGTGAGGAAGGAGCCGCATGTTGTACCGTCCAGCGGTACGAATCATCGGAGGCAGACTGGGAATGAATCACTCATCTAACTTATTCTTTGTAGTTTCTTTAATGGCGCCATTCACTTCTTAACTTTTACAATTCTTAATGTTATTTACAATTGCATGCAATTACTAACGCTACTAACCACTAATGCTACTATTACTACTGACCACAATAGCTTAGAATCCAAGAATATTTATAGCAGTATTGAGCCAATCAGCACCTTCACGTCTATAGATACAATTCCTTATTTAAGAAGCTTTGTGTTCACAGATACAGTTTCTTATGTAAAATGCTATGTTCATGAAGTTGACAAGGTAACATAACATATCTTAAAAGTTACTGAAGCAGGGGCTGGAGAGATGGCCTAGCGGTTAAGAGCACCAACCGCTCTTACAGAGGACCCGGGTTCGATCCCCAGCACCCACATGGTGGCCGAGAACCGTCTGAAACTCCAATTCCAGGAGAACTCCAGTTCCAGGGGAATCCGACACCCTCTTCTGACCTCCGCGGCATTGCACGACACAGGTGCACAAACTTGCATGCAGACAGTACATTCATACACATACATAAATAAATAAAATTAATTTTAAAAAAATTTAAAAAGTTACTGAGGCATGCGCACTATGTTCTTCAGCCAGCACCTTTGGGCTACAGACCAAACGCCATGGCTGCAGACCAAGCACCATTTCTCTTCAGCCTGTCAATTCAGGCACTCTTTGTCTCCCACAGTTCCCCCTTTTTGTTTTATACAGGGGAGTGAGTCGTGGGGCTACCACGCACTCAAGATAGACCACGCACTCAAGATAGACCACGCACTCAAGATAGACCGTGCCTGTCTTAGGTGTCTCTACATCTCAGGACTGTCTTACCCGTCATCGGAGTCCTGACTCTAAGCATCAGGGTCCTGTCTTAGGTTGATCAGTCTAGGATGTGGACTTACCCGTCCACTTTGACTACTGGCCATCTAGTTGAGTGAGTCATTTTTTAGCATTTTCTTCATTTTTTTAAAGCAAAAGGCTTTTTAAAAAAGCTGTAAGAGCAACCCATGCACTGGCCGCTTCCACAGTATAGCTCATTATAGTCCAGCAGAGCATGCGCAGGAGTTAAAACAATGGACTTGTCAGTCCATCGCCCAAGTCCCAGCACAGTCCATAATTTTTCCAATTTCAGTATAAACCAGTCCATAGTTGATTAGTATTGTTTTAAATCAGTGAATAATCCAGTCCATAGTTGATTAGTTGTTTCAAAATCAGTGATAGGTACTTAGCTCCTGGGCCTGTTGGGTGCCAAAACCTGCCCAAGAGCCAGCTCCCATAAGAACATCCTGTAGGTAAATACAGAAAAACAGTACAGGAGGCATGTCCTCTGCCACGCCTCACTCAAGCCATGTCTGAGTTTCCACAAGTTTTTTCCTTATTAGTTTTTAATGTAAGAAGTTTCATCTAGATTAAATTTAGATTTTTTTTATTTGGCTTAAAACAACAAAAATAAAACAATCCAAATAGACTAATTACAATGGCTAAAACTCCAAACATTCCGGGGCTGGAGAAATGGCTCAGCGGTTAAGAGCACCAACTGCTCTTACAGAGGACCCGGGTTCAATTCCCAGCACCACATGGGTGCACCTACTTACATGCAGACAGTACACTCATACACATAAAATAAATAAAAAAATTAAAATAGTTCTCTCAAGTGGGCTATTATAGGAGCAAGTCTGTTTAAAAAAAAAAAAAAAAACTCCAAACATTCCTTCAGCAGTATAAGTTATACTTTGTAACATTCCTTTTAGATCTAATCCTGTAAGTTTATCAGCAAATATTTGTGCAACAGTAGCAGCATCCTCATTAAACATACTTTTAGCAAAAGTATCCTCAATTTCTCTTCTAAGTTTTATAATTTTTGCCTTCATTGATGTATTACCATGTAAATAAGCTTGAAACTCTTTCCATTCTATAACAGTTTTATTATATTGTAAGTCAGTAATACAGAAAGTAGTTGAGTTCCAAATCACATTTAAGATGCAATTGTTCCTGCAACGACGTCTTTTTTCCTAACCACCCTACCATTTTTTTTAACCCATCTATGTCGGTTTGTAAACGGGAGTCAATTTCAACTTGATGGGACCACATAGTATAAGAATCTTGATGCCATTGTTCTACAAAATGCTTAGTTTGAATAGTAGTATGTAAAGCAATACCAGATACAGCAGCAGTTGTAGTAACTGCAATAAGACTTAAAATTACAGCAACAACAATTCCTTTTTTTTTTAAAGGCATGCGCCACCACGCCCGGCTAACAATTCCTATCATAGGCTTAACACACTTTAAAATCTTCTTTAGCAGGGTGTGGTGGCGCATGCCTTTAATCCTAGCACTTGGGAGACAGAGGCAGGTGGATCTTTGTGAGTTCAAGGCCAGCCTGGTCTACAGAGTGTGTTCCAGGACAGCTGGGGCTACAGAGACCCTGTCTCGAAAAGACCAAAAAAAAAAAAATCTTTAGAAATTCCAAAATTACAGGATCTAAAGGATCATGGGCCCAAGGCCTACCAAGATTTATAGGTATTCAAATGTGAGTTTTTTGTTGCAAAATCATTAAAGATTCATTATCATTTAAACTAACAGAAGTATTAATACAGGAGAAAAGTCTACATTCAATACAGGAAATATTAGATGAAAAACAAAGTTCCTATAAGAATTACATAAGGCAAGCCGGGTGTGGTGGCACACGCCTTTAATCCTAGCACTTGGGAGGCAGAGGCAGGCAGATCTTTGTGAGTTCAAGGCCAGCCTGGCCAGCCTGGTCTACAGAATGAGTTCCAGGACAGCTGGGGCTACAGGGAGACCCTGTCTCGAAAAGACCAAAAAAAAAAGAAATATCTCAAGTAGGAGAGATGACCCAAAGAGAAGTCAAAAATTTAAGAGAGGGCTGGAGAGATGGCCTAGCGGTTAAGAGCGCTGACCGCTCTTACAGAGGACCCGGGTTCAATCCCCAGCACCCACATGGTGGCCGAGAACCGTCTGAGACTCCAATTCCAGGAGAACTCCAGTTCCAGGGGAATCCGACACCCTCTTCTGACCTCCGCGGCATTGCACGACACGGGTGCACAGACTTGCATNGTCGGTGCTCTTAACCGCTAGGCTATCTCTCCAGCCCCACAAATAACATTCTTTAAAAAAAATTTTTTTTTTATTATTTATTTTTGTATGTGTATGAATGTATCGTCTGCATGCAGGTCTGTGCACCCGTGTCGTGCAATGCCGCGGAGGTCAGAAGACGGTGTCGGATTCCCCTGGAACTGGAGTTACAGACGGTTCTTAGCCGCCATGTGGGTGCTGGGGATCGAACCCGGGTCCTCTGCAAGAGCGTCGGTGCTCTTAACCGCTAGGCTATCTCTCCAGCCTCGGCCCATCGGTTTTTAATAATTTTTCCAAATTTACCTAGGCATTCAGACCATATAAATGGTTTATATTTTAATCCAATATAAGTAAAATCAGGGCAAGTTGGCAATGTCAATTTCATTTCTTTAATAACATTATTCCATGTCTGATTTATAGACCATGCAGAAAGTCACTGTAAGCGTGTCCAGCTTCCGGTTATATTTATTCCTGGCAATATCCAATGTTGGTATGCCAAAGGCAAGCAAAATTCAACAGAGCCTAAACAAATGGGAATCTTTTCCATGAAATGAGTAAAATTATATTTAGTGCCATCATTAATATTTAAAGAAGTAAAATCATTCCATGGTGGGGAATCTTTGAAATAGTATAAACTTGTAAATCCATATCTCCCCAATACATAGGTTCTAACATAGGAGGATTAGGAATATAAGCCCAATAATTTACATTTACTCCTTGGCCAAAAGAAATAGCAGAAAGTAAAACACACATGGCTAAAAACAAATTTTCAATAGCAAAGGGTTTTACAACTTTTTTAGATGGGTTAGTAGCTGGGATCCACGTTGTTGTCATCTCTGGCATCATCCTGATTGTCTGTTGGAGGGCTTATCTGTCTAATCAGCCATACTAGAATCCACTGCGGCACCTCTTCTTCCTGAGGAAAAACACAAACACTGCCTCTGCCCCAGAGGACCGCTCTACATAATCTTTTCCAATCTTCAGGGCATAAATTCATACTAGCTAGAGTTTCCAGCATGGTAACAGTGAAAGGTGCCTGAGGACCATAAGTGGCCACAGCTTCTTTTAATTGTTTAATTGATTTAAAATCCAGCGGCTGGTGAAATCTTTCATGATTCTGATCCTCCATGACAGGCCAATCCCATTCCCTTTCAGAGTCACTGCTAACTTTAAATAGCCTCTTTATAAGGTGGTGACCTCATCAATGTCCCAGAAGGAAGGTAACAGCCTCCCTTTGTCTTGTTTAATCTCTCTCAGTGGCCTCCCTCTGTCTCTCTTTATCTCTCCCCATGGAGGGGGTGGAGGCGGAGGCTTCATTGGAAGTGGATCCTTTTCCAAATCTTGTTCTAACTTATCTCCACTTAATTCTTCCCCCTCTGATTCCTCTCCATTTCCTTGGGATTCCCGCTCTCTTATTTCCTCCAACGTTTCCTTCCCATGGGAGATTTGAGCCTTAACCATAGGCTTGGAGGAGCCAAGGCATTTTCTTGCCTTTCTAAGTCTTTTTTATGTTGTTCCCAATGAGGAACATTTAAAAACCTTCTTCCGGAAACCATGGACTCACCTTTAACAGGGTTTTCTACATAAGTTTTTGCTGTACTATCTTTTATAGCAGTCCCATTGGACTTTAACAAATCTTTTATGACTCTAGTAATCTGATTTCTTGATATTTCTGAGCCCATTTTATTTATTTTCTGGCTTCCTTTTTCTATTTTCTTTATTTTATTTTTTACTTCTAGTTTTTATTTTTTATATCTTATTTTTCTGTTCCCTTAACACTCTAGGCCCAGAGCTTTTTTACCTGTAGGGTTCCTCAGTTGCTCCACTGGGCCGATGAAACTTAAAGTGCTGCTTCCCACATTCCCCGTACGGGCCACCAGTTGTACCGTCCAGCAGTAGGAATCATCGGAGGCAGACTGGGAATGAATCACTCATCTAACTTATTCTTTGTAGTTTCTTTAATGGTGCCATTCACTTCTTAACTTTTACAATTCTTAATGTTATTTACAATTGCATGCAATTACTAACACTACTAACCACTAATGCTACTATTACTACTAACCACAATAGCTTAGAAACCAAGAATATTTATACCAGTATTGAGCCAATCAGCACCTTCACATCTATAGATACAATTCCTTATGTAAGAAGCTTTGTGGGGCTGGAGAGATGGCCTAGTGGTTAAGAGCGCCGACCACTCTTGCAGAGGACCCGGGTTCAATCCCCAGCACCCACATGGTGGCTGAGAACCGTCTGAAACTCCAATTCCAGGAGAACTCCAGTTCCAGGGGAATCCGAGACCCTCTTCTGACCTCCGCAGCATTGCACGACACGGGTGCACAAACTTGCATGCAGACAGTACATTCCTACACATAAATAAATAAATTAATTAATTAATTAATTAATTAATTAATTAATTAATAAAATAATAAATAAATAAATAAATAAATAAATAAAATTTTTAAAAAAGCTTTGTGTTCATAGATACAATTTCTTATGTAAAATGCTATGTTCATAAAGTTGACAAGGTAACATAACATATCATCTTAAAAGTTACTGAAGCATGCGCACTATGTTCTTCAGCCAGCACCTTTTGGCTACAGACCAAACGCCATGGATGCAGACCAAGCACCATTTCTCTTCAGCCTGTCACTTCAGGCACTCTTTGTCTCCCACAGCATGTGAAAGAGAACTGGCTGCTCTAACAGGAAGAAGGTTCTGATGCCCCTCTGCTGGGCAGGAATGAGAAACACCTGCCTGTCCAATGATGCCAGGTTTAGAATGCAGCGCAGGTCCCTCCAAGCTCCTCCGCCTGGTCTAGCGTCCTCACTGGACAGCTCAGGTGCTACACCAAGTGGGAGAATTACAAGACCGGAAAAGCCTGGACTAAAGGGGAAGGCCCAACCCAAAGCAACGCCCCATGATTTGCAGATTACTTTCAATAAGACAAAAGTCTACACATTTTTTTTCTTTGGTATTTTTTGAGACAGGATCTCCCTTTAGTCCCAGCTGACCTGAAGCTCACTATATAGACCAGGCTGGCCTTGAACTCACAGAGATCTGCCTGCCTCTGCCTCCTGAGTGCTGGGATTAAAGGCATGAGCCACCACACCTGGCTACACATATTTTTTAAATGCACAGAATTTTCAAGTTATACTGAAAGAATGGAAAAACAGAAATAACTCAGAATTCCTTTAAGATTTGAAATCTGTTTTTTTTTATTTAGAAAGCTATCTCTTATTGTTTCACTTTGATAATAAGAAAAAATGTTTATAGGGGGCTAGAGATGGCTTAGCGGTTAAGAACGCCAACTGCTCTTGCAGAGTACCCGGGTTCAATCCCCAGCACCCACATGGCGGCTGAGAACCGTCTTTAACTCCAATTCTAAGGGAATCCGACGCCCTCTTCTGACCTCCGCGACACTGCACGACGCGGGTGCACAAACCTACATGCATACAGTACATTCATACACATACAAGAATAAATTTTAAAAAAAGAAAATAAAAAAAAATGTTTATAAAGACTTTTTCTTTTGAGACAGAGACTCACTGTGGACTCCGGTCCACACTGACCTCTCAACTCAATCCTCCTGGGCAGCCTGCCGAGTCCTGAAATTACTGACAGGAATTGCCATTATGCCTGGCTTACAAAGACTTTAGTGGGCTCACTCAAGATTCCAATCCCCTAAATTTGTTTTTTAAAATTAGAATTTTTGGTTCCTCAACAGAAACACATTTCACTACAGGGGTTAACAGAAATGTAACACCCAAGATTAGGAATACAATACTATACATGCCAAGTTCCTGAGAATTAACCACAGCTTTATACATTGTGTTTCAAACAATGCAATTCTCTTCCTTTATGTTTTTAGCTCACTACTCTGGTCTAGCTTGATTACTTTTGTAACTATCCAGTTTAAAACTTTGGAAGCCAGTTGCCTACATGGGAACAGAATACAAGATAGTCACAAGATATACAAACCAATACCAGGTTGAAGAATAAAAAGTGATTGATTAAAAATCTGTTCAGCAAATCATGAATGACATGAAAAGGTTGATTTCATTTTATTACTGAGTAGCACTAAGAATGATCTTCGTATAAAGTAGGTGTCCTTTCTCTTCTAAGTAATTTTAGTAGGTATTGTTGAATGTGGTTAACACAATTTATGTGAAAAAACTTAATGAAGAAAAAAATATTTTAAAAAGACAAAAATAATCCTTGAAAAGTTCTAAGTATATTTATGAGTTCATCATGAATACATTAAAATTTTAGTGTTGCCCTTTGGAAATGGTATGTAATTTCATCCAAGTTGTCTATTACTCTAAAGAAATCTTGTGCCGGGTGTGGTGGTGCACGCCTTTAATCCTAGCACTTTGGAGGCAGAGGCAGGCTGATCTTTGTGAGTTCAAGGCCAGCCTGGTCTACAGAGTGAGTTCCAGGACAGCTGGGGCTACAGGGAGACCTTGTCTCAAAAAGACAAAAAAAAAAAAAAAAAAAAAAGAAATCTGTTTCTTTAGCTCTTTTGATTTGTGTTCTGACTAAAATGGCATTTCATTTATTTTTTGTTTTTTATTTTATTTTTTTTTATGGTATGCGTGTAATATCTGCATTGCAGGTCTGTGGCACCCAATGCGCAAATGCTGCCAGAGGTCAAGAAGAGGGTGTCAGATTCCCCCTAGAACTAGGTGTTAACAGACGGTTCCATTGGGAAGGCAGAGGCAGGCCAGATCTTTGTGATGTTCAAGGCTAGCCTGGTCTACAGTGGTCCCCAGGACAGCTGGGGCTACAGGGAGACCCTGTCTAGAAAAGACCAAAAAAAAAAAAAAAAAAGACGGTTCTCCACCGCCGTGTGGGTGCTGGGGATTGAACCGGGGTCCTCTGCAAGAGCAGTTGGCGCTCTTAACCGCTAGGCCATCTCTCCAGCCCCTATTTTTTATTTTTTATGTGTATGAGTATACTGTCTGCATGTTGGTGCACCTGTGTCATGCAATGCCTTGGAGGTCAGAAGAGGGCACTGGATTCCCCTGGAACTGGAGTTAAAGATGGTTCTTAGCCGCCATGTGGGTGCTGGGATTGAACCCGGGTCCTCTGCAAGAGCAGTCGGTGCTCTTAACTGCTGGGCCATCTCTCCAACCCCTCAAATTATTTTTTTTTATTTTATTTATTTTTTATGTGTATGAATGTACTGTCTGCAAGAAAGTTTGTGCACCTGAGTCGTGCAATGCCGAGGAGGTCAGAAGAGGGTGTCGGATTCCCCTGTATCTAGAGTTAAAGACGGTTCTCAGCCGCCATGTGGGTGCTGGGATTGAACCCAGGTCCTCTGCAAGAGCAGTCAGCGCTCTTGACCACTAGGCCCCCTCAATTTATTTTAAAACAATCTTAAAGCTATACAGAAGTTGATTTTGTTTTCATAAAGCATCTTAAATGGTGTAACCATGGGCATTGTATGAAAAAATATTACCTTCCCTACAAATAGAAACTCTCATGGCTAATTTCAACTGATGATACAGGTTAAAACAAAGATAATATTTCAATTTTAGGTAAATCACTGGATTGGTTTTTCCCAGGATCTGTTCCTGGGGGACTTACCCTCAAATTATTTGCATGATCTATTTATTTATTAGTGGCTGCATATTGTATTTGAGGCATTATGATAAATATAATGAAAATTGCCTGTAAATGCCATGTAATCCTAATTTATAAGCATTGCTACATTTAAAGTCACTGTTTCTTTGAATCTGCCCTCCACCCCTTTGTTGGACAACTGAACACATGGATTTGGCTTTCCCTTTACATTGAAAGAAAAGTATAAACATGTGAGTCTCTAGGTAAAGTTTAAGACTGAGACAATATAAAAAGAGTGCTTGCATGTAAGTGTGCCTTCAAAATATGTAATGTACGGATGATCACAAACATAAATTCACAAAGGAAAAAAAATCTGTTGAGCATAGTGGTTCACTCTTGTAATCCCAGCATTTGGAAAGCTAAGGCAGACAGATCACTAAGAGTCTGAGGCTAACCTGGGCCTCAGAGTATCTTAAAAAGAAAAAGAAATATCATCTCACTCCAATAAGTCTGGCTAGGATCAAGAAAACAAATGATACCAAGCACTGGAGAGGTTGTGGGGAAGGGGGAACACTCATCCATTGCTGGTGGGAATGTAAACTTGTACAGCCACTATGGAAAGCAGTGTGGAGAATGCTTGGAAGACTCAAAATGAGCTTACGACCTGACCCAGACATACCACTCCTGGGTATATACCCACAAGACTCATCATACCCCAGAGATACATGCACAGCTATATTTATTGCAGCTCTGTTCACAATAGCAAAAAGCTGGAACCAACCCAAATGCCCCTCAACTGACGAGTGGATAGAGAAAATGTGGTACATGTACACAATGGAGTTCTATGCAGCAGTAAAAAAAGACAACATCATGAACTTTGCAGGTAAATGGATGGAACTAGAAGATATTAGTTAAGTGATGTAACACGGTCCCAGAAAAACAAACATTGAATGGTATCCCTCATCTGTGAATGCTAGTGCCAATTACCTAGTTGTAAATATTTCTTGTTGGGAGTGATGCATATTGGAAAGAACAATAACACCAACAACAGAAAAGACTGCATCAAAGAACTGACTGAAACGGTGAATCTGGTGGGATGGGAGGGATGGGAGGGGGACACGAGTCTAAATTCGATTTGTAACATAATCTTGTACAAAAATATATATATGAAACAATTTTAAAAAAGAAAAAGAAAAGAAACTATACTCTTATGAAAATAAGACTCAAACTACCTACACTGTTCCTCTAAAAGTGGTTTTCATTTAAATCCTCACTAGAGTTGAAAGCTTTTTAATTTCAGAAAGGTACAATCAAAAATAAAAAAGGCTTCTTCTAAAAACAACAGGATAAAAACAGAACCAATAAGTTTATTTTAAGACATTTCCAGCACTGACATGTAATTCATACTACAGCCATAATTGCAAAGTAAACTTTATAATAGAGGTTGCAAAAATATTATTAGAGCTTACTATATTTGAGAAGAAAACACTATACAACAATAAGAGTATTAATTAAGGTACGCTGTGAACTCTGGGAGGAACATAGGGTAGGGAGCTGGTGTGGGCTAGCAGAGACTTTTGTAAATGCTCTTTTTTGAGTTATAAGTTTTATACAGTGTGTATATATGAACTATAAAAGCTCTTGTTGGGGCTGGAGAGATGGTTCGTTGGTTGAGAGAGCTGACTGCTCTTGCGGAGGCCCTGGGTTCTATTCCCAGCACCCACATGGCGGTTAAGAACTGTCTTTAAGCCAGGTATGGTGGCATACGCCTTAAAAAAAAAAAGTTCTTGTTACAGCCAGGCGTGCTGGTGCATGCCTTTAATCCTAGCACCCTAGCACTCAGGAGGCAGAGGCAGGCAGATCTCTGTGAGTTCAGGGCCAGCCTGGTCTACATAGCGAGTTCCAAGCCAGCTGGGGCTACAGGGAGACCCTGCCTCAAAAAGACCAAAAAAAAAAAAGTTCTTACAAAGCTGTTTAAATAACCTTCATTATTTTATGTTAGAATTTAATGTAGTTCTAAGAAACAGTAGAGGTTTAGTATCTTTCAACAAGACAAATGAAATACAAAATAATGCATTTTTGATTGTACCTTTCTGAAATTAAAAAGCTTTCAACTCTAGTGAGGATTTAAACTTATCATTTTTATTTTATTTTATTTTATTTTATGCCTGTAAGTGTATCGCCTGCACGTAAGGGCACCTGTGTTGTTCAATACCCATGAAAGTCAGAAGAGAGCATCGGATCTCAGGACCTGGAGTTAGAAATGGCTGTTAGCTACCATGTGGATGCTGGGAACTAAATCCAGGTCCTCTGCAAGAGCAGCCAGTGCTTTTTATCTGCTGAGCCATCTCTCCAGCCCCTGTGATGATATTTTTTTTATTTTTTTTTATTTTTTTTGTATGTGTATGAGTGTACTGTCTGCATGTAGGTTTGTGCACCCGTGTCGCACAATGCCGCGGAAGTCAGAAGAGGGTCTCAGATTCCCCTTGAACTGGAGTTCTCCTGGAATTGGAGTTACAGACGGTTCTTAGCAGCCATGTGGGTGCTGGGGATCGAACCCGGGTCCTCTGCAAGAGCAGTCGGTACTCTTAACCGCTAGGCTATCTCTCCAGCCCATTTTTTTGTTCTGTGATATTTTAAATAAACATAGGATAAAGAATAGTAAGGGGCCAGCAAGACACCTCATCTAGTGAAAGCACTTGCTGCCAAACCTAACATCATGGAAGGAGAGAACTGACTACTTCAAGCTGACCTCTGACCTCCACAGGCATGCTATGGCATGCTCTTGCCTCTTCCCAAAATAAATAAATAAGCAGATGTAATAGAAGAATAATTATTTCCTCTACTTCAAATTATTTCCCAAACTTATTTCATTGTAACTTGTGCAAACTTATGGTAGTACCTAAAAGTAGTATCTGATTCAAGTCGCAGATAAATAAGGTCTCCAAAAGGATGGAATCTACCCACAAATGTCTCTCATTTTAAAATAATAACACCTTTAATCGCAGCACTCGGGAAACAGAAGCAGGCAAACCTCTGTGAGTTCAAGACCAACCTGGTCTACATAGTGAGCTCCAGGCCAGCCAGGGCTACATAGTGAGACCCTGTCTCAAAAAACGAAACAAAACAAAATTTAAAATAGTAATAATATTAAGAGTTGGACATGGCGGTACATGCTGGTAATCGGCAATGACAGAAGACCCTGTCTCATAAAACAAAGTGGACAGCACTTGAGGAATGACAGCAGAGGTTGTCCTCTGGCAACCACATGGAAGCACACACATGTGCACCTGCAACTACAACTGTACACATATATACTCACACATACATACACAAGAAAATAATAATAACAACAACAATTAGACAGAAGAAGCTGGAGAGATGGCTCAATGGGCAAAGCCCTTAATGGGCAAGTATAAGGATCAAAGTTTAGATCCCTAGAATCCACATAAAAGCCTGATGCTGTATGTAGTGCATGTGTTGTAATCCCAACATGTCTCTACCAGGAGATGGAAGGCTGCTCAGCTAGCCTAGTGCATGGTCAGCTAAAAAGATGGTCTCAAACAAGGGAGAAAGAGAGAGAAGACTGATGCCTCAGGCTGTCTTCTGACACACAGTAAATAAATAAATAAATACAAAAATACCAAAAGCAAACTGAAAAAAACCCTGTGACATTCAATTCACCTGTGTTTACTCAACTACCCATAAAAACCTAGCCTTTTCCGCCGGGCGTGGTGGCGCACTCCTTTAATCCTAGCACTTGGGAGGCAGAGGCAGGCGGATCTTTGTGAGTTCAAGGCCAGCCTGGTCTACAGAGTGAGTTCCAGGACAGCTGGGACTACAAGGAGACCCTGTCCCGAAAAGACCAAAAATAAAAAAAAAATTAAAAAAAAAAAAAAAAACCTAGCCGTTTCCTACAAGAAAAAGCTTCAGGGTCTCTCCATAGTTGTCAACTGCTATTAGTAACCAGAGAACGTAAAATAATTGCATCCAAAATGAATGATGTAATCAAAGTATGGTTTGTTCTAAGAAAAAATACTTGTGAATACAAGTAAAACACAAATTGAAACCATGTGTCTGGAGGTTTCTTTCCAACTGAGTCTAATGCTGTCTACTTTACTAGTGATAAGCAGATCTTTACACAATTAGAAAAGGCTGAACTTACCAGACAAGGTGGTACTTGCCTGGAATCCCAACACTCTGGAGGAAGAAGCAGAAGAATCAGGAGTTCAAGGCCAATTTTGGCTACAGGAAACCCTATCTGAAAAAAGAAAGGGAGGGGGAGGACTGGAAAGATGACTCAGCAGTTACAATTACCCAATGATCTTACAGAGACCCCCCCACCCAAGTTCAGTTCACAGTACCCCATGTTCCGTAGCTCACAACTACCTTTAACTCCAACTCCAGGGGATCTATTTGCCTCTGGCTTCCATGGGCAAATGCACTCACATGCACACATCCACAAATACACAAATTTAAAATATAAAAAAAAAAAAATCAGCTGGGCACAGTGGTGGTAAATCACATCTATAGTCCCAGCACTCAGGAGGCAAAGACAAGTGGACCTTTGTGAGACAAGGTCTCCCTTGTCTCATACACATAAAATAAAAATAAATATATTCAAAAAAATTTTTTTAATGTTTAAAGAACCTGAACTTGAGCTAGAGAGATGGCTGAGGGGTTAAGAACACTTGCTCTTCTTTGAGAGGACCCAAGTTCAATACCCAGCACCCACATGGCAGCTAACGATCATCCATACTCCAGCTCCAGGGGAATCCAAAACCCTCTTCTGGCCACTTTGGGATTTGCACAATATGGCTATATTTACATACATGCAGGCAAAACACTAACACACATAAAATAAAAATAAGTATTTTTAAAAGTCGTACATGGTGGCCCATGCCTTTAATCCCAGCAGAGGCAGACAGATCTCTATGAGTTCAAGGCCAGCCTGGTCTACATAGCGAGTTCCAGGACCGCTGGGGCTACATGGAGACCCTGTCTCGAAAAAGACCAAAAAAAAAAAAAAAAAAAAAAAGAGGAATAACACCAAATCAATGAGAATAAAATAACACAATTACAAACTGGGCTAACAGAGTTATGGGACTAAAGTAGTTCCCCCTTTCTTAGGGAAGGAAGGAGTAATTGTAAAAATTCAGGAAGACTACTGACCTGCAATAACCTTATAACTACTTGTTTCAGCAAGGAAACATCACTGTGACTAGATAACCACTGAACATCTGCCTCCACCACAGCTTTATAAGTCACAGGTGATTTTTCAATCTGTGTTCTATATTTTTTACATTTTTTGTTTTATGTATGAGTATGTTGCTTGCATGTATGTGAGTACACCCATGTTGTGCAATGCCCGTGGAGGTGAGAAGGCAGTGTCAGATCCCCTGGAACTGGAGTTATAGGCAATTATTAGCTGCCATGTGGATGCTGGGAATCAAACCCCAGTCCTCTGCAAGAGCAGCTAGTGCTCTTAACTGCTGAACCATATGTCCAGTCCATGTTCTATATATTTTTTTACTGACAAGTTTAGTGAAAGTACATTTGTAATACCAAAAAAATCTTATTACATTATTAAATTTTCCTTTGGATTTTAAGTTTCACACTATCTTCTATCCAACAATATTTCTATTATGCTTGTATTTCCTATCTCCTTTTTTATGTGTATGAGTGTATTGCCTCAATGTGTGTAAGTGCACCCCTGTTGTGTAGTGCCTCCAGAGTCAGAAGGCATTGGATTCCCCTGGAACTGGAGTTATGGACAGCTGTTAGCTGTCAGGGTGCTGAAAATCAAACCCAGATCCTCTTCAAGAGCAACTGGCAACCAGTGCTCTTAACCACCGACCCACCTCTCCAGCCCTGTACTTCCTATCTTTGCCACTAGACTGTGTCTTTGTTGTTCCTTCTCCTCCTACTCTTTATTTTCTTTTTTGTTTTGTTTTGTTTTGTTTTTTGAGACAGGGTCTCCCTGTAGTCCCAGCTGGCCTGGAACTCGCTCTGTCAACCAGGCTGGCCTTGATCTCACAGAGATCCACCTGCCTCTGCCTCCGAGTGCTAGGATTAAAGGCGTGCGCCACCACATCCAGCACTCTTTATTTTCTATTACATTTTATTTTCTATTTCATGTGTTGGCATGTGAATAAGGATGCCAGAGAACAACTTACGGGAGTCAGTTCTTACCTTTCACCATGTGGATTCTGGGGATCAAACTCGGGTTTCAATTTTTTTTATTTTATTTGTATTTTAATGTATAAGACTTTATTTTAGCCTGCATGTAAGTGCACCATGTGCATGTAATGCCTACAGAGGCCAGAAGAGGGTGCTGAATCACCTGGAACAGGAGTCTCCACCATTGTTTACTGCCCTGAGGGGTCTGGAACCCAAATCCAGGTCCTCTGCAAGAATAGCAAGTGCTCTTCGTTGCTGAGCCATTGCTCCAGCCTCAAACTCAAGTTTTTTTAAACAGTCTTTCTATGTAGCTCTGATCATCTTGGAATTCACTATGTAGCCCAGGTTGTTTCAAACTAAAGCAATTCTCCTGGTTCAGCTTCTCAAGTGCTGCCATTACAGATGTGAGCCGCCATTCCTGACTAGACTTCATGTCCTTTGAGGATAAGGCATCTATCTAAGCAATATAATCTACATGGGCAGCGGACAGAGGAAGAATGAATAAATAAGCATTTGCTAATGACTTAGTCCTCTGAATTGCCTACCAAAATTTAAACTATTTGGAAACAAAGACTCCAACTCCTTTCTTTTTCTCCCATGCCTCTCAACCACACCACCTTCAGCACTGGGCACACACAGTACCCAACACATGAAGCATCCATTACATATTTACTAAATACATCCATCTGTGCCCAAAGCTACGAAGAATTAGCTCAGCCACACAAGCCTGAAGACATAACTCAGATCTCCAGAACCCACTGTGGAAAGAGAAAATGGGATCTCTGAAAGTTACCCTCTGGCCGGGTAACTTGGGAGTTAGAGGCAGGCAGGTCTTTGTGAGTTTAAGGCCAGGCTGGTCTACATAGGCCAGGTGGGACTAAAAGGGAGACCCTGTCTCAAAAAAGACCAAAAAAACCATGATAACTAAAATTATTATTTTGGAAAACTAGAAATATTCTAAAATCTTATTGACATTTTTCATGTTGTATTACCTTTATTACTTTTTATTTACTATTGTGTATGTGTGTGTATGATATGTGTGAGTACAGACACAGGTGCCTTGGTGTGGTGGTAGAGTTTAGAGAGTAACTTTCTTTTTTGTTTTTTGGTCTTTTCAAGACAGGGTCTCCCTATAGCCCTAGCTAGCCTGGAACTCACTCTGTAGACCAGGCTGGCCTTGAACTCACAATGATCCGCCTGCTCCTGCCTCCCAAGTGCTAGGATTAAAGGTGCTTGCCACCACGCCCTGCTAGAGCACTCTTAACCACTGAGCCATCTCTCCAGCCCCAATTTTAGTTATCATTCTACTGTTTAACAAGTCAATTAAATGATCTTTATTCCAAGAGGATATTAATTCTTATTCTTAAGGACCCCATTGGCTAAGACAGAATGAGCAAAAGTTCAAGGCCAGAGCTAAGTATGTAACTCAGTTGCTGGTAGCAAGCACAAGGCCCTGGATTAATCTACAGATCAGACATAGTGGCACTGGGGAGGTAGAGGCAGTATGATTAGATGTTCAAGGCCATCCTCAACTAAACAGCAAGTCTGAGACCAGCCTGGGGTACAAGACACCCTGAAAAAAAAAAAAAGAGAGAAGGGGAGGGGAGGAGAAGAGAAGAGAGAAAAAGGAAAAGAGAGAGGTTAAAAGAGGGGAAGGGAAGAAGGAAGAGAGACAGCCAAAAGCCATCCTGAGCTACAATATGAGTTCAAGGTCGGCCAAGGCAGCTCATGAAGACCTGTCTCAAAAAACAAAAAGGTGGGGCTGGAGAGATGGCCTAGGGGTTAGGAGCGCCGACCGCTCTTGCAGAGGACCCGGGTTCGATCCCCAGCACCCACATGGGGCCGAGAACCATCTGAAACTCCAATTCCAGGAGAACTCCAGTTCCAGGGGAATCTGACACCCTCTTCTGACCTCCGCGGCATTGCACGACACAGGTGCACAAACTTACATGCAGACAGTACATTCATACACATACAGAAATAAATAAAATTAATAAATTTTTTAAAAAAAGCAAAACAAAACAAAAAGGTAGACCTGCAAAATGGCTGAAGGCAAACACTAGTGCCAAGAAGCCTGGCAACATGAGCTCACTCCAGGAAGAGAGAACTGAAAATGCCTAGCATGTGGGCATGTGTTTATAATCCCAGCACTGAGGAGGCAGGGAAAGGAGGATCCCTGGGGCTCAGCAGCCAACCAGGCTAGCCCAACTGATGAGGTCCAGGCCAATGAGACTCTGTCTCAAGAAGGAGGTGGAATTCGTTCCTGAGGATGATGCCCAAGGCTAGCCTCTGGATCAGCATGCACCTCACACCCCTGTGCACCCACACACTTAACACACGAACACCTGCACACACATACACATAAATTGTAAGTAAAAACAGAGCTAGGGGTGTAGCTGAGTGACAGAGCACTCACAAGCGTCAGACCCTGTCTGGCGTGGTGGCGCACGCCTTTAATCCTAGCACTTGGGAGGCAGAGGCAGGTGGATCTCTGTGATTTCAAGGCCAGCCTGGTCTACAGAGAGTTCCAGGACAGGTAGAGCTACAGGGAGACCCTATCTCAAAAAAAAAAAAGACCAAACAAAAAACAAAAAAAAAAATTTTTTCAGTTCTAAACACTAGTGAGCTAAGCATAACTTAATTAATCCCAAAGTCTCTTATGTAGACACAAGAGAGACCAGATAAACTGCACAAATGTGCTAACAATATGTAGTAATTGAAAATTATAAACTGGGATTTTAAACTTCCTGCCAAGCTTGCTGTCACAGTGTGGTGGTGTGTGCCTTTAATCCCAGCATTTGGGAGGCAGAAGCAGGTAGATCTCTGTGACTTCAGGCCAGCCTGGTTTGCATAGTGAGTTCCAGGCCAGCCAGGACTATATAATGAAACCCTGTCTCAAAGAATCCCCCAAGGGGCCAGTAAAATGGCTCCTGCAGTAAAGCGTGATGACTCAACTCAAGTTAGATCCCCAGAATCCACGTTGTAGGGAAAGAATTTACTCCACAAGTTGTCCTCTGACGAACACATGATAAATGATAATCCTGTAGGGATGGCAGGGGTTTGATTTAATAATAATTTGAAAAGAATCAATGAGTACAACAAAAGTAACAGAGAAATATCCCCACTCTGTCATCAAATGAGGGGGAAAAATGAAGAAATGTTTGCTCAACCCTGTGAAAATCTTTGCTTTAAACTTACTACTCCTTAAAAGTGTAGTTTTGTGCCAGGCGTGGTGGCGCATGCCTTTGATCCTAGCACTTGGGAGGCAGTGGTAGGCAGATCTCTGTGAGTTCAAGGCCAGCCTGGTCTACAGAGCAAGTTCCAGGACAGGTGGGGATACAGGGAGACCCTGTCTCAAAAAGACCAAAAAAAAAAAAGTGTGGTTTTGTGCAAATCACATCCCAGAAGCTTCAATTATTATATTATAAAATTGAGGTATAACCTGGGACTATGTGGGGTGGGGGATGATCAAACTATTCTTAAGATCTTTAAAAGTCAAAAAAAAAATCTTTAAAAGTCATTACTAAAAGCAAAATAACAACACTGATGATTTTCAATGCAGAGTAATAAATGTGACAAGTACAACCTAAAGCACGAAGGGGAAAGGAATCCAGATGGCTTAAGATTTCTATGTTTTGGGCTGGAGGGATGGCCTAGCGGTTAAGAGCGACAACTGCTCTTGCAGAGGACCTGGGTTCGATCCCCAGCACCCACATGGCGGCTGAGAACCGTCTTTAACTCCAGTTCCAGGGGAATCCTACACGTTCTTCCGACCTCTGCAGCATTGCATCACACGGGTGCACAAACCTACATGCAAGACAGTACATTCATACACATAAAAAATAAAAATTTTTAAAAATATTTCTATGTTCAACTTAAAGTAGCAAAAGGGTAACTAAGCACACAAGAACAGAGAGAGATAGAGGGAGAGAGGGAAGGAGAGGGAGAGAGAGAAGGAGAGAGAAACTAAATCTAACCATATCAATCATTACTTTAAACGTAAACGATCTAAATACACATATTAAGAGGGGTGTCAGAACAATTAAAACGACCTAGCTACATGCTATCTAAAAACAGTGAAAAGTAAAACACAGCTCTATTCAGAATCACACACAAAAAAAAATGGAAATAACAAGTCTTCAAGGTAACTATGGTACATCCATACATTTTAATGACTATCAATAGCAAGAATGATACCCACAAGATGGGTATCTAATGCACTCATCTAAGGAAAAGAATCCAGTTTCAGGTTACATAGTATACACCCCCATTCTTACCATACTGTAGAAAAGGCAAAACTGTACCGGATCAGTGGTGACCATCTGTTGGGGGACAGTACTGGGGAGCTTTGGGGGATGGGACTGACTGACGAAACGCCAGTTAGAACAGTACTTGTGACTTCCTCCATGTACTAAAACTCATCGAACTGTACCAGTAAGTCTGTTCCACTGTGCGACAATTTTTAAGGTAAAAGTATGTGGCTCATTTCCATGGACCTTTTCAGACCATGATTTTATGACTGAGAAAGAGATCAAAAGGAAAACGAGTGAGCAAGCTAAAGGTCCTCCTTTGACACAGAAGCCACTACTCAAAAGAACTTCCTCATTCACTGCACTAAATACACAAAAGCCAACCCAATCCACAAACCATCCCCGGAGGAGGCTAAGAAGCCCAGCCACTCAAGATCCAAAATCCCCAAATCGTATATCTACGAAACGCCTGTGAATGGCTTCTTGTCTATACTGCAGACATTTCAAGGTGCCAAATTACCCTGGCCGGGCGCGCCGTTCTTGCTGGGGTTTACTCCATGACAAGTGTCCCTTTATGCGGACCTCAGAATGACCTGCTGATGGGGGTCTCCGGGCAGCGGCAAGGACGACTCTGCAAAAGCACTGGCCTGGACCTGAGGGTCTCGGCAAAGCAGCAAGCCGTCCTCACCGCCCGAGTCCCCCCACCCCCAGCACGTGGGGGTCGGGAGGGGCAGGAGGACCCTGAGCGCAGCCGTCCAGCGAAGCTGGACCTTCCCAGTTCGCTCCCTGCCCGGTGAGCCCCAAGGTGCGCCCTCACGCACGCACGCACGCAAGCTCCCTCGCGCCCAGGAGGAAGCAGACCGCGCAGCGTCCTCCGGCATGCCCCGGCGCCGTCGCAGGGCCAGCTCCCCCAGGGAGTGAGGGGACGCGCCCGCCCGCTCGCCCGCTCGGAGCACACCTTGAGCTGCGACTTGGAGACCTTGCCGCTGCGGTCCAGATCGAGCGCGGTGAAGGCGTGCCAGATGGCCTTGAGCAGCTCGTCCTTCAAGCCCCCCATGGCCGTCGCCCGCTGCCCAGACTCGTCCAGCCTGCCCCACCGGCCCCTGCAGTGCCTCTGCCTCGCTTCAGCCTCCCCTCTGCGGACGTCGTGGGCCGCAGCGTCACCTGACCGCGGTGGGCCCCGCCCTCCTGTGGCCCCGCCCACGGGGCCCGCCCACTCGGGGGCTCGGCCGGCCGCTGCTGAGTCTGGGGATGTAAACACCGCACCAGATCCCCTGTCTTTGGTTCCCGGTCTGCTCAGGTTATTTTCATTTGCTCCAAAGAGTCGTCCTCCACCCGGAGCAGAACGCTGGAGCCTGGGGTGAGCAGCTGGTGCGGCCCCTGCTGGCCCCCGCAGTTATAAAGGAAGCATCTTAAAAACAAAAATGGACATGACTTCATCTGTGAGTCAGGAATCCAGAAGCTGTTTAGAGCTGCCTAGAGGCCTGGGAGTATGGAGCGGTAGCCGTGAGAAGACTAGACTGGTGCTGGAGGTCTCAGCGCCTCGCCTCGCAGGCTGCTTGCGTGTCTTTACAACCCGGCCGCTGGCTGTCTCCAGAGCAAAGGGATCCAAGAACAGAAAGTGGCAGCTGCAGTGGCTTTAAGCTAGGCATTCAACTCAGGGCCTCAGGAGAGCTAGGCAGTCACTCTCCCACCAAGCTGCAACCCCAGACCTTGGTTTCCTGAGACAAAACTCACAGTCCTCCTGCCTCCGCCTCCAGAGTCCTAATATTACAAATGTGTCTCGCTATACCTGGCACCTGCAATATCTTTTTTTATGTATATGAGTGTATTGTCTGCATGTATGTAAGTGCACCCATATGGTGCAATGCCTACAGAGGTCAGAAGAGGACGTCAGATCCTCTGGAACGAGTTGCAGATGGTTGTTAGTTGCCATGTGGGTGCTGGGAACTGAACCTGGGTCCTCTGCAAGAGCAGCCGGTGCTCTTAACCACTGAGCCATCTCCCCAGCCCGCAATATCCTAAATGTCATCCATCATCGTTTTTTTCTTTATTCTTTTTTTTTTTATCCTTGGTCTTTTCAAGACAGGGTCTCCCTGTAGCCCCAGCTGTTCCTGGAACTCACTCTGTAGACCAGGCTGGCCTTGAACTCACAAAGATCCGCCTGCCTCTGCCTCCCAAGTGCTAGGATTAAAGGCGTGAGCCACCACACCCAGCTCATCATCTTTTTTTTCAATGTTCTCCTAGGCACTCGAGATCATCCTATTTTATGTGTCTGTAGACATGGGTCACTGCATCATTTTGGAAGCTACCTGGTTACACAGAATCCTGTGGGACAGAATCCTGGCTTTCCCATGAGCTCACCTGTGACTAAATATGAAATTTCATTTCCTTGTATGTAAAATGGGGGAGGGGTCTTGCTAAAATTATAGATTTCAATGAAAGGCAAGCATGTCACAATAGTATCACAGTATCTGACAACTTGATATTTGGCTCATGTGATGGTTTTACCCTGTGTCAGTTTAGCTAAACTGGAATTTAGTACCCTAAATTTCCTTTTTTTCTCCTCCTTTTGTGAGGCAGGATTTCACTAGCTCAGGCTGACTTTAAACATATACTGTATGATGACCTTGAACTTCATTCAGATCCTGTCTCCATCTCCTAAGGGTTGAGATTCCAAGTATGTAAGTAAAGGGATTACTATTAGAGGTTGGATTTATTTATTTACTTATTATGTTTTGGGTTTTTGAGACAAGATCTTACTATGTATCTCTGGCTAGTCTTAAACTCACTTATGTAGACCAAACTGGCCTCAAACTCACAGAGATCTTCGTACCTTTGCCTCCTGAATGCTGGGATTAAAGCCATGTACCACCACATCTGGCAAGATAAGGTCTTTTAGACATAAATCTAATCCAATATGACTGATGTCCTTATGAAACAGGGAAATTTAGATTCATTCACTGACAGAGAAAGAACACCATGTGACTACAAAGACAGAGATCAGGGTAATAGGTCTATAAGCCAAAGGACAATAAGGATTGGGAGCAAATCACCTGCAGCTGGGAAAGAGTTGCTGAATAAATGCTTCCTCGCAGCTCTAAGACAGGACCAATCCTGTTAACAGTTTGATATTAGATTTCCTTCTAGATCTGTGAGATAAGAAATCTCTATTGTTAAAAAAAAATCTCTATTGTATAAGGCATCTGCATCTGTAGTTTAAAGTACTCAGTCTCTGATACTTTGTTACAACACCCCTAGCAAACTAATTCAATTAGATAAAAGACACAGCTATTGCATAATGGCAGAAGGCTTGACAGCACTGTTGCCTGACTTTACATAAAAAATAGAAAGTGCACGCCTTTAATCCTAGCACTTGGGAGGCAGAGGCAAGCGAATCTTTGTGAGTTCAAGGCCAGCCTGGTCTACAGAGTGAGTTCCAAGACAGCTGGGGCTACAGGGAGACCCTGTCTCAAAAAAATAGAAAGTGAGACAGGCATGGTGGCGCATGCCTTTGATCCCAGCACTCAGGAGGCAGAGGCTGGCAGACCTCTGTGAGTTCAAGGTCAGCCTGGTCTACATAGCAAGCTCCAGGCTAGCTGGGACTAAAGGGAGACCCTGTCTCAAAAAGACCAAAAAAAAAAAAAGTAGAAAGTGGGACTGGCCAGATGGTTCAGTGGGTAAAGGCGCCTGCCTCAAAGCCTGACATCCTGTGTTTGATCCCCTGAACTCCTCATATGTGTACACACACACACACACACACACATACACACACACACAAATCAGCTAATTAATGTTAACCAAAAAAGTTCAAAAAATAGAAAGAACAAGCTAATTTTAAAATTAATTTTAAGGGTCTGGAGAGATGGCCTACTAGTTAAGAGCGCTGACTGGCTGGGCAAGGTGGCGCACGCCTTTAATCCTAGCACTTGGGAGGCAGAGGGAGGCGGATCTTTGTGAGTTCAAAGCCACCCTGGTCTACAGAGTGAGTTCCAGGCCAGCTGGGGCTACAGGGAGACCCTGTCTTGAAAAGACAAAAAAAAAAAAAAAAATGCGCTGACTGCTCTTGCAGAGGACCTGGGTTCAATCCCCAGCACAACCTCCATGGCATTGCACTACACAGGTGCACAAACCTACATGCAGACAGTATATTCACACACATAAAAAAATAAATTAAAATAAATAAATAAAATGTAATTTTAAAAAAGGGATTTGGGGCAGGCACGGTGATGCATGCCTTTAACCCCAGCACTCAGGAGCCAGAGGCAGGCGGATCTTTGTGAGTCCCAGGCCAATCTGGTCTACATAGTGAGTTCCAGGCCAGCTGGGGCTACAGGGAGACCCTGTCTCAAAAGGCCCCAAAAAAAGGATTTTGAGGGGCTGGAGAGATGGTCTAGCAGTTAAGAGCGCCAACGGCTCTTGCAGAGGCTGGGTTCAATCCCCACCACCCACATGGCAGCTGAGAACCATCTTTAACTCCAGTTCCAGGGGAATCCAACGCCCTCTTCAGACCTGTGCGGCATTGCACAACACGGGTGCACAAACCTACATGCAGACAGTACACTCATACACATAAAAAAATAAATAATTTTTTTTTAAAAAAGGGATTTTGAATACAGGTACTATGCATGAGTGGACAATGCTTCCCCCAGACAACATGGGTGAGTAAATGAAACTCTCAGTGTAGACACAGGGCATCTCCCTACCAGTTACTGGTCAGAGAGGCCGCAGAGGCCCACAGAGCAACACAGACTGTTGCCATTGCTCTTGGTTGCCCACCAGATCTAGACAATAAAACCCTGCTGCTGAAAGCACACTTTGGTTATGGGATATAGAGAAAAGGAGCTGGAGTGGCCTAGATGGAAACTTCCTTCCTGCTGGCTAGCCTTCATGGTGCTGAAAGGTGGTTTACAGTCCACTGAGGAAGAAAAGCCATTGATGGTATTACTCAGCAGTAAACCCTGCAGTCTACAATATCAACTGGCTAGGCAAGATGTCCCCACTGGTGCAATAGTGGCATGACAGTTATTGGGGTAACCAACCACGTGAATTGAGTTTGAGGCCTGCTTCACAGGAGTGAATTCATATCTGGTACTATAAATCTGGTCAAAAGCCCATGGCTGGGCTGGAGAGTCTAGCGGTTAAGAGCACTGACTGCTTTTGCAGAGGACCCGGGTTCAATCCCCAGCACCCACACGGCAGCTGAGAACCGTCTTTAACTCCAGTTCCAGGGGAATCTGACGCCCTCTTCTGACCTCCTCGGCACCGCACGACATGGGTACACAAACCTACATGCAGACAGTACATTCATACACATACAAGAATAAATTAAGCTGAGCGTGGTGGCACACGCCTTTAATCCTAGCACTTGGGAGGCAGAGGCAGGCGGATCTTTGTGAGGTCAAGGCCAGCCTGGTCTACAGAGCGAGTTCCAGGACAGCTGGGGCTACAGGGAGACCCTGTCTCGAAAAGACCAAAAAAAAAAAAAATTTAATTAATTAATTAATTTAAAAAGGCCATGGCTATAGCTCCAAGGGTCATAGGCCCTGGGGGAAACCTACTACTATTGTTTTGTTAAACAACATGTTGTCAAACTGCCTTCTACATGTTTATGTTTATCCCCATAGATTAGTGCTGCCTGAACAGTGAATCTTCATCCTATCTACTCCACCTCTCCCTTCAGACCCCCAACATGTCACCCTCCACCCTATATATCCTCTCCTCTTGGTTTTGTTTTGTTTTGTTTTGTTCTTTAGATAGGGTCTTACTGTGTAGGCCTGGATACCCTGTAACTCATTTTGTATACCAGGCTGGCTTTGAATTCACAGAGATCTCCTGCCTCTGCTTCAAGAATGCTGGAATTAAAAGCATGTGCCACCGTGCCCTGCTTTTCAAGCAGAATTTAGAGAATATATCTCTAAGAAGTCAAGAATTGTAACCAGGGAAATTACTCAGTGGATAAATGCTTGCCACACAAGCAGGAGGACCAGTGGTGGAATCCCTAACATCCACAAAAGCCAAGCAAGTGGGGTCCACTGCCTATAATCCTTGCATTCAGAAGGCACAGACAGGGGATCCCTGGGCAAGATGGCTAGCTAGACTAGATAAATCCACAAGCTCCAGGCTCAGCAAGAGACCCTGCCTCAGTAAATAAAACAGAGAATGATAGAAGGAGACATCTGATACCACACCCACCCACCCCCGTATCTACATATACACGCATCCATTCACACCTGTACAGATGTGCATGCACATGCATGTGAACACATATATACACACTATATACATATACAAAAAAGAAGCAGCCAAGAATTTACAGGTTCAGAAAGAAAGCTATTTCTAAGCCAGGCGTGGTGGCGCACACCTTTAATCCCAGCACTTGGGAGGCAGAGGCAGGCAGATCTCTGTGAGTTCAATGCCCACCTGGTCTACATAGTGAGCTTCAGGCCAGCTGGGGCTATAATATAGGGAGACCCTGTCTCAACCAGACAAAAACAAAAACATTATAAGACTAGTGTGGTAGTCCACGACTGGCAGGAAAAAAATTGTTTAAATGTATTTATGTATTTTTTTAAATGTTTTTTTTTTTTTTGAGACAGGGTCTCCCTNAAAAAAAAAAAAAAAAAAGCTATTTCTAATCTTTAGTCTTTGCTAGCAAAAGACAAAAGTAGGAAATGGTCTAATAGTATGTGTGGGTTTTTTTTTCTTTTTCTTTTTAGTTTTACCCTTTTTTTGGTATTTTTGAGACAGGGTCTCCCTTTTAGTACCAGGTGTCCTGGAACTCGCTCTGTAGACCAGGCTGGTCTTGAACCCACAGAGATCCACCTACCTCTGCCTCCCAAGTGCTGGGATTAAAGGCGTGCACCACCACGCCCGGCGGAAATGGTCTAATAGTATCAAGTCCAGCACATTTCGAGGAAAGCACAGCCTCTGGGTAAAAATAGTCTTCAGATTTTTCTCAGTTCAGTGAACAGATCTAAGATTGAAGAAAATCTTCCAGTTAGACAAACAAAAATAAAAAGAAAGCTCTAAGAGATTTTAAAAGCATTATCTCAGAAAACCTTGACTCTAAATTGAAGAAAGGGAGGAGACTGTCTTTGAGACCCTTTAGGATGAGGCCTTTGTCTGTGAGAGTGAACCTCAATACCATTACCATGATTTTAAAAGACTTGTTTTGGTAGGAGAACGTCCAGCTTGGACTGAAAAAGACTTAGTTCAAAGTGAAAAGAGGCCTCAGTGCACCCACCACGTTTGGAGGGAAACAGATGGAAAAAGCATCTCATTTGCTTTTCTCACAGGCTATTTCCTTGGAAAAGGAAGAACAGATAAATGTAGTGTCAACAGGCCAAAGGACAGAGCCAAGCTAGCATCCCCTGCAGCAAGTTCTATGGACAAAAGACTGCTATCTGCCTCCAGTTCTTCTCTCCTTCCTTTTTTTGAGTGAAATTATTTGTTGGAATTTTATTCTTCTTATATCATAACTATACATTGCCCAGTATGCAAAAGAGTAAACATGACAGGTCTGACTGCTCAGCCTTAGAAAGATCGATTTATGGGATTATCAAGATGTCTCAGCAGGGAAAAGTGCTCACTGCCCAGCCTGACAACCTAAATTCCTGGTGGAAGGAGAGAATCACCTCCCTGCAGACTGTCCTCTGACCTCCACAAAGTGCTGTTGCACAAGCTCACATACTAAATAAGTGCAATAAAAGATCTGTTTATAAAATTGGCCGATAGGTGCTAGAGAGAGGGCTCAGAAGTTAAGAGCATTTTCTGCTCTTGCAGAGGACATAGGTTTGATTCCCAGCACCCACATGATGGCTAACAACCATCAGTAGTAACTCCTACTGCAGGATATCTGACTCCTTCTTCTGACCTCCACAGACATTATACACATGCGGCGCACCTACATAAGTGCAGCAAAACACTCATACATATTAAAAAATAATTTTTAATCCTTTTAAGATATTTTATTATTTGTATTTTTTTCTGGTTTTATTGCCTGCATGTGTGTGAGTGCACCCATGTTGTAGACCACCCATGGAGTCAGAAGGAGGTGTCAGATTCCCCTGGAGCTGGAGTTATGGATGGTTTAGCCGCTATATGGTTGCTGGGAGTCAAACCTGGGTCCTTTGCAAGAACAGTTGGTACTTTCCAGCCCAGACCTTTTTTTTTTTTGAGACAGGGTCTCCCTGTAGCTCCAGCTGTCCTGAAACTCACTTTGTAGACCAGACTGGTCTTGAACTCAGAGAGATCCTCCTGCCTCTGCCTCCCAAGTGCTGGGATTAAAAGTATGCTCCACCATGCCCGGCCCAGATAATTTTTTAAGCTTAAAAAGAAGTATTCAGGCCAGGAGTGGGGGCACATGCCTTTAATCTCAGTGCTTGGGAGGCAGAGGCAGTCAGAATCTCTGTGAGTTCAAGGCCAGCCTGGTCTACAAAGTGAGTTCTAGGACAGCTGGGGCTACAGGGAGACCCTGTGTCAAAAGGACCAAAAAAAAAAAAATTCACATAAAGTTAGCCTTTCGCTGGCTACTGGAAATTAAATTCGCAGAATGCATTCCTTACTTTTTCCTTGCTGCTTCCAGCCCTTGTTGCTTCCGGGTCCACCCAGGTGTGAGCAAGCTCATCCACATTCCTGCCTGCTGCCATGCCTTCCTTGTCATAATGTATTAGCCCCTCAAACCATGAGCTAAGGGGCTGTAGAGAGCCCAGCAGTTAAGAGCACTGGCTGCTCTGGCAGAGGACCCAGGTTTGATTCCCAGCACCCATATGGCAGCTAACTGTCTGTAACTCCAGTTCCAGGGGAACCCAACTCCCTCTGCTGACCTCTACAGCCATTGCACAACACAGGTGCACTTACATACCTGCAGGCAAAACACTCATACATAAATAAAATAAATATAAAAATAAATAAAAGATGAGCCAAAATACACATTCCACCATTAAGTTGCTTCTTGTCTGGTATTTGGTCACAAGGAAGACAAAAATAATGGCTAGATCCATATTTCATGGAACTCTCTGGGCTGCTCCTCAGAGCTGTGCTAGCGTGCTGGGAGATGGTAAAGTCACATAAAAAGGCTACATGGGGGGCTGGAGAGATAGCCTAGCGGTTAAGAGCACCGACTGCTCTTGCAGAGGACCCGGGTTTGATCCCCAGCACCCACATGGCGGCTGAGAACTGTCTGTAACTCCAATTCCAGGAGAACTCCAGATCCAGGGGAATCTGAGACCCTCTTCTGACCTCTGCGGCATTGCATGACACGGGTGCACAAACCTACATGCAGACAGTACATTCATACACATAGAAAATAAATAAAATTAAAGAAAAAAGGCTACATGGACCAAGAGGAAGACCACATGGGACAGTCCCCAGCTCTTTCAGCCATACCAGCCTAGACATCAGATGTGAGGAGAGGAGCCACCTGGGAAGCCCAGGACATATGACAACTACCAGCAAGCTGCCCTGCCATCTCCAGGCCTCAGAGCCTACCCAGCTACAGCCTCAGACATTGGGAAGCAAAGACCAGCCATTCCACTATCCCCCTGCCTAGTCTTTGGACCCACTGGATCGAGAGCACCAGAAAATAACTGGGTTTTGCCACTCAAGTTAGGGTTGGGTGGCAAAATCGAATTAGATAACTAAGCAGTAGTGACAAGATGTCTCCCAAACTTTGCTTCCTTCTGCTGCCCAGCAGAGAAGACTGGAGGGAGGGGCCTTACCTTCACAGAACAATTTTTTTTTTTTTGTCTTTTCAAGACAGGGTCTCCCTGTAGCCCCAGCTGTCCTGGAACTAGCTCTGTAGACCAGGCTGGCCTTGAACTCATAAAGATCCGCCTGCCTCTGCCTCCCAAATGCTAAGATTTTTTTTTTTAATTTCTGTATGTGTATGAATGTACTGTCTGCATGCAAGTTTGTGCACCCGTGTCGTGCAATGCCGCCGAAGTAGAAGAGGGTTTCAGATTCCCGTGGAACTGGAGTTCTCCTGGAATTGGAGTTTCGGACGGTTCTCAGCCACCATGTGGGTGCTGGGGATCGAACCTGGGTCCTCTGGTCGGCGCTCTTAACCGCTAGGCCATCTCTCCAGCCCCCCAAGTGCTAGGATTAAAGGCGTGCACCACCACGCCCGGCTCACAGACCAATTTTTTAACTGCATCCTATGTGAAAGAATTAGAAAGGGGAACAGCAAAGGAGATCAAGGAGATGGTCAAGCAGAGGGGTTGTTTTGGCAGTGGTAGTGATCATGGTTTGGTTTGTCTGTTTGTTTTGAGGGGGAAGGGCAGTTGTTGAGAAAAGAAGAAAAAAGCAGCTGTTGCCTGTGAAAGAGGCAGCCTGAAAATGAGAGAAGATCGAATTCACGAGGTTTTCTGAGGGACTACCTGCCTGTGTCTGCAGTATCCACCACAGGTATGAACAAAGAGCTTTCCATTGATGGCGGCGGCCTGGATGATGTTTGCTTTCTTTTGTTCTGTTTTGTCTTAAGATTTTATTTTTGCTGGGCATGGTGGCACATGTACCTTTAATCTCAACATTCTAGAGGCAGAGGCACGTGGATCTCTGTGAGTTCAAGGCCAACCTGCTCTACATAGTGAGCTCCAGCCCAGCTGGGACTAAAGGGAAACCCTGTCTCAAAAAGACCAAAAAATAAATAAATAAATTTTTTTTTGTCTTTTTGAGACAAGGTCACCCTGTAGCCCCAGCTGTTCTGGAACTCCCTATGTAGACCAGGCTGGCCATGAACTCACAGAGATCCACCTGCCTCTGCTTCCTGAGTGCTGGGATTAAAGGCATGTGCCGCCATGCCCAGCCATTTACATAATTTTCTATTTATTCATTTTTATAGGGAGTATGAGTGTTTTGCCTGCATATGTGCAAGTGTTGTAAGTGCACCATGTACATGCAATGCCTGTGGAAGCCAGAGAGGATGTTGGATCCCTTGGACCCGGAGTTACAGATGGTTGTGAGCAGCCATATGGGTGCTAGGAACTGAAACCGTTAGTAGCCAGTGTCCCTAACCACTGAACCATCTCTCTAGCCCTAACCCTGCTTTCATTTTTGAGACAAGGTATCATTCTACTTCCCAAACTGACCCCAAACTCCTAAATTCAAGTGACTCTCAGCTTCCAAAGTGACTAAAACCACAGGCACTGGCCTTGAACCTAGCTTCAAATTAGGGGAGGGGGAGTAAAGTGGTTTAGACAGTCTCGTGTAGCCTAGGCTGGCCTCAAACACACTATGTGGCCAAAGATGACCTTAAATTTCTGTCATCCTGCCTCCTACAGTGGAGATGGCCGGGATTACAGGCATGCACCACCCAGCCGGGTTTAAGCAGGGCTGGGGATGGAACCCAGGACTTTGTGCTTGGTAGCCAAGCTCTCCCAAACAAGTTAGATCTTCAGCCTGTTAGTTTTCTCGGTATTGTCTTTGCTCTTTTTTTGGGGGGGGGGGTATTTTTAAGACAGGGTCTCCCTTTAGTCCCAGCTGGTCTGGAGCTTGCTTTATAGACCAGGCTGGCCTTGAACTCACAGAGATCCGCCTGCCTCTGCCTCCCAAGTGCTGGGATTAAAGGCATGCACCACCATGCCTGGCTGTCTTTGCTCTTTTATTAAGGAATAGCTTGGTCTTGGCTGACCCCTGTGGCTTTTTAAGTGTCACACATAAATGACATTCCCTCTCCTGGGGCCACATACCTTGCAATCCTATGAGTCTTTTTCTGCTAGGTATTACAATGTGGGCTAGGTATTACAATGCTAGTCTGTTGGGGACAATGAATTAACAAAGTTCCTGAAGAGCAAAGGATGTGCAGCAGTTAACTGAGCCAAAGGAGGGAGACACACCTTCCAAGAGGAACCATCTGGAAAGAGGACGGTTTAGTAAGGAACTATGTGAAGGCCAGCGTGGCTAGAGCAGTCCAAATGATGGGGTGGGAGAGAGATATGAATGGGGGAGGGGAACTAGAGCAATTGTCATTGAGCCTAATCTGAGCCTAATCGAGCCTAATTCGAGCCTAATCGGAACCTAATCCTAGCCAGGTACACCAGGCCTGTCAGATAGCTCTGTAGAGTTCTTACCATCCTCCAAAGGCCTGAATCCCCTGTAATCAGTGGGAGCAATCTGGCAGCCAGAAACAAATGTCTGGTGGAAATTGGCAAATGGAGGGAGTGGCATCCGGCCCTTTGGCACTGGGATCAGTGGCCAAAGTATCTTCATCACAGCCTTTAACCCACAGCTTTCCTGGGGAGAACAAGGAACTTCCCATTTCAGGGGAAGGTTCATAACTGAATGTCAGCAGAGCCTCAGGGAGTCAGCCCAGGCGAGAATGCACGCTACTCAACTGGTGAAAATGACGTCCCTCTCTGCCACATGGGGTTATAGTGAGGAATGAGTAAGCTAATAACAGCTGGGCTGGCGAGATGGCCCAGTGGGGAAAAGCACTTACAGCCAAACCTAATGACCTGAGTTCAATCCCCGAGTCCATATGATAGAGGGAGAGATGGACCCCTGACCTCCGTGACCTCCATGACCTCCGTGACCTCCACATCCACAATGCAGCATGCATGCACCCGGTACATGTGCATGCAAAATAAACAAAAATAGGATTTTTGAGATAATGGCAGCTGTCACTCAGATGTTGGAGCACATCTGCAATCCCAGCACCCAGGAAGCTGGTCAAGAGGACTGAGAGTCCAAGGGCAGCCCGGGCCACATAGTGAGAACTTGTCTCAAAACTAAACAGAAAATGACTGTGAAAGGGGGAGGGGCAACATGACAGCAGGAAAAGAGAGACTGGGCTGGAGAGTTGCTCAGTGGTTAGAGCGCCAACTGCTCTTGCAGAGTTTGATTCCCAGCACCACATGATGGTTAAGAACCGTCTTTAAACCAGGCGTGGTGGTGCACGCCCTTAATCCCAGCACTGCAGAGGCAGTGGATCTCTGTGAGTTGTGCCACTGCAGAGGCAGGTGGATCTCTGTGAGTTGAAGACCAGCCTGGTCTACACAGTGAGTTCCAGGCCAGCTGGGGCTATAGGGAGACGCTGTCTCAAAAAAAAAAAAAGGAAAGACTAAGGCCCAGCATGGTGGCACACACCTTTAGTCCCAGCACTGGGAGACAGAGGCAGGCAGATCTCTGTGAGTTCAAGGTCAGCCTGATCTACAAAGTGAGTTCTAGGACAGCTGGGGCTACAGGGAGACCCTGTCTCAAAAGGACCAAAAAAAAAAAAAAAAAAAAGTATTCACATAAAGTTAGCCTTTCGCTGGCTACTGGAAATTAAATTCGCAGAATGCATTCCTTACTTTTTCCTTGCTGCTTCCAGCCCTTGTTGCTTCCGGGTCCACCCAGGTGTGAGCAAGCTCATCCACATTCCTGCCTGCTGCCATGCCTTCCTTGTCATGATGTATTAGCCC
>VZQC01006682.1:1261578-1299295 GCA_009823505.1 Rhizomys pruinosus | reverse complement strand
GCAGATTTGGTCAGCATTCTTTTTTTTTTTTTTTTTTTGGTCTTTTTGAGACAGGGTCTCCCTGTAATCCCAGCTGTCCTAGAACTCGCTCTGTAGACCAGGCTGGCCTTGAACTCACAGAGATCCGCCTGCCTCTGCCTCCCAAGTGCTAGGATTAAAGGCCTGCACCACCAAGCCCGGCCTAAGACAGTACTTAGCTTCCCTGTGGGTGCTGGGAATCGAACCCCGGTCCTCTGCAAGAGCAGTCGGTGCTCTTAACCGCTGAGCCATCTCTCCAGCCCAGAATAAATTACTTTTTTAATTAACTTAATTAATTTTTTTTTTGGTGTTTTTGAGACAGGGTCTCTCTGTAGCCCCAGCTGGCCTGGAACTCTCTTTGTAGACCAGGCTGGCCTTGAACTCACAGAGATCCGCCTGCCTCTGCCTCCCAAGTGCTAGGACTAAAGGCGTGCGCCACCATGCCCGGCCCAGAGAGACACTGATTCTAAAGCCAGGCAAACTTATAACGACTATTTTCCCTAATGGTGCAAAAGCTAAAACTTGCTTTCTCAGGTCAGAAACAAGGCAAGGATGCATGTTGTGGCCACTTTTATTCCGTGTAGCATTAGCATTCTTTGCCAGAGCAATCAGACAAGAAAATAAATAAATAAGCACCCAAATAAGAAAGAAGTAAAATGGTCACCATTCTTAGACTTAAATGTTTTTACATGTCAAAAAGCCTCAAGAGAAGCAGGTGCCACGTGCCTACCATCCCAGCACAGAGGAAATGGAGAGAGGACAGGCCAGTTGGGGCTACAGGTAGACCTATCTCAAAAGCAAACAAATAACAATCATTCTCCAATGTATAGTGAGTTTGAGGTTGGCCTGGGCTAGATGAGACCCTGTCTCAAGCCTTCTCCCTCAAAAAAGAAAAAAAGAAGACCCTAAACATGACACAAAACACACTGTTAGAAGGAATTAATGAATTCACCAACATTACAGGATAAGAAAACACACAAAAAACACTAATAATGAACAATCCAAAAAGAAATTGCAAAGGCTTCAATTTATAATGCATCAAAAATAATAAAGGCCTTGAAAAGACTTATCTAAGAAGGTAAAATGTTTGTACAAAGAACACAAGAGAACACCAAAGTCAGCCCATGTGAACATGGCTCATGGGTTCATGATGTTAAGATATCCATGGGCTGGAGAGATGGCCTAGCGGTGAAGAGCACCAGCTGCTCTTGCAGAGGACCCGGGTTTGATTCCCAGCACCCACATGGCAACTAAGAGTTATCTTTAGTGCTGGACGTGGTGGTGCACACCTTTAATCCCAGCAGTCTGGAGACAGAGGCAGGAGAATCTCTGTGAGTTCAAGGCCAGCCTGGTCTACCTAGCAAGCTCCAGGCCAGCTGGAACTAAAGGGAAGCCCTGTCTCAAAAATACCAAAAGAAAAACAACAACAACAAAAAAGTAAATAAATACATATATAATTCAAATAAAAAGCTGTATTAGCCAGGTGGTGCACGCCTTTAATCCCAGCACTCTGGAGGCAGAGGCAGGAGGATCTCTGTGAGTTCAAGGCCAGCCTGGTCTACATAGCAAGCTCTAGGCCAGCTGGGACTAAAGGGAGACTCTGTCTCAAAAAAAAATGCTATATTAAACAAACAGACATAAATCAGTGGAATGGAACAAAGAATCTAAGAGTAAACCTTAATAGTAATTATTGGGGCTGGAGAGATAGTTCAGCAGTTAAGAGCGCCTACTGCTCTTGCAGAGGACCCAGATTCCCAGCACCTACATGGCGGCTAAGAACCATCTTTAACTCCAGTTCCAGGGGAATCCGACGCCCTCTTCTGACCTCTGTGGCATTGCACGACACGGGTGCACCAACCTATATGCAGACAGTACACTCATACACATAAAAAATTTAAAAAATTTAAAAAATAGTATATTGTCATTCTTTTTGGTTGTGGTAGGAATTGTTTGGGATTTTTGTTTTTGTTTTGGAGGGATTGTTTTGTTTTATTTTGTTTTGTTTTGTTTTGAAACAGGGTCTCCTATAGCCCATGCTGGTCTCTAACTCCCTGCAATCCTCTGCCTCAACCTCCCTAGTGCTAGAATTTTAGGCATATGCCACCATGCCCAACTAGCCAACTGATTTTTAACAAGTATGTCAACCAAGACTATCAGCAAGGAAGACAGTTTTTTTCAAGAAGTAGTGATGGGGAAAGTGGATATCTACAAGCAAAAGAATAAAGTTAGAGGTTTGGGAGATAGTGTAGTCAGACCTGAGTTCAATTCCCCCAAACACACATTAAAAAAAAAAAATCCAGCTGTAGTTGATAAATTTTTGGAGAAGGAAAAGGAGTTTAAAGTTAAGAAACAAGAACCAGAGCCAGACCTGTAACGGGAAATGAATATCTACTTCACCAGAGTTAAGTACACAGCGGTGTAGCACACGTGATGAGTGTCTGCCACCTAATGAATAGAGGTAGATTTTATTCCCTGAGCCCAGTGTCAGATTCCAAGGTTTGGTGTCCTTGGATAATTTGAAAGCTTTCTTTTGATTTCTTGGGCTGAGCAGGCCAGTATCTCAAGGCTATGAGACAGGTGGCTTCATAAACAGACCGCCTCAGTCCTGGGAGTGACTACCTGATAAGGCCAGACTGCCGGTTTAGTTCCAGTCAGCCATTTCAAGGGATTTATGACTCTATGGCCTCCTTAATGAAGCTGATGGCTCCTCTGCTAGTCACTTTTTTTTTTTTTTTTGTATTTTTGACACAGGGTCTCCTTGTAGCCCCAGCTGGCCTGGAACTCGCTCTGTAGACCAGGCTGGCCTTGAACTCACAGAGATCTGCCTGCCTCTGCCTCCTGAGTCCTGGGACTAAAAGGGTGCACCACCACGCCCTGCCTAATAATTTTTTTTTTTTTGGTATTTTTGAGACAGGGTCTCCCTTTAGTTCCAGCTGGCCTGGAGCTTGCTATGTAGAGGAGGCTGGCCTTGAACTCACAGAGATCCGCCTGCTTCTGCCTCCTGAGGGCTGAGATTAAAGGCGTGCGCCACCACTCCCTGCTACTGTGATTCACATATTTTTTTTAATTTTTTTAAATTTATTATTTTTTATGTGTATGAGTGTATTGTCTGCATGTAGGTTGGTGCATCCGTGTTGTGCAATGCCACGGGGGTCAGAAGAGGGAGTCAGATTCCCCTGGAACTGGAGTTAAAGATGGTTCTTAGCCGCCACGTGGGTGCTGGGAATCAAACCCCAGTCCTCTGAAAGAGCAGATGGCACTCTTAACTGCTCCGCCATCTCTCCAGCCCCTATTCACGTATTCTATTAGTGGTAATATGTGCTTCTAGTCCCAGTGTTGGGGAGGTGAAGACAAGTGAATCTTTGGTACTTGCTAGCCAGCAGCCTAGCCTAATCAGTGAGAGACCCATACGAATAAGATGGATGACACTCAAGGGTGTCCTTGATCTCCACACACATGTACCTACACATACAACATGCAAGTATGCACACACACGAGACCACTATCAGCCACATAGTGAATCTGAGGCTAGCCTAGCCCTTGTCTCAAAAAAAAAAAGAAAAGAAAAGAAAAAAAAAATTGAACCTTTGCCTGGGCTGGAGAGATGTCTCAGTGGTTAGGAGCACTCACTGCTCCTGTAGAGGACCCAGGTTTGATTCCCAGCACCCACATGGTGGCTAAGAACCATCTTTAAGCCCAGCGTGGTGGCACATGCTTTTAATCCTAGCACTAGGGAGGGAGAGGCAGGCGAATCTCTGTGAGTTCAAGGCCAGCCTGGTCTACAGAGTAAGTTCCAGGACAGCTGGGGCTATAGGGAGACCCTGTCTCAACAAAAAATAAAAAAAAAAAATTAAACCTTTGCCTAACACTCTACATAAAGATAAACTCAAGGGGCTGGAGAGATGGCTCAGGGGTTATGAGCACTGGCTGCTCTGGCAGAGGACCCAGGTTTGATTCCCAGCACCCATATGGCAGCTAACAACTGTCTGTAACTCCAGTTCCAGGGGAACCCAACGCCCTCTGCTGACCTCTACAGCCATTGCACAACACAGGTGCACTTACATACATGCAGGCAATACACTCATATATATAAAATAAAATAAAAAATAAAATCACAGTAAAGATAACCTTGAAATGGGGGTTGGAGTGTAGTTGAACAGCATAACTTGCCTAGTATATGCAAGGACTGAGTTCCATCCCCAAGACACACACACACACACACACACACACACACACACACACACTATCTCTCTCTCTCTCTTTCTAGCTCTCTCTCTCTCTCTCTCTCAAAATGAATCAAAGACCCAAATATAAGACCTAAAACCATAATTAACTCTTGGAAAAAATATAGAGTAAAAGCTTCATAACGTTAGGTTTGGCCATATTTCCTTGGTTATTACACCAAAGGCACGAGCAACAGAGGGGGGGAAAGAGATAAATTCATGGGACTGTGAGTGTAGCTCTCCAGTAAAGAACTTGTCTATCATGTCTGTGACCGTGAAATTGACCCCCAGCTCTGTCAACAGCAAGAAAGAAAGAGGAGGACAGACCCAAAGACGGAGAGGCAAGAAAAATTGATTCATCTCGACAATTTAAAATTGGCCAGTGAAATGTCTCAGCAATAAAAGCACTTGCCACACATGCTTGATGAGCTGAGTTTAATCCTTGGAATTAGCACCCACATGGTAGCTAAAAACTGTCTTTAACTACAGTTCCAGGGGAATCTGATGCCCTCTTCTGACCTCTGTGGCATTGTACGACACCGGTGCACCAACCTATATGCAGACAGTACACTCATACACATAAAAATAAATAAATGAAAAATAAATAAGGGGCTGGAGAGATGGCCTAGTGGTTAAGAACACTGACTGCTCTTGCAGAGGACCTGGGTTCCATCCCCAGCACCCACATGGCGGCCGAGAACCGTCTTTAACTCCAGTTCCAGGGGAATATGACACCCTCTTCTGACCACGGCATTGCACGACATGGGTGCACGAACCTGCATGCAAACAGTACATTCATACACATATGAAAATAAATTAAAAAATTTTTTTAATTTAAAAAAAAAGAAAGAAAAATAAATAAATAAATGTTGAAAAGATGGCTCAGCAGTTAAGAAAACTGATTGCTCTTGCAGAAGATCCAAGTTCAAATCCCAGCACCCATATGCCGGCTAACAACCATCTGTAACTCCAGTTATTACAGAAATAAAAAAACATTTTTAATGAATTTAAAGCAAGGTCTCAAAGATATATTTGCACACTTTTTTTGGCTTTTTGAGATAGGGTCTCATTATACATCCAAGGCTGACCTTGAACTCACCATAGCCCAGGTTGACCTTGAACTCATGGCAGTTCACATGCCTCAGCCTCTAGAGTCCTGGGATGACAGGAGTGCACTATCACTCCAGTTTCTTGAATATCCATTCCCTAAGCATGTTATTCATAAAGCCGAAAGACAGAAGCAACCTAAATGCCCCTCAGCGGAGGAATGATGGATGGATGGATGGATGGATGAATGGATGGATGGGTGAAATTTGACCTGTACATTCAGTGAAATATCATTCAGCTAATCAGGCACTGTTAAGATGGTAAATTTGGGGGCTGGAGAGATGGCTCAGCCATTAAGAGCACTGGCAGCTCCTGCAGAGAACCCAGGTTCAGTTCCCAGCACCACATGGCAGCTAATAACTGTCCATAACTCCAGTTCTAGAGAATCTGATGCCCCTCTTCTAATCTTTAAGGGTACTGAACAACATAGGTGCACTTACATGCAGACAATACACTCATACGCATAAAATTTTTTAAAAAGGGGCTGGAGAGATGGCCTAGTGGTTAAGAGCGCCGACCGCTCTTGCAGAGGACCCGGGTTCGATCCCCAGCACCCACATGGCAGCCGAGAACCGTCTGAAACTCCAATTCCAGGAGAACTCCAGCTCCAGGGGAATCCGACGCCCTCTTCTGACCTCCGCGGCATTGCACAACACGGGTGCACAAACTTGCATGCAGACAGTACATTCACACATACAGAAATAAATAAAATTAAAAAAAATTTTTTTAAAAAGATACTAAATTTTATGTTGTATATATTTTACCATACTAAACAATACTGGTGCAGGGAAAGCCATAAGGACCCTCAAATGAGGAGTGAAATCTGAAAGGACTAAACATAGAGGAAGGGAATGTGGTGTAAACCAGAGGTGCAGAAATCAGGAGACCACACCACACCACAGAGCCTCCCGAGGGTGGAGGCAGAGCCTGAGGAAGTGCCTGTGGTTGAAGACAAGAGTGAGGGCTTATGGGTAAGATCTCACTCAGGTGCAGCACACATATGGATGAGTGGATAAGATCAGCTGGACAGAGTACAAAGATTAGACAAAGGTCTTGAAGAATTCCAGGAAACACTGAAATTTAAGGAGTGGCTTAAAGAATGATCCCTGAGAAAGGCTGAGAAAATGCCCTTTCCTGCAGGGCGTGGCAGTACACACCTTTAATCCCAGCACTCTGAGGCAGAAGCAGGCAGATCTCTATAAATTCAAGGCCAGCTTGATCTACTTAGTAAGTTCCAGGCCAGCTGGGGCTATAGGGAGACTCTGGTCAAAAAGACTGCTCCCCCCCAAAAAAAAGAGAGAGAGGAAGGAAGGAAGGAAGGAAGGGAAAGAAAGGAAAATGGCCTTTCCTCCCACACACTTGTGCTTTGGTGGAGATCCTGTCTCTTCATTTTTTTACTTTTTTTTTTTTTTTAATTTCAAGACAGGGTACTGGTGACTGGGACTTACCCAGTGCACTGTTTGAAGAGCTTCCTTCTCCTTCTGGTATTTTCAATCCTTCCCCATCATTTGTCTCATCTAACCCCTAATCTACTAAGTGAATTATACCAGGAAACATAGGATTGGGCCTGTGCAGTCAGCTTTCTTTCTGTATGACATCTGACCAAGCTACCACCTTGTAATATAGTACCATAACCTCTCTCCCCTGCTTATTATGGTTATTGTGTGACTGTCAGGATTATTCAGTGTTTCCTATCCTTGGTACACTCCTGTTTTTTCATATAACCGGCTGAATCAGTTTCCTGAATCCATTCTTATATCTTGGTAGGAACTGAATGTTCCCATAAGAACTCAATTTGAAGTGCTGAGGGTATGTAGCTGAGGTGGTAGAGTGCTTACTTAGCCTGCACAAAAACCCTGGGTTTGATCAAGTTAGTACTATGCAAACCAGGCATGGTGGCACCAGCCTATAATGCCCTCAGGAGGTGGAGTCTGTAGAATGGAGAGTTAGAGGTCAGTCTATATAGCAGATTCGAAGCCCGCTTGGGTTACATAAGAAGCCATCTGAAAAGCAAAATCTCATACTTCACATTGAAAGGAAATTGTTATTCTGAGGTGAGGCAGTGAGAGAGTGGAAACACAACCTAATTATGGCATTTGGGGAAGTGATGGAAGTTCTAGGAGACCGAAAGGGTGGGGCACTAATCCCAGCAGACTTCAGATAGTGGCTTTTTAAGAGAAGGAGGAAAGATGCATTCTCTCCCAACTTCTAAACTTCATGAACCTTAAGGCAAATTCCTTCTAGATAAAATACCCAATTAGTGGTATTTGGTTATAGTAAAGAAAATGAGGTTCCGCAGTGAAGTGGGTGTGGGCTGGACTGCGAGGTCTTGGCTGTGTTCCCTGGCTCTTCCAGGAGTGGGGGTGGAAGAAGTTGGCTGTGGAACTGGAGCTGCTGGACAAGTCCCTGGGCTGAGCAAAGGCAATAAAAACAGCTCTCCACAAGCAATAAATTCCAGTTCCTTTGTTCCTTTTTGTCATTGTTTGAGACTAGATCTCCCTAGGCTCCAGCCTTGAGTTCCCTTCTCTGTGTGCCTTCCCAGGGCAACTTCATTCCACCACATCTGGCTGTTGATTTATTATATTTTTGGATTTTTGAGACAGGGTTTTACTACATGGCTCAAGCTGGTCTAGAACTCACTATATAAACAAGGGTGGTCTCATTTGCAGGGACCCTCATGCCTCTGCCTTCTGGTGTGTGGGGATTACAGCTGTTTACCACCATGCCTGGCTCAAATGTTTTTTTTTTTTAAATAATTGGTTTCTTTTTTTAAATTTAATTAATTAATTAATTAATTTATTTATTTATTTATTTATTTATTTATTTATTTTGGTCTTTTCAAGACGGGGATCCCTGTGGACCCAGCTGTCCTGGAACTCACTCTGTAGACCAGGCTGGCCTTGAACTCACAAAGATCAGCCTGCCTCTGCCACCCAAGTGCTAGGATTAAAGGCGTGTGCCACCACACCCGGCTCCTAATTTTATTTTTTTTATGTGTATGAATGAACTGTCTGCATGTAGGTTGGTGCACCCATGTCCTGCAATGCTGCGGAGATCAGAAGAGGGTGTCGGATTCTCCTGGAACTGGAGTTAAAGATGGTTCTTAGCCGCCATGGGTGCTGAGAATTGAACCTGGGTTCTCTGCAAGAGCAGTTGGTGATCTTAACCACTGAGCCATTTCTCCAGCCCCTCAAATGTTTTTCAGCGCATCCTTTTCTTGAATGTTCTAGGCCCCTCCTGACTTTCCACTCCCCAAGACCAAACTTCAAAAAGCTGTGCTTTCTTTTTCCCTCACATTCCATGGGTTTTGTTTTTGTTTTTATGTGTATGAATGTACTGTTTGCATGTAGGTTTGTACACCCGTGTCATGCAATGCCTCGGAAGTCAGAAGAGGGTGTCAGATTCCCCCGGAACTGGAGTTAAAGACAGTTCTCAGCCGCCATGTGGGTGCTGGGATTCGAACCCAGGTCCTCTGCAAGAGCAGTCAGTGCTTTTAACCGTTAGGCCATCTCTCCAGCCCGAGTTCTGTTGTTTTTATGGGGATTTTGGTTCTGGTTTTAGTTGGGTTTTTGTTGTTTCTCTTTGCCTCAGCTGGCCTGGAACTCTCTATGTAGACTAGACTGGTCTTGAACTCACTATGTAGACTAGGCTGGTCTTGAACTCACTGTGTAGACTAGGCTAGTCTTGAACTCTGTAGACTAAGCTGGTCTTGAACTCACTATGTAGACTAGGCTGGCCTTGAACTCTCTATGTAGACTAGGCTGGTCTTGAACTCACTATGTAGACCAGACTGGCCTTGAACTCACTGTGTAGACTAGGCTGGTCTTGAAGTCACTATGTAGACTAGGCTGGTCTTGAACTCACTAAATAGACTAGGCTGGTCTTGAACTCTCTATGTAGACTAGGCTGGTCTTGAACTCACTATGTAGACTAGGCTGGTCTTGAACTCACTGTGTAGACAAGGCTGGTCTTGACCTCACTGTGTAGACTAGGCTGGTCTTGAACTCACTGTGTAGACTAGGCTGGTCTTGACCTCACTGTGTAGACTAGGCTGGTCTTGACCTCATTATGTAGACTAGGCTGGCCTTGAACTCACAGACATCTGCCTGCCTCTGCCTTTCAAGTGCTGGGATCAAAGGCATGTGCCACCACATCCAGCAGTTTTGATTGCTTTTAAAAAATGCTTTACTTGTTATTTTTATTTTATGTTAACAGGTGTTTTGCATGTATGTAAGTGGACCACCTGCATGCAATGCCCACAGAGGCCAGAAGAAAGTGTCAGATCTCCTAGAACTGGAGTTATAGAGAGTTGTTAGCTTCCATTTGGGAGCCATCCCTCCAGTTTCACTTGGTTTTGGCTTTTGAGATAAACTCTCACTATGAATCCTCAAAATTGCAATCTTCCTCCCTCGGCTTTTCACGTGTCGGGGTTACTGGCAAGTGCCACCAAGTCTGACTGAAAAAACATAGGATTTTCTTTTCTTTTTCTTTTTTTTACAGTGTATTTATGTGTGTGTGTGTGTGTGTGTGTGTGTGTGTGTGTGTGTGTGTGTATGGAGGTCAGAGGACAACTCCCAGGAGTCATTTTTCTCCTTCCAACACACGAGTCAGAGAGATCAAACACAGGTCATCAGGCTTGGAAGCAGCCATCTATATTCAATGAGCCATCTCACCACAGCCCTCAGCCTTCGGTTTTCTGTTGCTGTTTGTTTGTTTCCTTGTTTTAAGGCATAGTAAAATGTAAAATCTGAATGCTGAGTGGGCAAGTCACTCGGATGGTACAGAGGACACATGTCCAGGAAGTAGTTGGGGCTGGAGAGCTGGCCCAGCACTGAAGACAGAATACTTGCTGTTCTTCCAGAGATTCCCAGCACCCATGTCACCTGGCTCATAACCTCCTGTAACTTTGGCTCCAAGATGTCTGACACTGTCTTCTGGTCTCCTAGAGCACCTACACACACACACACACACACACACACACACGCACGCACACACACACACACACACAAATAGAAAATTATTGATTTGCATTAAAACTTTCTTTTTATCTAACTATATTATTTCTGCTCTAATATAAAATTTTAAATTTTAAATGATTTCTACTGAATGATTCCTTAGTTTTAAATAAGTATCAAGAATATTACTAAGCTGGGTGTGGCGGCGCATGCCTTTAATCCTAGCACTTGGGAGGCAGAGGCAGGGGGATCTTTGTGAATTGAAGGCCAGCCTGGTCTACAGAGTAAGTTCCAGGACAGCTGGGGCTACAGGGAGACCCTGTCTAAAAAGACCAAAAAAAAAGAATATTACTATATGAGGCTAGGTGTGGTTGTGCACGCCTTTAATCCCCAGCACTTGGAAGGCAGAGGCGGGGATCTCTGTGAGTTGAAAGCTAGCCTGGTCTACGTGAGCTAGCTGGGGCTAAAGAAAAGCCCTGTCTCAAAAGATCAAATATATATGTGTGCGTGTGTGTGTGTGTGTGCGTGTGTGTGTGTGTGTGTGTGTGTGTGTGTGTTGCTGTAACCCCATCCCATTTATAATCTTTATTTGAATCATCTGCCATCATTCAGAACTCACCTCCCAGATGCAAATTTGTTGGCATTCACTTTTGGTCCAAAATAAATTTAGCACTCAACTGTAAGGCAGACTTTCCAGTTAGCTGCATACATCTATGCCTTGGCTATTTATAAATAGCCTGGGTTGTGCTTCAGCTTGGAACCCCTCCCTTTGGAAGAAATTGTGTAAGTGGTAAATGAATGAACAGTTAAGTATTCTAATCAAATCAAACCTCATCAAGAAACTCTGATACAGTACACACTATTCCATGAGCTATAACTATGTTAACACAATAACAAATGTACATACGGAAGGACTCAGTTGGTAAAGGTCTTGCTCACCACACACCAAGCCCCAGGGCTGGTCCTCAGCAACCCATGGCAAGGTGGTGCCACTGGCAATGCCAGCACTTGGGACGCAGAGGCCGGGGATAAAAAATACAATCTTGGGGGGCTGGAGAGATGGCTCAGCAGTTAAGAGCACCAACTGCTCTTGCAGAGGACCCAGGTTCGATTCCCAGCACCCACATCACAACTAAGAACCGTCTTTGACTCCAGTTCCAGGGAAATCTGACACCGTCTTCTGACCTCCGCAGCATTGCATGACATGGGTGCACCAACCTACATGCAGACAGTACATTCATACACATAAAAAGTAATAAACAAATAAAAAACAAATACAGAGGCCCTGTCTTAAAAAGACCATAATATATATATATATATATATATATATACACAATCCTTGGGCTGGGAATCGACTCAGTGTGTGAAGGTGCTTGCTGCTAAGCTGGACGACCTGAGTTGAATCCCAAGAACCCACATGGTGGCAAGAGAGAACCAGTCCCCATAAACTGTCCTGTAACCTCTACCTACATAGCACACGTACATAAATAATAGATAAATATGTTAAAAATTAAAATAATATGGTGCTGGAGAGATAACCTCTTGCAGAGGACCCAGATTCAATTCCCAGCATCCACATGGAAGCTAATAACTGTCCATAACACCAGTTCTAGGTGAATCTGACACTCTCCTCTGACCTCATTGCATGACACAGGTGCACTTACACACATGCGAGTATTACACTCATACTCAAAATAAAAATAATAAATAAAAATTTTTTGGTATTTTTGAGACAGGATTTCCCTTTAGTCCCAGCTAGCCTGGAGCTCTCTATGTAGAGCAGGCTGGACTTGAACTCACAGAGAACCGCTTGCCTCTGCCTCCTGAGTGCTAGGATTAAAGGCGTGCACCACAATGCCCGGCTATAAAATATTTTTAAATTAAGATAATAAATAAAATAGAAAATATTATAGAAGATTCCTACAAACACCATGCCAAGAGCCACAAAGAGAACAAATAAATTAAAGGGGGCCCAGCCTCCACAGAGTGCCCAGAGTCAGCAAATCTACACAGACAGAAAGCAGGCTGGTTGTTACCAGAGCTGGGAGGAGGGGAATGTGAAGAGTAACTGCTAAAACGTTATGAGTGGAGTGATGAGAACATTCTAAGGTAACTGTCGTGGCTCTGGAGAGATGACTCTGTGGCTGCGAGAACATAGTGCTCTTCCAGAGGACCCGAGCTCCGTTGCCAGCACTACTGTTGGCCTACTCACAATTGCCTATTACTCCAGATCCAGAGGGATCCGATGTCTCTGGCCTCTGCAGATGCCTGCACACATATGTGACACATATACATATGCACAAAATAAAATTAAAATCTTTTTTTTTTTGTCTTTTTGATACAGGATCTCCCCAGAGCCTCAGCTGACTTGGAACTCACTATGTAGACCAGGCTGGCCTTGAACTCACAGAGATCTGCCTGCCTGTGCCTCCCGAGTACTGAGATTAAGTCCTAGCACTTGGGAGGCAGAGGCAGGCAGATCTCTATGACTTCAAGGCCACCCTGGTCTACATAGCAAGTTCCAGGACAGCCAGAGAGATCCTGTCTCAAAAAGATTAAAAAAAAAAAAGTACTGAGATTAAAGACATGTGCCATCATGCCAGGCCATAAAAATAAAATCTTTTTTTTTTTTTTGGTCTTTTTTGAGACAGGGTCTCCCTGTAGCCCCAGCTGTCCTGGAAATCACTCTGTAGACCAGGCTGGCCTTGAACTCACAAAGATCCGCCTGCCTCTGCCTCCCAAGTGCTAGGATTAAAGGTGTGTGCCACCATGCCCGGCTAAAAATAAAATCTTTAAAATAAGAATAATCTGCTGGGTGTGGTGGATCACGCCTTTAATCCTAGCACTCAGGAGGCAGAGACAGGTCTTCCTGTACCCCCAATGGCCCTGAGACTAGGTTAGCCTCGATCTCACAGAGCTCTGCCTCCCACATGCTGGAATTAGGGGGTTGGAGAGATGGCTCAGTGGTTAAGGGCACTGACTACTCTCGCAGAGGATCCAGGTTCAATTCCCAGCACCCACATGGCAGCTAACAACCATCCATAATTTCAGTTCCATGGGTTCTGACACCTGTGGGATCTTCTGTCTTCTGTAGGCATTGCACAACACAGGTACACTTACATACATGAAGGCAATATATTCATAAACATAAAATAAAAATAATAAATCAGGCCTTTAATTCCAGCACTCAGAAGGCAGAGGAAGAGGGATCTTTTTGAGTTCAAGGCCAGCCTGGTCTACATAGTGAGTTCCAGGCCAGCTGGGAATACAGGAGACCCTGTCTTAAAAAGACCAATAAAATAGAGCCAGGCATGGTGGCACATACCTTTAATCCTAGCACTCGGGAAGCAGAGGCAGGCAGATCTTTGTGAGTTCAAGGCCAGCCTGGTCTACAGAGTGAGTTCTAGGACTCACTCAGCTGGGGCTACAGGGAGACCCTGCTGAGCCATCTCTCTAGCCCCAAAGATAAGTTTTATCCAAACATGCCCCCAAGAAAGATAAGCCACAAATGAGTGCTACAGGTAGTGAAATGACCACCACCTGAGCTGTTAGAGGCTGCAGTGCTGAAGAATGACACGATTTTCATTTCAGTCTTTGCTACAGCCAAGTTGTATATATAGTCACTAATGCATGGTCCCACCAAACTACTTTCCTATGGAGAGAGAGAGAGAGAGAGAGAGAGAGAGAGAGAGAGAGAGAGAGAGAGAGAGAGAGAGAGAATAACACTATAAATGTCTGGTCCTGATAGGACAGGAGTTTCAATGAACACAGGATGTTACATAGCTCTCTGCAGCTTCTCAGTCTAGCCCAGTAGTTCTAGACTGCACTGGTCAGAAAATAAATCTTCAGTGTTTGTTTGAAGATAAGTGTAAACCCCAGGTGAGTTAATGCCGCTAACTCAGGAAAAAACTGGCTCATTTACATGGGTCTGAGTGTGCTCTGTGTGACCCGTGGCAGCAGGAAGAATGTTGGCTAGATACTAAGGCCAGTGACCCCACCTTGCAGATTGTGAAACACTACAATAGGGTACAGATGAGGAAGTGAGGCGCCTCATCTGGACAGGACTTTGGGGCATGAGGGTGTCTGATGTGTTAATCAGATGTTATCACTGTGAGGCAGGAAGGGGACACTCATGTGGATGTGTCTACTCTGGTCTGCCCATCACCCTCGCTCTATAATGGGCTAACCTGCTCCCTGTCCTAAGTCCCTCATTATAAGACCCACCATAGATCAGAAAGACACAGTCCTGAATGCCAGAATTCAAGCTTTATTTTTTTTTCTTCTTTTTTTAATTTATTTTTGTATGTGTATGAGTGTACTGTCTGCATGTAGGTTTGTGAACCTGTGTTGTGCAATGCCTCGGAGGTCAGAAGAGGGTCTCAGATTCCCCTGGAACTGGAGTTCTCCTGGAATTGGAGTTACAGATGGTTCTTAGCCGCCATGTGGGTGCTGGGGATCGAACCCGGGTCCTCTGCAAGAGCAGTCGGTGCTCTTAACCACTAGGCTATCTCTCCAGCCCCCGAGCTTTATTTCTAAGTTTGTTAAAACTCAAGGGGATTCTTTTTTTTTTTTTTTTTTTTTTTTTTTTTTTTGGTCTTTTTGAGACAGAGTCTCCCTGTAGCCTCAGCTGTCCTGGAATTCACTCTGTAGACCATGCTGGCCTTGAACTCACAAAGATCCTCCTGCCTCTGCCTCCCAAGTGCTAGGATTAAAGGCATGCGCCACCACGTCCGGCTAAAACTCAAGGGGATTCTACGAGGACAAGAATCACTCTACAATTTCCAGGAGAGCTGATAACACAAGTCATCAAATGTATGTGCCTAGAAAATAATGTAGCTGGGGCATGGTGGCGCACACCTTTAATCCTAGCACTTGGGAGGCAGAGGCAGGCAGATCTTTGTGAGTTCAAGGCCAGCCTGGTCTACAGAGTGAGTTCCAGGACAGCTGGGATTACAGCTGTAATCCTGTTTCGAAAAGACCAAAAATAAATAAATAAATAATAATGTAGGAAAGGAAAAATTTTTTTTTCTTTCCTTTTTATTTTTGGTCTTTTTGAGACAGGGTTTCCCTATAGCCCCAACTGTCCTGGAACTCGCTCTGTAGACCAGGCTGGCCTTGAACTCACAAAGATCTGCCTGCCTCTGCCTCCCTCTGCCTCCCAAGTGCTGGGATTAAAGGCGTGCACCACACTTTTCAAGACAGGTTCTCCCTGTAGCCCCAGATGTCCTGGAACTCACTCTGTAGACCAGGCTGGCCTTGAACTCACAAAGATCCGCCTGCCTCTGCCTCCCAAGTGCTAGGATTAAAGGCGTGCACCACCATGTCCAGCTGAAAGGAAAAATTCTTAAACCAGGTTTCTGGGTTGACAATGTAGCTCAGTTGGGTAAAGTGCTTGCCTAGTATACCCAAGGTTCTGGGTTGAATCCCCAGCAGCCAATACACTGTGGTGGCATTGGCCTATAATCTCAGTACTCAGGTGATGGAAGCCTGAAGTTCAGAAGTCCCAGGTTGTTGAGCCTGAGGTGGTGGCACATACCTTATATCCCACTTGGAAAGCATAGGCAAGTGGATCTCTGTGAGTTCAAGGCCAGCCTGGTCTATATAAGTGAAATCTTGTCTCAAAAAGAAAAGAAAAGGTTGATCATTTTAAATAGGGGGCTAGAGAAGTGGTATAGGTAAGTGTGTTTGCTGATCTTCCAAAGGACTGGATTTAGGTTCCCAGCATCTACATTGGCAGCCCATAACCACCAATAACTCCATTTCCAGGGGAAATTCTTGAGAGAATAAAGCAGAGTGATGGGGCAGGGCCCCCCCAACATCCTTCTGGACCCCGCATACACACATGGGTGCACACAGAACTAAAAAAGAAAGCAAGACTCAGCTGGGCGTGGTGGCACATGCCTTTAATCCTAGCATTTGGGAGGCAGAGGCAGGAGAATCTTTGTGAGTTCAAGGCCAGCCTGCTCTACAGAGAGAATTGCTGGGGCTACGGGGAGACCCTATTTCAAAAAGACCAAAAAAAAAAAAAAGTAAGACTCAAAAAAAGGGGGAGCTAGAAAGATGGCTCAGTTAACAGCACTGACTGTTCTTGCAGAGGACCTGGGTTCGATTCCCAGCACCCACATGGTGACTCACAACCATCCATAATTCCAGTTCCAGGAGATCCAAGACCTTCTTCTGACCTCCTCAGGCATAGCACAACATGGGTACACTTACATACATGCAGGCAATACACCTTTTTTTTTTTTAATTTTATTTATTTATTTATGTGTGTGAATGTATTGTCTGCATGGAGGTTTGTGCACCCGTGTCGCGCAATGCTGCGGAGGTCAGAAGAGGGCGTCAGATTCCCCTGGAACTGGAGTTCTCCTGGAATTGGAGTTGCAGACGGTTCTCAGCCGCCATGTGGGTGCTGGGGATCGAACCCGGGTCCTCTGCAAGAGCAGTCGGTGCTCTTAACCGCTAGGCTATCTCTCCAGCCCCAGGCAATACACTTTTATACATAAAAGAAAAATATTAAATAGGGACCAGGCAGTGTGGTGGCACACGCCTTTAATTCCAGCACTTGGGAGGCAGAGGATGGCAGGATGGTAGATCTCAGTGGGCTCAAGGCCAGCTTGGACTATATAGGGAGTTCTAGGCCAGTTGGGACTACAGGGAGAACCTGTCTCAAACAGACCCAAAAGAGAGAGAGAGAGAGAGAGAGAGAGAGAGAGAGAGAGAGAGAGAGAGAGAGAGAGACAAAGAAAGACGTAGTTTGGTGCCACACAGCTGTCATCCCAGCAATGCGGAGCAGAAGCAAGCCATCTTCCACAGGGCTAGCCCGGCCTACATAAAGAGTTCCATCTCCATCTCCTCTGCCCTATCCAACCTTTTTGTACTGTGGAGATGGTGCCTTGGGGCTCCTAGGATATCACCAGTCTGCATTTTAATCTTCCCTGATTCAAATCCTGTGAGATTTTCAGACTTAGGAAATTTTGATCTTTAACGATTTTAATCTTTTGAGATTTTGGTCTTTGAGAATTTCCATGTTAAAAAAAAAAAACCCTACTTTTTAAAATCAAATTCTCACAGAAACTCAGTAAAATCAGTTACTCTCATTTTACAATGGAGCACACTGAACTTCTGCTCCATCAAGTTCAATTTGAAGTTCACCCTGTTAACAAATGGAAGAGCTAGGATTTTGTTGTTTCTTTGAGACAGAATCTCCTTATAGCCCCAGCTGGCCTGCAACTTGTTATGTACACCAGGCTGGCCTCTATCTCACAGATATCCACCTGCTTCTTCCTCCCTAGTGGTGGAATAAAAGGTTAGTACCACCACCAGGCCCAAAAGTTAGGATTAGAATCCATGTTTGTGTGTCTTTAACTTCCAGGCTCCTTCCCCAAGCCTCCTCCTACCCCATCTGCACAGACCACCTGGATGCCTATGGAAAGAGACCCAAGGGCCCATCAAAGCCTGAGGGACTGGCACAGAGAGCTTATGAGTGCACTGCTAAGGCCCGAAGAGGAAGCCCGTGTCAGGAAGAAAGGGATGCTTGCTGGGTAATCACAAACCGGTCAGAACCTGCAAATCAAGGCACCGCCTCCCAGAAATGAGTGTGCAGTGACCCGCCCAGGCTGCACAGCGGGGAACAAGGAGTTGCTTTAAAGCAAGACTCAGAGCCTGCCAAGTGCCAGACCTGTGCTTCACCCAGATCAGATTTTCCTCTGGTGACCCAAGGCCTGCTCACTATGCCCCTAGACAGTCATTCCCCTCCCCATACCCTCCAGCAATTGTCTTTGTTGTTCAGGAGGCTGAGGCATTGTTTCCAACAAGACTCTGCAGTTTAATTAGGTGCCTAAGACCTTCCTCAAAACACCAGGAATCATGGAACTTTCCTTTACTTTAATTAAATATATCTATATCTAGATATAGAGATATAGATATACATATACATATACATATATCAGGCAAAATGGCTCGGCCAGTAAAGGCATTTGCCACCAAGCCTGATAAATTGAGTTCAACCCCCAAAATCCGCATGCTGGAAGAAGAGAACTAATTCTCAAAAAACCTGACTTCCACATGTGCATTGGCAGAGTGCCCACATACAGACCCGAATAAATAAAATAGAACAGATATAATTTAAAAGTAATTTTTAAAATTTTTATTTATTTTTGTATGTGTATGAGTGTACTGTCTGCATGTGGGTTTGTGCACCCGTGTCGTGCAGTGCCGCGGAGGTCAGAAGAGGGTCTCGGATCCCCCTGGAACTGGAGTTCTCCTGGAATTGGAGTTACAAACGGTTCTTAGCCGCCATGTGGGTGCTGGGGATCGAACCCGGGTCCTCTGCAAGAGCAGTCGGTGCTCTTAACCGCTAGGCTATCTCTCCAGCCCTAAAAGTAATTTTTTATAAGAAGCTGCACACAGTAGAACAGTGTCTGTAATTTCAGCACACCCTCACAGGGAGATGGGAGGCAGAGACGAGATCAGAGAACCCCTAGAGGCAGAGGCAGGATTGTGAGTTTGAAACTGAACTGAGCTACACGGTAAGATGCTTTCTCAAAACACAAATTAACAGAAATACTAGGCTGGACTCAGAGTGTTTCATTAGAACCGAGGTATGATTAATTAAACTTAAAACTTTCTGGAAGTCCAGGCCTCTAAAGAGGAGGGCAGAGCCCCAGACCTGTGCTGTGTGTGTGTGTGTGGGGGGGGGTGTCAGTGGCTTAGGTTTAGGGAAATTAGGTCATTTTAGGCTGCGCTTTCCTGTAGCCTACCCCACTTAAAGAGGGAAGGAAAAACAAAATAAATCAGAGATCAAATAAACAAACTAGAAGGGATTTTCAATCTGTAAATGGCCGTAGTGTACCCAGGTCAAGAAATTAACACAAGTATACATCTCCCCGAAATTATTAACTCACTCTGGGCACTAGGAAAAAAGAAAAAAAANAAAAAAAAAAAAAAAAAAAAAAAAAAGCCGGCACTGGACTCTTAGCTAAGACTCCAAGGTTAAAAGTTCAACCAAGCTTGCCGAGACTTTTGGCCTCAGAATGAACAGAGACTTTGGGGGAATGCTTTGAGTTTTCAATTCACTGAGTTATTCCACAGTCATTTATTAAGCACTTTCTATTTTCTTTTCTTTTTGATCTTTTTGAGACAGGGTCTCCCTTTAGGCCCAGCTGGCCTAGAGCTTGCTATGTAGACCAGGCTGGCCTTAAACTCAGAGATCTGCCTCCCTCTGCCTCCCAAGTGCTGGGATTAAAGACATGTGCCACCATGCCCAGCTCTATTTTCTTTTTAAATATTTTGTTATTTTTATTTTATGCGTATGAGTGAATTGCCTACATGTATGTTAGTGCACCCATGTGCGATGCTTGTGGAAGTCAGAAGAGGGTATCAGATCCCCTGGAACTGGAGTCTTGGACAGTTGTTAGCAGCATGTAGGTGCTGGGAATTGAACCTGGGTCCTCTGTAAAAAGCACCCAGTGCTCTTAACCACTAAGCTATCTCCCCAGCCTCATGCGCTTTCTATGTTCTAAGAGCTGACTTAGAAGTGTTCTCTAAGAAAGGAGAATTACACATAAACTATAGGAGGAGAACAGTGCTTGAGTTGGGCATGGTGGGACAGTAGCATTAAAGACCCATTAAAGAAAGCTGCTGCCTCCTAGTCAAAAGAATGGAATCTGCCTCTGCATGAAGAGATGCCATTTTATCCTCCTGTAAGAGCTAATCCAGCCCTGGAGCGATGACTCAGTGGTTAAGAGCACTGGCTGCTCTTCCAGAGGACCTGGGTTCGAATCCTAGCACCCATATGGAGGCTAACAATTGTCCATAACTCCAGTTTCAGGAGATCCAACGCTCTCTTGTGACCTTTGTGGGCATTGCATGACACAGGCACACTTACATATATGTAGGCCATATACTCAAACACATGAAATAAAAAGAAATAAAAAATAAGTAAAAGTGTGTCTAGCTGGGCATGGTGGCGCATGCCTTTCTTTAATCCCATCACTTGGGAGGCAGAGGCAGGTGGATCTCTGAGTTCAAGGCCAGCCTGGTCTACATAGTGAGCACCAGCCCAACTGGGACTAAAGGGAGACCCTGTCTCAAAAAGACCAAAAAAAAGTGTGTCTGGATGGGACTTTCGTGTGTGTGTGTGTGTGCGTTTGTGAGTGTGTGTGTGTGGTGTTATAGGTATGTGCTCATGTGTTTGCAAGTACACATGTACATGTATGTTATATTGAAGCACCAGAAATCTTCCTCAATCACTCTCCACCTTATTGTATGAGACAGGATCTCCTACTGGGCCCGGGCTCTCAGTTTACCTAGTCTGGCTGGCTGCTGAACTCCAGGAATCTGCGTGCCTCCATCAAACCTGGGTTACAGATGTGAATCGGCACCCGGAGCTTTTAGATAGGCGCTGGGGATCCCAAATCAGAGATGATCCTACCTGGGCTTACACTTCACCGACTAAGCCATCTCCCCAGCCCTGAGAATGTGACTTTCTGAAGTCCACCTTCTCATCTCATTTGACCCTCAGCTCACACATGGTGTATATTTGCAGCAATTCCTGCACCATGTTATCCTTTCCCTATTCTGGAAATACATTCAACTTCCCACTGGAGAAACTCTATCCGAAGAAGGATAGAAAGAAAATCAAGGAAAGCCTGGGAAGGAAGTGGCCCTTCATCTAGGGATCTGGTTTGCCTTTCCTGCTGGCAGAGTCAGGAAACTTCAGACACCACTGATAAAGCCCCAATTGCCTCAGAGACATTGTGTGTTCCCTAAAGACATCTCAGAGATGTCAAAGGGAATAAAACTGGCTCACTTAGGCCAAAATGATCTGTAACTCAAGTTTTAAGTACACCCATCTCATTCCTAAATTTAAACAATATCCCTCATAAATCCACCTTAAAACTTTGTTTACAAAAGGAAATCCTTTAACCTTGAAAACTTGTTGCAAATTTTATTCTGGGTTATGTAACTTAGAAAGCCACTGGATCTTATATACATTGTACTGGAACCTGGGTGTTTCTTTTTTTTTCTTTTTGGTATTTTTGAGGCAGGTTCTCCCTTTTTGTACCAGCTGTCCTGGAACTCGCTCTGTAGACCAGGCTGGCCTTGAACTCAGAGAGATCAGCCTACCTCTACCTCCCAAATGCTGGGATTAAAGACGTGTGCCATCACACCTGGCTTGAATCTGGGCGTTTCTTTTTTTTTTAATTTTATTTATTTATTTTTTATGTATATGAATGCACTGTCTGCATGTAGGTTTGTGCACCCGTGTCATGCAATGCTGTGGAGGTCAGAAGAGGGTGTCGGATTCCCCTGGAACTGGAGTTCTCCTGGAATTGGAGTTACAGATGGTTGGTTCTCAGCCACCATGTGGGTGCTGGGGATCGAACCCAGGTCCTCTGTAAGAGCAGTAGGCGCTCTTAACGGCTAGGCTATCTCTCCAGCCCGAAACTGGGCATTTCTTATCTTGCCTGAGTGTCTTTTTCTCTTAACTTTTTTTTTTAATTTTATTTATTTTTGTATGTGTATGAATGTACTGTCTGCATGCAGGTTTGTGCACCCGTGTAGTGCAATGCCGCGGAGGTCAGAAGAGGGTGTAGGATTCCCCTGGAACTGGAGTTCTCCTGGAATTGGAGTTTCGGACGGTTCTCAGCCGCCATGTGGGCGCTGGGGATCGAACCCGGGTCCTCTGTAAGAGCGGTCGGGGCTCTTAACCGCTAGGCCATCTCTCCAGCCCTTCTCTTAACTCTTATGCTTAAAATGGACCCCTTAAATTCTTTGTAAAATTTTGTTTTCTTAATTGTATTTATTTTTTATGTGTATGAATGTACTGTCTGCATGTAGGTTTGTGCACCCATGTCGTGCAATGCCACAGAGGTCAGAAGAGGGTGTCGGATTCCCCTGGAACTGAAGTTAAAGACGGTTCTCAGCCACCACATGGGTGCTGGGAATCAAATCCGGGTCCTCTGCAAGAGCAGTTGGTGCTCTTAACCGCTAGGCCATCTCTCCAGCCCCCAAATTTTGTTTTCTTATCTTATTTTCTTTTATTGGGGGAGTGCAGTGCACATGCCACAGTGTGTGTACAACACCCACATGATGACTCAGTGGTTAAGAGCACTGGCTTCTCGCTGGGCATGGTGGCACACGCCTTTAATCCCAGCACTTGGGAGGCAGAGGCAGGCAGATTTCAGTGAGTTCAAGGCCAGCCTCGTCTACAGAGTGAGTTCCAGGCCAGCTGGGGCTAAAGGGAGACCCTGTCTCAAAAATACCAAAAAAAAAAAAAAAGAGCATTGGCTTCTCTTCCAGAGAATCTGGGTTCAAATCCCAGCATCCATATGGTGGCTAACAACTATAATTTTAGTTCCAGGGGATCTGATGTCTTCTTCTGACAATTGCAGGTACTGTATGACATGGGTGCACTTACATACATGTACGCAATATACTCATACACATAAAATTAAATAAATAAATAAATAATAACAAAAAAGACAGAATGAACTCAGGCTGTCAGTCTTGGCAAAAAGTACCTTTACCCAGTGTGCCATCTTGTAGGCCCTAAACCATAATCTCTTTCTATTTACTTATTTGTTTATTGTTTTTAAAGACAATTTATTTACTTATTTTTAGATTATTTATTTATTGGTTTTTAGAGGTGCTATCTTCCAGTGGCCCCAGCTAGCCTAGAATACTTTATGTAGACCTGTCCTCACAGTAATCTGCCTTCCTCTGCCTCCTGAGTACTGTGATTAAAGTCATGCACCACCATGCCTAGTCATAAACTCTTTTAATAAACTCCAATTCTGGGGCTAGAGAGATGGCTCATCGGTTAGGAGCACTGACTGCTCTTGCAGAGGACCCAGTTTCGGTTCCCAGCACCCACATGGAGGCTAAGAATGGTCTTTAACTCCAGTTCCAGGGGAACCCGACGCTCTCTTCTGACCTCCACAGCATTGCAGGACAGGGGTGCACCAACCTACATGCAGACAGTACACTCATACACATAAAAATAATAAATAAATTTAAAAAATAAATAAACTCCAATTCTGCTTCATACTGGCTCACCTTGACATTATTTTCTGCGGCAAAGCCAAGAACCAGGGTTTTTGCCCAAGTGAAAATCTCTACAAAGAGATTCTCAGGCTGGAAGACAGCATGGAACTGTGGCCCCACCCCTGCCACACCTGCTCACCTTTGTCCCTGTGCTGTTGCAGGTCTGTACTCCAGGATCTGAGGGAGAACATGTGTCCAAGACCCCAGTCATTCAAAGCCTCAAGCTTGCTTGGCCACAATAATGCCCTCAGGGATGGGCACAGGACCACTGAGGGCCATGAGAATTTAGGCTTCTGAGAAAAAGCTTGTGAAGCTTGTCCATCAGTCTTGAAGCTGAAAGCACATGGGTTCTGGGATGCTGCTAACCTTCAGGACAGGCTCTGAGCCTGAGCTTGAGGGTGACAGCGAAGGGCAAGCAGAAATACCAAGCCAGTCTGATGACATTATCTGAGCTTTGAATTTACCCATGTCTGGCACCATCTCTGCCCCTCCAGGGCTTGGCCGTATAATAAACTGTCAGGGGCCGGGCATGGTGGCGCATGCCTTTAATCCTAGCACTTGGGAGGCAGAGGCAGGCGGATCTTTGTGAGTTCAAGGCCAGCCTGGTCTACAGAGTTCCAGGCCAGCTGGGGCTACAAGGAGACCCTGTCTCAAAAAGACCAAAAAAATTAAAAGTAAACTGTCAGAAGACAACTTGGGTTCCATTTTCTGTCACTCAAAACTAAAACAGTCATAAAACAAAACTCAATTCTGTGAGGGACACACAACTCTAGGTCATATTAAAAAAAAAAAAAGTAGGAGATGGAGCCCGTGATCCTAGCACTCAAGATGCAGAGATGGAGCCCGTGATCCTAGCACTCAAGACGTCGAGATGGAGCCCGTGATCCTAGCACTCAAGATGCAGAGATGGAGCCCGTGATCCTAGCGCTCAAGATGCAGAGATGGAGCCCGTGATCCTAGCACTCAAGACGCTGAGATGGAGCCCGTGATCCTAGCACTCAAGACGTCGAGATGGAGCCCGTGATCCCAGCACTCAAGACGCCGAGATGGAGCCTGTGATTCCAGCACTCAAGACGCCGAGATGGAGCCTGTGATCCTAGCACTCAAGATGCAGAGATGGAGCCCGTGATCCTAGCGCTCAAGATGCAGAGATGGAGCCCGTGATCCCAGCACTCAGAATGCGGAGATGGAGCTGGTGATCCCAGAGATTTTTGGAGAAAAAAAAAAATTAAAGGGAACAACAGCAACAAAAAGACTTGCTCAAAGAACTTACCCAAACAGTAAACTTCTGCATCGAAAAAAAAAAGTTTGAAAAAAAAAGTTTCAGAAAAAAAAAAGACTTAAGAAAAAGATGCAAGACAGGACTTAACATGCATGAGTACGGGGGTGGGGCATGGATGGGGGAACCAGCATAAACTTGATTAAGAAATATTGTATTGCACAAAAGCTCAATAAAAAATTAAGGAAAAAAACAAAACAAAATGAGGAACAATAAAAAAAAAAGTCATGCAACAGTTGTTAAAAGAGAGAGAGAGAGAGAGAGAGAGAGAGAGAGAGAGAGAGAGAGAACGAACTAAGGCATAGCTAAAGGACCAACAAGATGGCCAAGCAGGCGAAGGTGCTTACTGCCAAGCCTGATGACCTGAAATTGTGTGTGTGTGTGTGTGTGTGTGTGAGAGAGAGACAGGGTCTCCCTGTAGCCAGAGCTGTCTTAGAACTCACTATGTAGACCAGGCTGACCTTGAACTCACAGAGATCTTCCTGCCCGTGCCTCCTGAGTGCTGGGAGGCACCACTCCTGGCCTGATGACCTAAATTTGATCCTGGGCACCCACATGGTAGAAGGAGAGAACAGAATTCAAAGTTGTCCTCTGACCTCCATACATGTGCCATAGCACACAGACATAGACACAGACACAGATACACACACACACACACACACACACACACACACACAGAGTAAAACTCTGTCTCAAAAACACTTCCCTCAAAAATTTTCTTTTTTGGGGGCTGGAGAGATGGCCTAGCAGTTAAGAGCGCCAACTGCTCTTGCAGAGGACCCGGGTTCGATCCCCAGCACCCACGTGGCGGCTGAGAACCTTCTGTAACTCCAATTCCAGGAGAACTCGAGTTCCAGGGGATTCTGACACCCTCTTCTGACCTCTGCAGCATGGAACGACATGGGTGCACAGACCTACATGCAGACAGTACATTCATACACATAAATAAATAAAATTAAAAAAATTTTCTTTTCTGTTTACATAATTTAAAAAAAAATTTTTGAGACAGGCTCTCCCAGCCTAGAACTCGCTATGTAGACTAAGCTGGCCTCAGATTCACAGAGTTCTGCCTGCCTCAACATCCAAGTGCTGAGATTAAAGGCATATGCTACCCTGCCCAGCTTTTTACTTTATTTTTTAAGTCACAGTCTTATGTAGGCTAAGCTAGCTTCAAACTCACTATGTAGATCAGAATGACCTTCAACTCCTGATCTTTCTGCCTCTACCTCCCAAGTGGTGAAATTATAGGTGTGGTCCACAAAACACAGTTTTATGTGGTGCTGGGGATACTGGGGATGAACCCAGGGACTTTTTCCATGCTAAGCACTCTATCAACTGAACTACATCCCCAGTCCAAGAATATTAATTTAACAGAAAGAATTTTGACTCTAAATACTTGAGGCAATAGCAAGAAAATAGATGTTTATATTGATAAATCTAAATATTGGCTTTAAGCCGGGCATGGTGGTGCACGCCTTTAATCCCAGCACTTGGGAGGCAGAGGCAAGCGGATCTCTGTGAGTTCAGGGCCAGCCTGGTCTACAAAGCAAGCTCCAGGCCAGCTGGGACTAAAGGAAGACCCTGTCTCAAAAATACCAAATATATATATATACATATATATATACATATATATATACATATATATATATACATATACACACACACACACACACATATATGCTTTAACAAAAACAACAGATTAAATAGGGTATGGTGGTGGACACCTTTAATACCAGTACTCAGGAGGCAGAGGCAGGAGGATCTCTGAGTCTAAGGCCGTCCTGGTCTACCTAGTGAGTTCCAGGCCAGCTAGGGACCCTGTCTCAAAAATACAAAAAAACAAACAAACAAGCAAACATAAAACAGAGCTAGGGCTGTAGTTCACTGGAAAACATATATGAAGTCCTGGGTTCAATCCCCAGCACTGCTTCTCCCCTGACACCACACAAAGACAAACTTAAGGGGATTGATTAAGGGGCTAAAGAGATGGCTCAGTGGTTAACAGCACTGGCTATTCTTGCGGAGGATCCGGATTCTATTCCCAGAATCCACATGCCAGCCAACAATTGTCTATATAAGTCCAATCTGAGGGGATCTGATGCCCTTTTCTGACCTCTGTGGGCACTTCATGATATGAGTGCAGTTACATACATGCAGGTAATACATTCATACACATAAAATAAATATAATAAATTAAATATTTTTTTCAAAGGGATTGGGAGGCTGGAGAGATGGCTCAGCAGTTAAGAGCACTGGTTGCTCTTGCAGAGGACCTAGGTTCAGTTTCCCAGTACCACATGGTAGCCAACAACCATCTATAACTCTAGTCCCAGAGGATCCAACACTCTCTTCTGACCTCCATGGGCATTGCATCACACAGGTGCATTACATTCATGCAAGCAATACACTTGTTCTAGTTTGTCTTCAATTGCTGTGACAAAACATACTGACCACTACCAACTTGGGGAGGAAAGGGTTTATTCAGCTCACATCTCCTGGGTTACAGTTCATCACTCAGGGAGCCCAAGGCAGGAACTCAGGGCAAGAACCTGGAGGCAGGAACTGAGGCACAGGCTATGGAGGAATGCTACTTACTGGCTTGCTCCTCTGGCCCATGCCCAGCTTGCCCTCTTATACCCTACACAACAACCTGTCTGGGGTGCCACCATCCATAGTGGGCTGGGCCCTCCCACATTGCTCAACAATCAAGACAATACTCCACAGATGTGGCCACAGGCCAGTCCAATGGAGCAAATACCCCAATTGAGGCTCCTTCAACCCAGGTGTATCAAGTTGACACTAAAGCTATCTAGTAAAACACTCATACACATAAAATTAAAAAACAATATTTTAAAAGGGATTAGTTAAGCCAGGGGTAGTGGCACATGCCTTTAATCCCAGCACTAAGGAGGCAGGGGCAGGCAGATCTCTTTGAGTTCAAAGCCAGTCTGGTCTACATAGTGAGTTCCAGGACAGCTGGAGCTACAGGGAGACCCTGTCTCAAAAAAAACAAAAAGAAAAAAAGATTAGTTTTAGTTAAAAATATAACAGACCTCACAAACTTAAAATAATCAAATAAATAATTAATATAAACAATAAAAATGTGATAAGGTAACTAAAGAAAAGCTGGTATAGGGAAAGTATCAATAGCTATATATACAGGATGGTATAGGGAAAGTATCAATAGCTATATATACAGGTAATAATTGTTGAAAGAAAGGAAGGGAGGAAATAGCTCTTACAATAACAATAAAAAAACAATGAAATGGCTGAGAATAAACTTAGTCAGAAATATGCAAAGAAAACTGCAAGAAAAACTTTCCATGTCTCCTGGGGAACACAAAAGAATAATGATATAAATCAAAGTGTACATGTAAACACTTCTTGGACCTAAATCTCCAGAAAAAGCCACACTTTTCTGTGAATTAAACTTTTTTTTTTGCTCCCGAGTACTGGGATTAAAGGCAGGCACTACCAATCCAGCTAATTTTTTTTTAATTTTTTAATTTATTTTTTATGTGTATGAATGTACTATCTGCACATAGGTTAGTGCACCCATGTTGTGCAATGCCACGGAGGTCAGAAGAGGGCATTGGATTCCCCTGGACCTGGAGTTAAAGACTGTTCTCAGCCGCCATGTGGGTGCTGGGGATCGAACCTTGGTCCTTTGCAAGAGCAGTTGGTGCTCTTAACCACTAGGCCATCTCTCCAACCCCTGAATTTTTTTTTAAGTTCTGGGTATTGAACCCAGGATCATGTTAGGTAAGTGCTCACCATTGAGCTAAATCCTCAGATCATAAACTTTTTTTTTTTGGTCTTTTTTTTGGGTGTGTATGTGAGTATACTGTCTGCATGTAGGTTGGTGCACCCATATCTTGTAATGCCACAGAGATCAAAAGAGGGTGTTGGATTCTCCAGGAACTGGAGTTAAAGACGGTTCTTAGGAAGCCGGGCATGGAGGCGTACGCCTTTAATCCCAGCAGAGATAGGCAAATCTCTGTGGGTTCAAGGCCAGCCTGGTCTACAGAGCGAGCTCCAGGACACCTGGTACTACAAGGGAGACCCTGTCTCAAAAATACCAAAAAAAAAAAGACAGTTCTTAGCCACCATATGGGTGCTGAGTATCGAACCTGGGTCCTCTGCAAGAGCAGTCAGTGCTCTTACCTGCTGAACCATCTCTCCAGCCCCTTTTTTTGGTCTTTTTAAGACCCCATCTGGCCTTGAACTTGTTATGTAGACCAGGTTGGGCTCAATCTTACGGATCTGCCTCCCTCTGGAATTATCTTAAAATTTTTAAAAGCAACATGTCTAAAATTTTTATATTAAAAAATTTATATATGTAATATATGCTTTATATATATATATATATATATTAGTGTTTTGCCTACATGTATATAAGTGCACCCATATTGTGAAAAGCCTGGAACTGGAGTTACTGACAGTTGTTAGCTGCCATACAAGTGTTGAAAATCAAACACAGTTCTCCTCGATGAGCAGCCAAGGCTCTTAATTGCTGAACAATATCTCTAGCCCCAATTTCTTTCTTTTTATTTTATGTGTATGCTTGTTTGTCTATATGTGCACCACAAGCATGCAGATGCCCTCAGAGGCCAGAAGAGGGCATCAGATTCCCTGGAACTATAATTATAGGTGGTGATTGTGAGCTAACCAACTTAGGTCTTCTGCAAGAGCTGTAAGCACTTTTAACCACTTAGTCATCTCTCCATCCTCCCAACATGTTTTTGTTTTTTGTTTGTTTTTATGTGTATGAACGTACTGTCTGCACGTAAATTGGTGCACCGGTGTTGTGCAATGCTGAAGAGGTCAGAAGAGGGTGTCGGATTCCCCTGGAACTGGAGTTAAAGATGGTTCTAAGCCACCATGTGGGTGATGGGAATAGAACCCAGGTCCTCTGCAAGAGCAGTCGGTGCTGTTAACCGTTGAGCCATCTCTCCAGCCCCCAACATTTTTTTTTGAAGCAGATAAGCTGATTTTAAAATTTACATAAATGAAATAAGCAAGGAGAAATACCCATAAAATTCCTGATAAAGAAAAAACAGAGATAAGGACTGTGCTGGATAGCTTTAGTATCAACTTGACACACCTGGGTTGAGGGAGCCTCAATTGGGGAATTGGCTCCATTGGATTGGCCTGTGGCCACATCCATGGAGTATTGTCTTGATTGTCGAGCAGTGTGGAAGGGCCCAGCCCACAATGATTGGTACCATCCTGGGCAGGTTTTTATGTACCGTATAAGAAGGCAGGCTGGGCATGGGCCAGGGGAGCAAGCCAGTGAACAGCAGTCCTCCACGGCCTGTGCTTCAGCTCCTGTCTTCCAGGTTCCTGCCCTGAGTTCCTGCCTTGGGCTCCCTAAGTGATGAACTGTGACCCAGGAGATGTAAACTGAATAAACCCTTTCCTCCCCAAGTTGGTGTCGGTCAGAGTGTTTTGTCACAGCAATGGAAGAGAAACTAGAACAAGGACTAATCTCAACTAAATAGCAAAACATGGATCTATAATAATTAAAAATTGGAATACTGATGTATTAATAAACGGTGAAGCAGGGTTGGACAGATGGCTCAGTGGTGAAGGACAGTGGCTGTTTTTGCAGAGGACCTGGGTTAGGTTCCCAACACCCAGATGGCAGCTAACAACCATTTGTAACTCCATTTCCAAAGGTTTTGATGATGCCATCTTCTGGCTTCCACAGATATTGCACACATTTGATACACTTAACATACATGCAGGCAAAACACTCATATACATAAAATAAATTTTTTAAAGAAACAGCTATTTATTATTTTTTTATGTGTATGAGTGTGCTGTCTGCATGTAGGTTGGTGCACCCGTGTTGTGCAATGCCGTGGAGGTCAGAAGAGGGCATCGGATTCCCCTGGAACTGGAGTTAAAGACAGTTTTTAGCCACCATGTGGGTGCTGGGAATAGAACCCGGATCCTCTGCAAGAACAGTTGGTGCTCTTAACCACTGAGCCATCTCTTCAGCCCCAAATAAAATAAAAATTTAAAGACCACTGAGCCATCTCTTCAGCCCCAAATAAAATAAAAATTTAAAGACAGTGAAACAAAGCCGAGTCTAGCCAAACATGATAGGGTAGACCTGTAATACCAGAGCTTGGAAAGTAGAGACTAGAGGACCAGAACTTCAAGACTGGCCTCAGCTACACAGCAAGTTCAAGGACGTGAGAAACAAACAGCCAAGTGTGGTGGCACACATCTTTAATGCCAGCACAGGGAGTCAGAGGCAAGTGGATCTATGTGAGTTCAAGGCCAGCCTGCCTGGTCTACATAGAGAGTTCCAGGCCAGTTGGGGCGACAGGGAGACCCTGCCTCAAAAAGGCAAGAGAAAGAAAGAAAGAAGAAAGAAAAGAAAAGAAAAGAAAAGGAAAGGAAAGAAAGAAAGAAAGAAAGAAAGAAAGAAAGAAAGAAAGAAAGAGAAAGAAAAAGAGAAGGAAAAAAGAGAAAGAAAGAAAGAGAGAGAAAGAGAGAGAGAGAGAGAGAGAGAGAGAGAGAGAGAGAGAGAGAGAGAGAGAGAGAAAATGAAAACAAACAAAAAGAGCTGGCTAGATATTCCGGGGATAAAGCACTTACTGCACAAGCCTGAATACCTGAGTTAAATCACTAGAACCAACGTAAAGGAAGCAGACACCAACTCTACATACTTGTCCCCTTGCCTCCATCATTGGGCTGTGGTACCTGTGAATCCAACACGCACACATAATAATTAGCTAATTAAAAAACAACAGCTGGGTGTGGTAGCAGCTCATGCCTTTAATCCCAGAATTTTGGAAGGAGAGGAAACCAGATCTCTGTGAGATTGAGGCCAGACTGGTCTACATAGTGAGTTCAAGGCCAGCCTGGTCTACAGAGCTAGTTCCAGGGCAGCTGGGGCTACAGGGAGACCCTGTCTCACAAAGACCAAAAAAAAAAANAAAAAAAAAAGACCAAGAACGGGCCAAGGCGCATGCGCAAGAAGCCTCAAAGCCAATGGGAAGAGGAAATGAGGAAGACGTGTTGCCCCGCCCTTGCCGCGCTAGGCCTAGTGGGAGCAAAAACCTAGAAACTGGCGTGTGACTAGCGGTGTCCGGAGAGCTGGGAGTGTGAGCGAAATATGGCTGAGCAGGGTGCCAATGGCGGTGGCGGCTGGGGTAGCAACTACTGCGAAAACCAGGAGGGTGACGATCGCGAGCTCGAGGCGGCTATGGATGTGTTCGATAAGCTGAAGAGCCTAAACTGCCCTTTCCTTGAGGGTCTGCATATTTCAGAACCAAAAACAATTCTGGAGCTGCTGTGTAGGCCCTCGAAGTACCGACTGGACATACTGGAATGGATATGTATACGGGTGTGTCCGTCCTTCCAGGACAAGTTTAGCTCACTGGAAGGAGCCTCAGTGGATGTGAAGATCCAGGAGATGACGAAATTGGGCCATGAGCTGATGCTGTGCACAGAGGATGACCAGAATCTTCTGATGGGCCGTGAGTGTCCCAAGAAGCAGCTGCACCTCCTGGACCAGTTGCTGGATGCAGTGCGGAGCCTAGCTGCTGGATGCTCTAGTAGCTCTAGCCTGAAGGAAGAGTTTGAAGACACCACAGAGAAGAATGAGGCCTTGCTGGAGGAGCTCTTGTCCAGCCCCAACATGTGGAAGATCCTGAAGCCTGAGAGTGACCCATGGCCCCTGGACATGCAGTCTGTTCTCAACAAGCCAAAGACTGGTGCTTCTGAGGAGTCAGAGGGGGAGAAGGTGACAGACCTGGCCGGGCAGCTGCAGAATAGTGCTACCAAGCTTCAGACACTCCGGGACCAGTACTTTGCACAGTGTACAGCAGGGGCCGATGCCAGCACCATAGACCAGAAGCTCCGTCTGGTTATTTCTGACTTCTACCAGCTCATCTTGGCTTTCCTAGAAGTCTACGATGAGGAGCTGGGCGAGTGCTGCAAGCGCCCACCACCCAACCTACATGCCAGTGCCCCCGTTGTCCATGCTGTGTATCAGACACTGGATTCCTGTGGCCAACTGTTGAGAGCAGTCATGGAGATCACGGACACGTCTGTAGAAGCTATGGAGGCAGCACGAAGGCAACAAGGCCAGCCGAGCTACTGTGGCAGCAACAACACCGGAACGAGCCTAGCTGCCAAAATTGATGACGTAACCCGGAAGTACAAGATCCTCAAGAACACCCTGCATAGAGGCACAACATAATATGGGGCAGAAGGGCCTCCTGGAGCTATCAAGAGGAGCAGTCCAGTCCTTGTCAATGTTCTGTGTGCCTCTATTTGCCTGGTACCGGGAGGTAGAGAGGTGGAGAGAACACAGGAGCTGGGAATAAAAGAAAGCTTGTGCTCTGAGGAAAAAAAAAAAGAATTAAACAAATAAACAAGCACACCCAACAATGACAACAAAAATAAGTCTAGAAAAAGACTCAACTACACGTAGGATTTTGATACATGCTAAAGGTGGCATTTTATCACAGTTGATTGTTTAATAAAAAGTTGAATAAGGGGGCTGGAGAGATGGCTCAGCAGTTAAGAGCACCAACTGGTCTTGCAGAGGACCCGGGTTCAATTCCCAGAACCCACATGGCGGATAAGAACCGTCTTTAACTCCAGTTCTAGGGGAATCCAACTCCCTCTTCTGACCTCCGCGGCATTGCACGACACGGGTGCACCAACCTACATGCAGACAGTACACTCGTACACATAAACAAATAATAAATAATGGAAGTTCCACCCACAGTGAACAGCAGCTGGAAGCCAGAAGACAGCCAAAGAGAGGAGTGCTTGCTGGCCATGGCTGAACACTTTAAACATATAAGTAGCTGTCCTATCTGTTTACGTTATATGGAAAACCCCGTGTACCTGAAATGTGGGTATGTCTGCTGCCAACGCTGCACAAACTCGCTAGAGAAGGAGCCTAACGGAAAGTGTATAATGTTCCCACACTGCATTGTGGTCTCTGAGAAGGATGATGTCATATCTGCTGCCCAGCTGGGCCTTCTGATTTCCAAGATCAAAAAGCTAGAGCCCCTGCTGAGACAGGTCCTCCAGATGGACCCGTTGATTAAAAACTTCCAAGTGGACATGACCTTGGATGTGAATACAGCCAACCACCAGCTCATCGTTTCTGATGACCTGAGGAATGTCCACTACGGGTCTGAAAAGCAGCTTCGGGAAGAAAGTCCTGAGAGATTCAGAGTCTCAGCTTGTGTCCTGGGTTCCCCCCCGGTTCACTTCCGGCTGCCATTACTGGGAGGTCATTGTGGGAACAAGGAAAGAATGGGATATCGGCATTTGTGCTGTCTGAGAAACATGGCTTCTGGACTGTGGGTTTGAGAGATGGAAAGCTCTACGCTGCCAGCACTGAGCCCATGACAGAACTCCGTGTTTCCCCTCAACTGCACAGAGTGGGGGTCTTCCTTAATCTGCTACTGGACAACTCCATTTCCTTTTGGGACGTGAGGGATGGATCCCATATCTTTACATTCGTTAACATTCCTAACAAGGAGCCATTACGTCCATTCTTTGCTCCTGCAAAAGAAAATGTATCTCCTGATAATCAGGGTGTCCTCAGTATCTGTCCTGTGATGAACCCAGCCATTGTCTTGCAGCCAATGTTCTCTGAACAAGGCAAAGAATCATTTGAACACTAAAACATCTATCAGAAATTGCTGCGTGCTCATATCTGTGGTTAGAAGAATTTTTGTGCTTACACATGTGGTACAATGACATGTGGAAGGTGTCATGAATGCTAGTTTGCGTTTAATACTAATTACATTTTAGTCACTTTCTTTGGAACTTATATTTAGTAATACATTTCTGTTCCTGTTCTTTTATTTGAACTTTTAAATAAACTTCCAAATGCTTTCAAAATAATAATAATAATAAATTAAAAAATTTAAAAAGTTGAATGAGGATCAGTGAGATGGGTTAGCTAGCCACCAACCTGATGACCTGAGTTTGATCCCATAGGCCTATGTGGAAGAAAGAGAAAACCAACTCCCACAAGTTGTCTACTGACCTCTACAAGTCCTTTGTGGTACATATGCCCATCCACTCCCATGCACATGCATAATACATAAATGTTCTTTTGTGTGTTTGTTGTTGTTGTTTAATTGAGGCTCCCTGTAGTCCTGCTGGCCTGGAACTCACTAGGTAGACCAGGCTGGCCTTGAACTCACAGAGATCCACCTGCCTCTGCCTCCCAAGTGCTGGGAGTAAAGCTAAATGAATTTTTTAACCTTAAAAAATTAAATAATAGGGGCTGGAGAGATGGCTCATTGGTCAAAAGCGCCAACTGCTCTTGCAGAGAACCTGGGTTTGATTTCCAGCACCCACATGGTGACTAAGAACCATCTTTAACTCCAGTTCCAGGGGAATCCGACTCCCTCTTCTGACCTCCATGGCATTGCATGACACAGGTGCACCAACCTACATGCAGACAGTACACTCATACACATATAAATAAGTTAATTAATTAATTTAAAATTTTAAAATAATAATCCCAGCGCTCTGGAGGCAGAGGCAGGCAGATCTCTGTGAGTTCAAGACTACCCTGGTCTACATACTAAGTTCCAGGCCAGCTGGGGCTATAGGGAGACCCTGCCTCAAAAAGACAAAAAATAAAAAATAATAGAACAGAGTGGTCAGGTGTGCCATCAAGCAAAATTAGAAAAATGTCCCTGGGGGGCTGGAGAGATGGCCTAGCGGTTAAGAGCCCCTACCGCTCTTACAGAGGACCCGGGTTCGATCCCCAGCACCCACATGGCGGCCGAAAACCGTCTGAAACTCCAATTCCAGGAGAACTCCAGTTCCAGGGGGAATCCGAGACCCTCTTCTGACCTCCACAGCATTGCACGACACGGGTGCACAAACCTGCATGCAGACAGTACATTGATACACATACAGAAATAAATTTTAAAAAAAAAAATAAAAGAAAAAAAAAAAAAAGAAAAATGTCCCTGGGATTCACCAATTTACAGGTGACCCATGACCTTACCTTGGTGGTTTCAACAGTGGATGAGAACAGAAGTCAGGTGTGAGGAGGTTGCACTCAACACAGGGAAGTGAGCTTAGGACTCTGAAAACCCCTTTGGTTAGACACCTAGCCATGATATTCAAAATATAAAGATGACTTTTTTTTTCGGTCTTTTTGAGTCAGGGTCTCTCTGTAGCCCCAAACTCATAGAGAACCATCTGCCTATACCTCCCAAGTGCTGGGATTAAAGGGGTGCTGCACCATGCCTGGCATAAAGATGACTATTTATTTATTTATTTATTTATTTTTGGCCTTTTCAAGACAGGGTCTCCCTGTAGCCCCAGCTGTCCTGGAACTCACTCTGTAGACCAGGCTGGCCTTGAACTCACAAAGATCCGCCTGCCTCTGCCTCCCAAGTGCTAGGATTAAAGGCATGCACCACCATGCCCAGCTAAGATGACTTTTTAAAAAGACATAACTGGGGGCTGGAGAGATGGCCTAGCGGTTAAGAGCGCCGACCGCTCTTGCAGAGGACCTGGGTTCGATCCCCAGCACTCACATGGCGGCCGAGAACCGTCTGAAACTCCAATTCCAGGAGAACTCCAGTTCCAGGGGAATCTGAGACCCTCTTCTGACCTCCGCGGCATTGCACGACATGGGTGCACAGACTTGCATGCAGACAGTACATTCATACACATACAGAAATAAATAAAATTAAAAAAAAAAATAAAAAAAAATAAAAAGACGTAACTGATTTCTTATAAATCTTTATGAACTAGAAATAGGTAGAGAGCCAGCCGGGTGGTAGTGCGACGCCCTCTCAGCTGTTGGCTGCCCCCACAGCCAGACCTCCTACAACCTTCATATCCCAGCATTGTGATGCTGAGCTCTGACCCAAAGTGGAGGCCCAGGGTGTCTGGTAAAGGCACTCTGGAGGGAATGAGAGGAAAAGGAGACGAGAAAATCCAGAGTAAATACTTTCCCACACAAAAAGAGCTTCCAGCCAGGTGTGGTGGCACATGCCTTTAATCATAGCACATGGGAGGCAGAAGCAAGCAGATCTCTGGTGGGATTGAGGCCAGTCTGACCTACATAGTGAGTTCCAGGCTATCTGGGGCTAGAGGGAGACCATGTCTACCCCCCCCTCCCCTGTCAAAAAAATAGCTTTGGGGCTGGAGAGATGGTTCAGCATTTAAGAACACTGGCTGTTCTTGCAGAGGACCTAGGTTCAGTTCCCAGCACCCACAGGGTAGCTAACAACCATCTATAACTCCAGTTCCAGGGGATCTGACACCCACTTCTGACCTCCTCAGGCATTGCATGACACAGGTGCACTCAAATACAGGCAGGCAATACACTCATACACAGAAAATAAAATGAATGATTTTCCTTCTTTTTTTTTTTTTAAAGAGCTTCAAACCAGGCATGGTAACACATGTAATGCCAGCATTTGAGAGGTAGAGACAGGAAGATCAGGAGTTCAAGGTGAACCCCTGCTACATACTTTGTTTGACACATCCTGGACTTCCTGAAACCCTATCTCAAAACACCAAACAAAACAAAACAAAACAATAAAATGAGAGATAGGATGGAGTGATGGCTCAGCATTTAAGAGCACTGGCAGATGGCTCAGTGGTTACGATCACTGGTTGTTCTTGCAGAAGACCCTGGTTCAAATCCCAGCACCCACATGGCAGCTAACAACTGTCTATAACTCCAATTCCAGGAGATCCAATGCCGTCTTCTGACTTCTGCAGGCAACTGTACAACATGGATGCACTTATATACATACATATAAAATAAAAAAATAGCCGGACGTGGTGGCGCACACCTTTAATCCTAGCACTTGGGAGGCAGAGGCAGGCGGATCTTTGTGAGTTTAAGGCCAGCCTGGTCTACAGAGTGAGTTCCAGGACAGCTGGGGCTACAGGGAGACTCTGTCTCAAAAAACTTAATAAAATAAAAATAATAAATTTAAAAAAAGAAAAAAACTGTTAAAAAAAAAAAAGAGAGAGCACTGGCTACTCTTTTTTTTTTTTTTGGTCTTTTCGAGACAGGGTCTCCCTGTAGCCCCAGCTGTCCTGGAACTCGCTCT